>NHTE02000014.1:1524347-1693802 GCA_002168265.2 Fusarium euwallaceae
GGGGAAAAACGGTTAGTGACGTACTTGGCGAGCGATAAGAGTCGAGGTTTAAGCACAGTGGCAGTGGCGTAGCACAAGGAATGTCTCATAGCCTGGGACGACGTTTCTGCAGAAGAAGAGAGAAAAGAGCTTGGAGATGATATCCAGCCATGGATGGATCCAATGGATCAAAGGCTGTTATCGGTTGAAGGCGGAGCGAGTTCCGGGTTGTGTGGAGAAGCTAGCAACCCATGACACTGTGCACATAGTGCCATCTCATAGATATCAACCAGCTCTGTATTCACAACTACAGTGCCGAATAGGCCTGGTACTTTGGCCTCAAACCGACTCTAACATCGCTTCTACCAATTCCCTTCAAACCCGGACCGGCCCGGACTCCTACTATAAGCCAAGATATATCTAAAGCAATGCCGGAGGTGAGACAGCACCGAGTGGAGCGATCTACACGAATCACTGGGCATCGTGCACATATCGATATGGTTCCCGGTACGTGCTAGTTCATATGCAAGTGCTCATTCCTCAATCACTATGGACCCCGATACGCGCTCCAACCGTCTATTGTTCGCATGCTGTGCGTTGAAGCCGGTAATAGTGAGGCTGTTCCCCCCGCGTTTGGCCATCTTCAAATCTGGGCCTGCTTTAGTGCTGAGGCGGGATTTCCAAGGGTCCAGAGTTTCTTTTGCGCATGATCGAGGCTCTGGGGAGTTTGGGGTCTTGCAGGGTAATCCTCGTCTGAGGCCGTAAGCCGCATGAGCTGAACTGGGTCACGCAGCGGTTCAAGGAGACTCCGAGACACGGCCAAGTGTGGCAGAATGGACAAGAGACTTGGTTCGAATATTGTAAAAAATGTTGGAAATGTTATAGAACCTGCGCCGACATCATGGGCTTTGATGTGGTATTTATCCTTGCCTACCGACGTAGACAGGCGGAGCTGTAACAGTCGCCCTGTCTTGCCCTGCTATCAGAGAATGAAAATGAAGATTGAATTCAACCTATATAAATTTGTGTGGTATTTAATAGGTTGATACATCTTATCTGGTTGATTCAACATAAGAAACCTCTTGGGGTGCTCATCGATTCATCTCTCCCCGCCAGGTCACCTAACCCCAAATTCATCGATACTCGTGCCGGATATTTATTATAAAGTTAGTAATGAAAGATACGATGGTTAACATCCGGTTAGACTGCCTGCCCGGGTTAATTGGCCCCAGACTCGCTTGTTTAGGTGTGTTGCCGCGCCCATATTGGCATTGTCCTCTGTTTGCACAACGTGAATACATCGTATCCTAAGTCGGTTATCTTTCATTTCAAGGGATGATTAGTTAGCTAACACCCATTGAAGTTTTTTTCCACTGCTTTTCTTCGTACTTTGAGGAGGGCGAAAACCACCTGCTGTCCCATCTAAACCCGCTTACAAGTTGGACGAGTGAGTGGTGATAAGCAACGGTGGAGGTTTGTGATCCATGCTCATGAACGTCACTCGAGCCATTGGGATCATTCTACCACGGATCTACCAAGGTGAATGAAGTAGGAACGCTTTCTCTTGTTTAATGCATCTGTAATTGATGCTTGCTTTCGCACAGCAGCCTTATAGAGAACATGCCATTCTCAACATCACCAATCGGCGATTCTTAGACCGCGATTTCCCAAGGTCCCCGGACCCAGACAACCAACAAAAAAAAAACAGCCGAGGATCAAATCTCAGAGTGAAACGCAACAATCAGCCGCTTCGCCTTTCTCCTCCTCAACGCATCGTCCCATCATGTGCAGGCCCAACCTTCGGCCCCGCCCCCGCAAAATGGAAGTGATCCCCGCAAGGACCAATCAGGAGCCTCCTATTGTCACCCCGTCGATGGTGTTCCCCAGTGAAAGAGGGTCCACGCTTTGTTCGGAGCCGAGGCTCGAACGTCAGCTAGGGAGAGAGAGCCGGCTGGGCATGATTTAAATCTGGGGTTCCAAGGTTAGATTTTTGTTGTTTGTTGACCAGATCTAGATCTTGTCTTGCAAACCTCTCCCCCTTTTTTATCTTGTTTAGAGCGCTTTCTTTGCTAGACGTGTAGATTATTACAGTCATGAGTCTTCCTACAGATACATTCTCCCGCGAGGAGGTTCGTTCGCACACGACAGAGGATTCCCTCTGGTGCATCATCGACAGCAAGGTCTACGATCTCACCGACTTCGTCGACGCCCACCCCGGCGGCGAGACTGTCCTCCGACAGGTCGCCGGCCAGGATGCCACCGCAGCCTTCTACAACCTGCACCGACACGAGGTCCTGACGAGGAACGAGCGCCTCGTCGTCGGTACCATCGAGGGCGAGAAGCCCCAGGTCATCACCCCGCAGCCCGGCGACCTCAGCAAGGTTCCCTACGCTGAACCCCTGTGGCTCGCGCCGCCGTTCCGCTCTCCCTACTACGGCGAGAGTCACAAGCGACTGCAGCGCAAGCTGAGAGAGTTTGTCGATAGCGAGCTGTACAAGGAGGCGCAGGAGTGCGAGGCCACGGGGCGTTACGTTAGCCAACAGATGATTGATCGCATGAGTGAGCTTGGAATCTTGCACATGCGACTCGGTCCCGGCAAGCATCTCCATGGGGTTGAGCTCATGGGCGGCGCGGTCAAGGGCGAGGAGTTTGACTACTTCCACGACTTGATTGTGGGACAAGAGCTCGCCAGGGCCATGGCTAGAGGTTTCGCTGATGGCAACATGGCTGGTATGACCATTGGCTTGACGGCGGTCCTCCAGTTTGCGCACGATGAGGCGTGGAAGAACAAGATCGCCCAAGAGGTCTTCAGCGGCAAGAAGAAGCTGTGCCTTGCAATCACCGAGGCATTCGCCGGTTCAGACGTCGCTGGACTACGAACCACGGCCGAAAAGACACCTGATGGAAAGCACTATGTAGGATATCCCTTCGCGCCCATTCAACCCTAACATATCTAACGCAAGACAGATCGTCAACGGAACAAAGAAGTGGATCACCAACGGCTGTTGGTCAGATTACTTTGTGACTGGTGTTAAAACAGACAAGGGCTTGAGTGTCATGCTCATTGAGCGCGGAGAGGGCGTCGAGACCAAGGCCATCAAGACTTCCTACTCTCCCGCTGCTGGCACGGCCTACGTGACATTCGACAATGTCAAGGTCCCAGTCGAGAACCTGTTGGGCCAGGAGAACAAGGGCATCCACGTCATCCTCAGCAACTTCAACCACGAGCGATGGATGATGGTTTGTAAGTCTTATTCCCAAACCCCCATGTTCAAGGCCAGAGCTAATAATATCCAATAGGCGGCAGTCTTCGCATGTCGCGATCTATCGTAGAGGAATGTCTCAAGTGGTCGAACCAGCGCCAGGTTTTTGGCAAGCAGCTCATTGACCAGCCCGTCATCCGCCAAAAGTGAGTTTGCCCTCGATTGTCTTCTAGACTCATTTCTGATCTAACATCTCCCCAGGCTCGCCAAGATGATTGCGTTGGTTGAGGCTAATCAATCCTGGCTTGAAACCATCACCTACCAAATGTGCCACATGCCCTACAAGCAGCAGGCACAACACCTCGCAGGCCCCATTGGTCTGCTCAAGATGAGCGCCACTCGCGCTGCCCACGAGATTGCCGACGAGGCTGTGCAAATTTGGGGCGGCCGAGGTCTGACACAAACTGGCATGGGCAAATTTATCGAGATGTTCCACCGAACATACAAGTTTGACGCCATCCTTGGAGGTGCGGAAGAGGTGTTGGGAGATCTTGGTGTAAGGCAGGCCATGCGAAACTTCCCCAAGGCCATGTTGTAAGGTTATCTCCGGGGATGTGTCTTCAGTTCTCGCCTGTATTTATAATGCCGTCAAGCGTTTTGTATTCGACCCAGATTTCGACTGTCGTATCCTGAAGTTCCATGTTGTAATTCGAAATTTGTGACCAAAAGCGTCATCGTAACTGTTCTCTGTGTGATGAGTCGGCAATGAAGTTGATGATCGTTACACCGGCGCAAGCCCCAACAGACCAGACAGCCGACATGACTGACCTTGCCAGGCCTGCCAAATTCACTTGCCAAGCTGCACTCCAGCCACGGCCTACACCCCCTGACTGTTGATGCAGGGGTAAAGGTCGACAACACCAAGACACGTAAACATTCACACCAGGTTCAATCTCCCGTCAACATCGGGATCAACACAATTCATCTCGTCCTGACTACCAAAGGAGCACACCCTGCGCTCTCAGCTTGGGCTCTCCACCAGCGGCAAGTAGCCACAGCGTCGGAGACGCCGGGCCCTTGCTCGCAAGCCGCCATGTTTTTGATCTCGTCACTCATCACCCGTCACCATCCGTCTCTCTCCTCAAAGTCGAGTCGTCTGCGTGGTCGAAGTCGTTCATTATGGGACGAAATCCAATGCTGACATGTTCCAATCGAGGCCGGGTACCGCCAGCCGTATCGAGATTTGCGTAATGGTTCTTTTCCGTGAAGCCGCCATTTTGCCGTGATGATCATTAACGTCATGCGAGAAGATGAACTTTTGTCAAAAATGCTAAGAATGAACAAAGAAAATGAAATCGTCCGTGGGTATCAAGGAGTCGCCACGTCAACCTTCTCCCATCGTGAATCCGGGAGGACACGAGTCGCCATTTTAGTTGTTGGGGCACTGAGCCTGGACGTGACCAGACTGCTGGCACTTGTAGCAGATCTTCTCGCCACCAGCAGACTCCTTGGGGCAGTCGCGGGAGTAGTGACCGGACTCGCCACAGTTGTAGCACTTCATGCCGTTGACACACTCACCTACAATTTTGTTAGCCAGAATCCGCGTGTTTGGAAAGGGTAAGCATACGAGACATGTGGCCGTAACCACCGCAAGAGTAGCAGGTCTTTCCGGCACCGCCGCCGAAGCCACCGCTGCCACCATAGGAGTTGCCGAAGGAGGCCTTGGTGCAGTTGCGGGCAATGTGACCGAGCTCACCACACTATGGTCTGGTTAGTGAAGAAATGGAGGCGACAATGATAAAGGCCTGCCTTGTAGCACTCGGTGGCCTGTCCGCTGCCACCGCTCATGGGGCAGTCGCGGGAGATGTGGCCGGGCTGGCCGCACTTGTAGCAGGACTTGTTGTCCTTCATGGGCTCGGAGCAGTCACGGCCTAAGGTCATGGGTTAGTTCAAGTCGGGATGAATGGCGACAGAATGCATACTCATGTGGCCCTCGCCTATTCACAAAACAAGTTAGCTGTCGATGCTCCAGACTCAAGGTTCACTTCATCTTACCACCGCAGTTGTAGCTAGAAAATGAGAGTTAGCAGGAGAAACAGATATGGGATTTCATGGTCTCTTACCACTTAGCAGGTCCCTTAGTAGGGCAGTCACGGGCCTAAATGAGACAGTGAGTATAGGTATCGCAATGACGCGAAACCACAGGTCATACCTGGTGGCCGGTAGAACCACCTGTGTTAAAGTTAGCATATGTTCTAGAACATCTCAGGATGAACGGTAAAGGAGAATGAAGTCGGTGCTTTGGCCCGTATCTCAAGAGGTCAATGGGCCCTCGCCAAGCCGGCACAGCGGCCATGAGAGGGCAAAAGACCGACCAGAGAAATGCCAATGGGTATGTCAAGGTACCAGAGCACCTCCCACGCCAAAGCGGGCAAGCCACCAGACACACGAAGCGCTCAATGCGAAATCGTGAGTGACGGGCTGTCGCAAAGTGTGAGGGGCGCCGAGGGACGACTCAGTCGCAAGGGAAGTGGTGTAGATGGTTTTCAGAAGGGCTATGGCACTCACAAGAGTAGCAGGCACCACGAGGCTGCTGGTAATCCATTTTGTTGCGTTGAGTAGTGTAGCGTGAGGAGGTTTTCTGAGAGTTCAAGTTAGCAACGAAAGCCGACTGCTTGTTGAAATTGCTTTTCAGCGTCAAGAGGATGGCTTGAGCTAGTGCGGTCAGCAGCCCCCGAGATCCGATAGAGGCAAAAGATTGGCGAGGGGTTGGTGAGTGGTGACGGAAGAGGGGGAGGGGCTTTTCTTTCTGGGGGAGTCGGGGAAGAAGCAGACCGCCCGCAAACTTTTTGAGAAAGAGTTTAGAAGGCGCACTCGAGGTATGCAGATGCAGACGACTCGCAATTGCAACGCGTCTCGTCTCGTGGGAATGATGGTGCAGTTAACGGTGAGTGAGATGCGCAGAGCGTTTCAATAACGGTCCAGTCTTTGCAGACAGGCCTGGCCAGGACCACCACAGCCCAGTATTGTGCCCACTCTGAGAGCGCCGCCGAAGCTGAAAAAGGCAGGCGGGGGCGGGGTGCAGAGATTTCCAGCAAACTTCTCCAGCTGCTTGAGCATTTGAAGGCCAGGGCCGAGATGGATGATGGATGTGAAGAGGATGGATGAATGTTGAGATGAAGGGCAATGGTGCGGGCGAAAAGGTAGACTTTTTTGACACGATGAGCAGAGAAATAGAGGACGCCTACCTGTGAGTATCTTGCGAGGGATGCGCGAGAACGTGTGATGGAGGATATTGAAGTGAAAAGTTTCGTGGTGATGTGCGTGCGGTGCGAGAGAAGAGAGAGTGTCATAACGCGCTTGTCGAGTCGAGGTTTTCTGCAGGTGCGGGCCCTCGTGTGGTTGATGTACCTGACCCGGGCAACTTCCTTCCCACCTCAGAGTGGAGGGAGCTTGGGCCTGGCCCAGTGCAAAAATTCGCCGCTGCCCACTCTCCAGCTCGACCGAGGGCCCTCGCTTGTAGGGCATAAATCGTTGGCCCTTCCGCTGCAGCTCGTCCCTTGCAGCGCATCCATGCCTCCACAATGAAGGACCGAGCCTCCCTCGTCGACACAGGCCTGGGCCCTTTGACACTGTGCGATCACCCGACCACCTCCTGGTCAATCATTGGCAATCTCAGTCATGCTGGGCGGTGGCAGGACCTG
The DNA here is from genome assembly GCA_002168265.2 of Fusarium euwallaceae. NCBI lineage: Eukaryota > Fungi > Ascomycota > Sordariomycetes > Hypocreales > Nectriaceae > Fusarium > Fusarium euwallaceae. The sequence goes on from NHTE02000014.1 coordinate 1,531,234, forward strand.
TCTCTACCCGAAGGAGCAGGTTCAGATATATTAACTGAGAATTTGCTCGTTGGTCCAGTTTGTTCTATCGTCATATGCAGCTCATCCAAGTCGGCTGAGGACGACGTCAGTTGGACAAGGGTCTTCTTGCCTTGAATGTCTATCTTGGTCGTGAGACGAGTGAGCCATGCCGTCCAAGTTGGCAGTTGCACAAGCACTTCTTCAGGTAGCGCAAGCCCTGCTCAAGGGATACAAAGATGATGCATCGTTCAAGTAAGCGTTGTCCCATACCAACGTGGACTGTTCCCCGCCATAGCTCTCTTGATGTTGTGGGCTTGACTCGAGCTGGTATTTGAGCCGAGGCACCTGCCTGTGAGCGCACACAAACAACACGAGCGAGCACCACTGGCGAGACCTCTAAGCTGTACTTGACCTAGCTAGTCAGTAAAGACAAGAATTGATACTGCAAGAGTCCATCTTCCCATTATCAACAGCTGGAGCCTTTGCTGCTTAGCTTACTGACATCTCACATTGGATCTCTGCCCCAATCTACCTACCCTTAGCTGCACTGTACCACACACGCATCGCTGTAACGTGATAAGAATGCGGTTGCCCTAACGATGCACAATCAAACGAGATCTCGAAGGAAAGCGCGTTGCACAGATGGGGCAAGCGGGGGTCACTAAGCCACTCCTGGCTTAACCCCCCTGATCATCCCAACGTCGTGGAATTTTCGCGGGCCAGCAATAGGACCATACGAAACATTGTCGACTTGGACATTCAGGGGCTTATCCTTTTGCCATGTCATCTGTGTGACTTGTAGGTGTGACACGATGTGACTCCTTTCATCGAGGTCATGGATCTTGGGATAGCATCTCATACAAGGGACAAGATAACAGTCTGGCACATGACTGCAACTCCCCAACACCCATGATCGCTTTAACGAAATTGCTTCGAAAAATATACACATTCCAAGTTTAAATGAAGATGTTTATTCCTGTCTAACTATGTCTCTGATTGATAGTTCACTGGGCAACCCCGAGCGCCTCCCTTCGCGACTTCGAAGCTGGGTCAAAGTACGGCCTCTCTCCAAGCGACACGACACGGTTTCCTTGGCGCTTCCCAATGTAGTCACTTTGTGTCCTTAATCAGCATGCCGTGGCTCCAGATGATCGGAAAATTGGACTTACTTGGTGGCAGTGTGGAACACAGAACGGCTGTGTGACGCACCCGATTAGTTTTCCCAACTTGACGACAGCCGAGATCTTGCTGGGGTTTTACTTACTTGTCCCAGATGGCCAGGTCATTCTTGCCCCAGCGGAATCGGACCTGGAGGTCGTGGTTCTCCGTGATGAGTTGACGGACTTGGCGGTGAGCGAGCGGACCAGAGAGGTGGACTTGGTTTTGACTTACAGTAGTTCTTGAGAATCTCGCTCTCCGTCTCGGTGACGCCGTTAATATGCCCAGCTGTAAGCTGATGGCCAGCAGCGAACAAGCTCTTCCATCCTGTCACAGGGTTCGTCCGGATCACAGGACTATATGCGTCAGTGACTAAGCCCAATTATCCTAAGAATCTAGCTAAGCACGTACTGTTCAGCCTTAAAGTCGAGGCCCGTATTCTCAGGAGAGCCACGGTTTTCGTCAATCAACTCCTGACCAAATTCATTCTTGACACGCACAAAGTTGGGCTGGTGGTGCGTCGCCGTGAGGCTCTCGGCTAGCTTCTGAATAGGCGGCGACAGACGGTCGTACAGCTCGTAACCACTAGCCCACAGAGTATCGCCCCCAACGTCCTCGGGAGGCTGGATAATCTTTAGGATGGCGTAGTCGGAAGGAATGTTCTCGAACGTGATGCTGCATGCAATTGTTAGGACCTTGATTGGGGAGTCGTACACGATGTGCCACCTACTCTGCGTGCCAGCCTTCTCCAGCGAGGCTTCTCGACAAGGAGGAGAAGCGGTCCTTGTAGAACTTTCGGTTCTGCTCAGATGAGATGACTGAAACCTCGTCGTCAAGCTTTCCATTTTCGTCAACGGCAATACCACGCTTGCTGTTGGAGAGGGCATGTCGGTGAAGCTACTGCTGATGAGTCTCGTCTTTGGGGGCTGATTCATGCAAGTCTCACCTTAGAAGTCTCTGGCTTTCCTGTCAGTTCACCGAGTCTCTGACCGAGGTACTTCTGATCTTCAATGTTGATGTCCTGGTTACGGAAGAAAACGACACCTCGCTGGGAAACTGTGCTCCTGTCAGCAAATCCCTTTGTAATGGGGGACGAGGCAACGACACGTACCAAGCACCGCCAGATCTCTAAGCTTGGTGTCATCCTTGAGAATCTCGCTAAGTTGCAGATTGGGAAATTCTCGACCGATTACGGCAGTGACATCAAACTGCTCCTCGGAGTCGAGGCTGCCGGAGTAGGTGAGAGGGCCATCCAGACGCGAGGCGCTGTTGGTCTTGGTGCCAGCAATGGTCTTGGTGACAGGCTGGACTGCCGGGGCAGTCGTTTGAACGTCGATTTCGGCAGCGGGAGGAGACATTGTTTTTATGAAATTGTTTGTTTATCAAGATATGGGCTTATTATCACTGTGTTTTCAAAACGTTGGAGTTACTGCTGAGGTGCTATAGCTTGCACCTCTTCAGGAAGGGGATAAACTCTGTATCTTTATACTCAGCCGAAAATCAGCATCTCTATCTATCAGGATCATGGACAACACGTCTTGGGACCCCGCGCGGTGTTGATTCGTCATCATCACATGCGGAAGATGAGGTGCGAGGTCTCTCAATTTGCGTCAGGAGGTGCGGTGCGTTACCATGAGCCATCCAATACGCATTAGGTACTTCTTAACCCGATACTAGAGTCTGTCGAGAAGAACAAGCTGAGGTTGTGATTGAATCTAGCAAGTTGTGGTTGTGTGCCACACTCCTTTGAAGATGCATCACCTCATCTTGCGCCATGTTGGCTACATATCACTTCTAGTCCCAAGTACACCAAGGATCACCTCGGTTAAGAATACACACCAATGCGACTACTTGGCTCTTGTACATCTTTGCGGCAAACGTGATCCTTAAGAACATCGGAGTATCGGCCAGTACTCTTCAAGTTGCATGAGAGGGATTGGAGGCTTGAAGTGATATGTCGGCTTACAGAGCTATCGCTGATGAATCAAGCCAATTCAAGATTGAACCTGGCATAGATCTATTCTACATTTACCAGGGATACTTTAGTCAAGCAACTAGCATCATTTTCATCCTAGTCAGCTATGGAAGACTCAGTGGTTCTGGTCTCCCCAGTGACTCGACTACAGTATACCACCCTCAGGCGAATACCCCTCCCCTATAGGATTTCAGAGATTATCAATACCTTTCCACGGTATCGGACTGTCGGGATTATGTATGGCCGCTTCTGCTCGCCGCCGGGGCCGAGCCCGAAGGTACCGACCGGCCGGAAACAGGACTGTTGGCAGATGCCACACGAAGCATTGATGGCAACATCGCGGGGTCATTCTACAGAAGCAGGCCTCCCTGCATCTGCCAAGCTTGAAGCTCTCGGCTATCTTCTAACATGACACCCGTTAGCGTTTAATCATGCTTAGTCTGTATGATGCAAAGGCTGGGAGATGCAAACGTTGGGAGCTTGAGCTGTGATAACCCCCACGTCGTCAGGGATATCGCAAGATTCGCCGAATCGAGTTGGGAACATACATATCCGAAGCTACCCCATGGGTTCGGTGAATGGAACCGTTCAGTGATTGGCGTCTTGGCAATATCGCAAGATGTCATGAAACGCACGTCGAGATGCCGATCTGTTGCGCCATCGTCTAGAGTACAACGACTCTAAGGTGGCTTTCGCCCGTCTCTATTTGGATTTCGGTCAAGCTAAGTCTCTTGATACCTTTGAAGTGACGAAAAAAGAACTTTTTCTTGGGTATCTTTTTTGTTTGCAACAATTCAAGTTGCGAATCGTGGCTGGTCTGAGGTGTCAGGGGGTTGGGATAAGAGGTCATACTAAAATGGTGTTGCGCCATCCAAACCCACCCTTGGGCAACGAGATTGAGCCAATCCCCAGGGTTCTATTCGCAATACAACCTTATCGTTACATTGTGATACAACTCAAGCATGGAAACGTATTGAGAAATGCTTCGGTTACGAACATAGCTTTGAGTGTTGCTCAGAATGTTCAAGTTCTCCACGGGGTGCACTTTGGGCGATCTCTCGTAAGGCACGGCTCGCTCCTTTACACGACGATTGGGAACTGCTACTCTCACGATATTCGAGACCCAGGCTAAACTCAACCTTGAACATGGAGTAGGATTAAGCTTGATTCATGGCGTTCTCTAGACCGTGTGCCCCCACCCGGGGAGCTTCGGTAGTCACCCCGGCTTCCCACTACCCCTGTGCAAAGAGGAGTCGTCATCTCCTCAGAGTGTGGTTGCTTTGGAATTGTCCCATGGAAGCTGAACCAATAATTCGGCCTGTGATTGTGCCTACTTTGCAGCCGAGTGGCAACGACGCGGTTATCTTGAGATGGGCTTTGCCAAGATCATAGTTACGGAAAGGGTTTCCAAACATGGGTAGCATGACCATACAGCTTGAGGTAGAACCCAGTCCAAGGTCTGATCCCGTCATACTGCCATGCATCGCATAATATGGGCTGTCCGTCTTGTTCCCAAGTTGCGACCTGAAGCCTTGGTGATTGCGTTATCCTTGGCCTTCCGAGTCTCGGTACTCGTCTTCCATCAACCTTGTACTCGGTTTCGTATTGGGTTGGATTATCCCGGCGTCTCTGGTGAGGTATGGCGAGATCAAACCCAACCTGTCGTGATCTGGTCCTCGTTCTGTCGGAACAATAGGAAGGCTCGTCGGCCGAGACCCGTTACCGGCTTGTTGGAACTTGGAACCGTTATTTAATCTCTCGTCCGCTGCCCTGTCGATCGATTCCTACCACGCCAGACTTGAACATTCATCAAAATATCACAGTCGAAAAATGGCCATCGCGGAGAAAAGTGACGACTCCTCGTCGGGAAAGCCCGAGACTGTTGTGGCTTATGACAGGGCAGCAGACAACTCGCAGTCTGAAGAGGATATCCAAGCTGCGAGAGCACGTATTCTCGAGCAGCAGGAGCTTCAAAAGACTGAACCTCCTGTTCTCCCAATCACGACTCTCTTTCGAGGCAAGAAGTTCCATCCTCAGCTGGAGGAGATTGCCACCCAACCATCTGTCTATGATGACCCCTCGCTCGCCAAATACTTTCAACCGACCGAGAAGTACGAGAACTTGCATCGTTTCGATCCATCTGCAAGATGGACCTGGGCAGAAGAGCTGGTAGGTGACCACTTTGACATGGCTACTCTTAGACTAACACTATGCAGCCTCTGATCAATAAACTTGATTGGAAGATTACCGCTTGGGCTTGTGTTGCATTCTTTGCTTTGGACTTGGATAGAGGAAACCTCAGCCAGGCCAATACTGACAACTTTCTGGATGATCTCGGCTTGAGCACCAATGGTAAGTTTGCCCTGGGCAAACTTGAACAAGGACTTTTTACTGACAACAATCAGATTTCAACTTGGGCAACACTGTATTCAGACTTTCGTTCTTGTGCGCTGAACTGCCTTCTCAACTTATCAGCAAGAAGCTGGGACCTGATCGATGGGTATGACTGAGGAACATCAAGCCCTTTTTTAGTAGTATTGCTAACCTGCTTCTAGATTCCAACCATCATGTGTCTTTGGAGTGTTGTTGCAGCTTCCCAGTTTTGGTTGAGTGGTAGAACCAGTTTCTTGGTTTGCCGTGTACTGCTAGGACTCCTTCAAGGAGGTTTCATCCCTGATGTGATCCTATATCTGGTATGTTATCCTCGACGAAAGAATTCAACAAACGTTATCCTGACAGGCTTTTGCTAGTCGTACTTCTTCAAGGGGACGGAGTTGCCCTTCCGTCTGGCCCTATTCTGGACAAGTCTCCGAGTCACCGACATCGTTGCACCAATCTTGGCCTTTGGACTACTGCGCCTCCGTGGTCTTCACGGCCAAGAGGGCTGGAGATGGCTCTTCCTTCTTGAGGGTATCCTCACCTTGACAGTCGGTGTTTGGTCATGGTTCACCATGGTTGCATCCCCAACCCAGACCAAATCCTGGTGGAACAAGAAGGGATGGTTCAACGAGCGTGAAGAGATCATCATGGTCAACCGTATCCTCAGGGATGATCCCTCCAAGGGTGATATGCATAACCGACAAGCTGTGGACTTTAAGCTTCTCTGGAAGTCTCTGTGTGACTACGACTTGTGGCCGATGTACATCATCGGTCTTACGTTCTTGATTCCCGCCGGACCCCCTGATGCGTATCTGACTTTGACTCTTCGGAACATCGGCTTTTCGACCTTTGATTCGAATCTACTCACCATTCCGACTCAGGTTCTAGGCGCCATTACTGTAAGAATCTCTCCAATGATATCTTACTTGAGAACTTCATGCTAACGTGGTTGTGTAGATGCTGACCTTGACATACCTTTCCGAGATCTGGAACGAAAGATCTCTGATGGGTGTCTTCGCACAAATCTGGCTTCTCCCAACCCTAATCGCCCTCCTAACCTTGCCAGACTCTGTTCCCTCATGGGCCAAGTTTGCAGTTCTGACTGTGTTGCTATCGTATCCGTCAAGTGAGTTTGCGGAATTTCAAAACAAAGATCCAAGCTAACTCGGAGACAGCACACGCTATTCAGGTCGGTTGGTGTAGTCGAAACTCCAACACTGTCCGAACAAGAACTGTTTCTGCGGCTTTATACAAGTGAGAAGATTCGATTAACTGTTTCGAAGTTTCTGATGCTAATGTCTTTCATAGCATGTTTGTCCAAGTTGGAGGTATCATTCACGCAAACATCTACCGAGCCGATGATAGGCCCCATTGTGAGTTTCTAGAAGCATCACATTTGTCGTTGGAAACCCAACTAACTGTCTAGACCGTCGTGGCAACAAACAACTTACGGCCATTTGCGCTGCTAATATTTTCGTCTATCTGATTGCCAAGGGTTACTACATTTGGCGAAACAAGCAGAGAGACCGAGCCTGGGATGCCCTCAGCAAAGAGGTAAGTAATGGCTGAACGCAGCTCACTTTGTTTATGGAAGGCTAATGTATACACAGGAACAAATTCACTACCTTGAGACTACGACGGATGCTGGAAGTAAGCGTAAGGATTTCCGCTTTGCTCACTAAGCCAAACCGCTTGCAGTTGTCATGATATCAAACCAAGACGGTATTTCTACTTAGTTAGCATCCAAGGGATACACCGCGTCCCCTGGTAAAAGACAAGCTATAGAGAATTGAGATAAGGCCAAGAGCCCATCTTCAATAAATCTCCTACCTAAGGCATTTTACAGAACTGAGCATCAACCATGAAGTCCCTGGCCATGTCCAACCAACTAAAAACAGCAACCGGAACCTTTCTCTCAGAAGTAGCCACCCACAGAGCCAGCTTGTTCATTTAGATACAATAATGGGAACAAGTTTCAACGAAACAGATCAGCAATGGCCTGGTTAGAGGCAAGTGATTCCCCGATTCTGCCCCGAAGACCTTTTGCCTCGCGGTCAGCCCCGTGCTTCAACAGGAGCTTGACTAGGGCTACATTGCCTGCCTGGGCCGCATAAAGGAGCGGGGTCTCGTGATATTTGGCCTTGACCTCAGTGTTTGCACCGCTATCGAGGAGCATCTGGGCCATGGCGACGTTGTCATGGGTGGCAAGGAACGAAGCGTGGAACAGGGGTGACCAGAGGTAGCCGCCGACGTTCGGGTTGGCGCCGCTTGAGAGGAGTAGTTTTACGATGCCTTCATGATTTAGCCGTGCGGCGTCGTATAGAGCTGTTCTTCCGCTCCGTACCCGGGTATGGACCGTGATATTAGGGTCAGCGCCGTGCTCCAGGAGGAGCTGAACCATGGCCTCGTGTCCGTTGACGGCAGCACACCACAGTGGCGTCAGCGTACACCAAGGGGACACCTTCGAGTCTGTCTCTGATTCCACTATGCCGGACTCACATTGACTGACGCTGTAGTCCAGATTACTGGTCTTTTTCATCTCCGCGAGGAGAGCTTTATTGTCTCGCTTGGCCGGTCTTGACAGGAGCACATCGACGACCTCCTCGCACTTTTTCAGAGTAGCAAACCCAAGAAGCAGGTCCCCATTCCACTGAGAGTTTGCACTTGCGCCTTTCTCGAGGAGTACTTTTGCCATATCTTCGTCCCGGCTGAGGGCTGCTGCGACGAGATGGAATGGTCGAATCACCGACTGCGTGTCCTCTGCCGCCTCCAACAGCACCCTGACGAAATCGGAATCTCTCTTCTCAACTTTTTCGTGTAGAACCGCACAAATATCGTCGTCTCTCGAACTACTAGGGGGATTTTTATCAAGCAGCAGCCTGGCAACATTAACTCTGCTACGCTTGGCGGCACGTTTGAAGTCGTCAACAGCGGCGCCATGGTCGAGGAGCAACTTGACGACACCCTCATGGCCGAAATCGCAGGCACAGTCTAGAGCTGAATGATAGGTACGTGGATTGCTTTCGATGCGGACCTTGCGATCAACATCGGCGCCGTTCTCGAGAAGCATCTTCACTATGACCTCATGACCCTTGCTCGCCGCTTCCATGAGCGCTGTGCGACTGCGGCGACTTCTCGGTTCTGTTTTCGCTCCATGAGCAAGGAGGTCATGAACAATGGAAACGTATCCTTTGGATGACGCTATAAACAAGGGTGAATCCCCATATCTTCCTGTCCATTCAATGTGGGTGCCGTGTTGAAGTAGTAGCCTAACAATCTTCTCGTAACCGTTCGATACAGCATGATAGAGGGCAGTCATACCGTCCTTGTCCTTACGGTAAGTATCAACCCAGCCGGTTTCGAGCAACATCTTGACGACACCTTCATGTCCCTTTGTGGTTGCCCACCAAAGAGCTGTGTGGCCCAGATCATTCTCCTGATCCGGATGAACCTTTCCCAAGCCAAGGAGTAGTCGAACAACGGATGCATGCCCATGCTCAGCGGCATCGGAGAAAAGTGACGCATAAGTTTCCGTCGTCAAATGCTCTCGTATATCCTTCCTAGCCAATAGTTGGCTGAGTAAGACCACACGACCGCACCTTGCAGCTATCGACAACAACTCGCCAGGGCTTGAGGAGGTATCTGTCCGAGCCAGAAGCTGCCACACGATCCCTTCGTGGCCTCGCTCCGTGGCGTATGTGATTGGCGGTTGACCTTGCGTGCCTCCCGAGTTGATATCGACATTGCGTTGGCCCAGCAGCAGTCTGACGATTCCCTCATGCCCAGCCTCGGCGGCGAGGGATAACGCGGTGCGGCCCTTGTCATCGTAAAAACCTGGGTGGACGTTGGGGAGAGCCAGGAGCCGCTTTACCTCAGACTCACGGCCTTGGGCAGCGAAAATGGAGAGCTGCTTCTGTTTGTCCTGTTCTGTTTCCTCGTCTCCGTCACTCTTTCCGTCATTTGACGCCTCGTCACATAACCGTGATTGGTCATGTTGAATTTCGCCATTTGAAGCCCTTTTGGGTCGTTGACTCAAACCCCGTAACCTAATGCACAGGCTTCTAGTAGGATATTGCGCAGGTTTGAATTTGCTCAGGTTGATCAGGTCGAACTCCTCGCTTCTGCATCTCTCAAAATGCTCCATCGTCAGGAACGAGTCGCGTAGATAAATCGCAACCAGCTTGTCAGGATTTCCAACCTCGGTGCAGGACAGGACGGCAAGGCCGGTGCCTCGATCTCCTAAGCCAATGAAGGGAAGGTCCAGGTGAGCTCCCTTGTTCGTAAGGGTGAAGGGACTGTTGTAGGGCATGAAGGGATTCCGGGGTATGATGTTGCCAGAGTCTTTGAAAGCAGCCGGGCTGACTGCCAGGAGCCCGCCACGGCTGTTTGGATACCTCCACGCGAACAGGCTGTGGTCGTCCGAGACTCTCATGATTTCCTCTTGGAGCCTGATAAAGGCTCTTTCTCCCTCACCGTACAGCAGTGGCATGTTGATGCTGAAAATTCCCATTAAGCAATAGGCAAGGTCTTCCCTCCTTGTGGTCGTTCGATCTGCAGCCCACGACATTCTCTGGGCAGCGCTAGCCGTCTCAAGGTCTTTATCTCCCGAGAGAATGGCTTTGGGTATTCTGGTGCGTTCTGATATGACTTGGTTGAGAGTTGCTTTTGTGCCCAGCTCGTCCCATGTCTGACTGAAGAAAATCATCGACGACGGGGCGATCAGCTCTTGCAGGGTCCATCCTCTGGTGAACCATTTGCTTTTGGGGAGCCCAGCCAGATCAGGAACATCTGCGAGAAAGGCGTAACACACTGTGGCTTCTTGGTACCAACGATACATCGAGTTGATAGCCTCGGACAACTCGGCGCTGCTAGTCTTGTCGATGCAACAGGTATCCAGCCAGACGTAGTCGAATCCGTTCTTGCGGGCCATGGAGCAACTGTTCTTGACCTTTGCCCATCCCCTTTTGCTTGTTGCCTTGCCAGACTCCATGTCCTGGAAAGTCACCTCCTCTGCCTCCCAGGTATGAGACAGGATGGCGTATGAAGGGATTTGGTCATCGCCGAAGGACTCGACTACGATGGTTTGTGTATTGAGGAGGCGCATGTTTGCTGAGCGCGTGAAGGAGGCACCACAAGCAATCTAACGATTCTGGCAACAAATTCAAGTCAGTTTAAACAACAGAGGTTGAAAATGAGCAATCTTTGGGGGAAGGTGGTCATGTCGTTTCAGGCTCTCAGCTGCACAGCCTCATGCACCCCAGCAAGGCTGCCTGTAGGAAGCCAGGTGTAAGCGCCGCGTTGCAGTTGGTCGAGACATGTTGGATGGATGTAAAGATGGAGCCGCCTGAAGAGTTGTAAGTATCCTGAGTTGTGTTGAGTCTTGCCCAAGGAAATTTATCAGCCAAAGTCGTGAGCATCAAGACAAGTGCCATGTTTTTCAGGCGACAGGATTTTGTTAACGAGGTACCCGCAAAACCACAGCATATAGGTAAGGCTTATGATCATAAAACTAAGCTGATATGTAGAAATTAGAGAATAATTTGTTTATTTTATATTCATATTGACTTAATTTACTCGCAGCGAAGAATCACGCAAAAAGTTGACCATAAATTTCAGTCCAACAGATATTCTGGCTTAGATACCGCTCCATTACACCGCATGCCATCGCCACGCTGTAGCTCTCACCTAACTGATAGAGAGCAATGCAGGAGAGTGCTTCTTCATAGAATGTTACTGGCTGTCACCTGTGCCTCAGTGATGGGGTCGAAAGCCAACCTCCGAAGGGCTAAATGGCGATGGATGGAGGTGTGGTTGAAACTCGTCCCATCTCCGTCAGCTTCAGTGAATGGGATCCTCTCGATAGCAAGTGGTCGCTCCGAGGCAACTTTATTCCACGCCTTAACTACCTTGGGCATTAAAGCAAACTGGCTTTCAACGAAGCGCCAGGTTATCGTAGCTCGGTGGCTGTCTTGGGTATAACGGAACAGATATCCAAATCCATGACCGGAATTCCATATCTCCAAAATCCGGATTTGAGGCATCTTCATTGCTGCTCGGGCAGCAACGAATAGGAGATCTGTCACAATATCTTGCCTTCCGCGGGGATGAAGATATGATGGCCTGAGGGTGAGGTGCTGCAGTTTCGACTCTGTATTCCTCTCGCTCTGGGCAACTTGCCATAGGAACATGAAATAATTGAGCATCAAAGGGGGAGACAAGTCAGTAAAGCGATGGCATGATGTTGCCATAAGCCGCGTTGGACCTTTGAATATCTTGAGAACGGACGAGGACTTGCACGAGTCCCACCTCCAGCATTGTTCGAGGGAGAAGCGCTTGACGCTAGGGGGGAGTGTGGGCATTAGCCAAGTTTGTAGATCTGGATTCACATATTAGTCTTCTTTTCGTAAGCAGAAAATGTCTCATATAACGTTAAAACGTACCATCAAACAATTCAACCTCGTTTTTTACTGTCTGCCCTATCCATCTGTGCAAATAAAATGACTCCAAGGCCACGAAGCTTTCGCGGAGGAGTGTGGCAATCGACTCAGGGGCAATCCCCCTGAAGAATGACCGGCGTAGAACAAGCCCTTTTACTATCGGGACACTTGGGAGATTATTTGTCGAGCCTGCTGTGCCCCCTTTCCGTCTTTGGGGGAGAAGCTCAAGTGGTGTCCCTCGGAGTCGCCGGGCCGCGGCACGCCTTTCTTTGAGTGGTAGGGCGTTGGATGTTGCACGCGCTGCCCTTTTATCCCGGAGATATTCCAAATAGGATGACCAGTCCTCGAGGTCCTCTTCAAATCGTATTGGGTAGTCGTCGTGGACTTCTCCCTCGGAGCGGTGGAATATCTGGTCGCTAGGCGAATGCGCGTTGATCTCCAGCGTAAGACCTCCACAGGTCCCTTCCCACGACGACAGCGAGTTGAGCAGAACTGTCATGTCGGACGTAAAGGTACGGTTATTCCTATTTGTCTAAGTGTCAGCACCACCGCTTGCAAGTCCAGGGATAAAACGTGAGTACCCACTCTTTGATGTTCGTTGCGCTCTCAGGCTTATCGTAGATGCGCTTGGTGTATTCGGCAAGCGTGATGCGCAGGTATAAATTTCTTATGTAGCTTAGCCTGATGGCATTCTTCCCTCGAACTGCTTTAGAAAATGCCGGCAGGTCTGGAGAAGCAAGAGCTATGCGCCGAAAGGTCTCCCCTTCGAAGAAGGATTGCCACTCTCGGGAAACAGTGGCCAGGGAAGACGCTCTGGCGGTTTCTTTACCTTTGAATTTGAGAGCAATGCATCGCAGGATCAACAGACGAATCTCGGGGGGCAGGGAGTTCCAGAAAGGCCGGGACCGTCGGGTAGTGGAGGAGCTCATCGTTACGAAGATGGGAGTAGATCAGGTTAGATTTCTATGTGAAGAGGACAGTACGTCTGGTAATCAAATGAAACCAGAGGGCAAGCATCTGAAGAAACTTGGAGAGGGTTGGTTGAGTCAGTGTGACTCTCGGGGGGATGCAGAGAGAGAGGCTATGTTAAACAAGGTTTTAGCAACGCATGTCGTTGCATGGCTGTAGGTAGAAAAGACAAACGGCATTGCTAAGTGCTGCCAACATGCGCTTTCAGAAATGTCATATTGTAAATGTATTATAATGTCTAGCTAGGTACGACAAAGTATCAAAAAAAAAAAGCGCAGTGAGAAACTGGGCAAAAAAATAACCCCTGGCGAGGATCGAACTCGCAATCTTCTGATGATCTCGGTAGAAGTCAGACGCCTTAGCCATTAGGCCACAGGGGCCACTGGTCACGATTGGTGAAAAAAGGACTTGTGAAGCAACCCCGGCGACATGACGCAATCCCCAGTCCCTCCATCTCGCAGTTGTCTAACAACAAATGACAGACAATCTCGCTGGCTCGCATGACACTGATTTATTTTCTATTGCGAACTCTTGGCATGACCATTTATAGTGGGGAAGAAGCGTGGGTTACCAGTCGCCGTGACGAGGTATTGTTCCTAATGGTTGACAAGTTGGGTATCTTGACCTAGAAGCAATCAGATATTATCTGTTATTTAAAATCTCTGTAGAAACTGGCGCCATTTATGACAGTTTCTTCCTGAATTATTAAAGGCAAGCAGTTCAAGAAATACAGCATAGCAGATGCATGAGATGCTTGCACGGGCCACATGGTGGAAGCGTTGAGGCTCGTTTAGTTACACCAAGTCGAAGCCTATTTTCTTGGAAAGACATGAATATGAAAACTGCATCTAAAAGTTTTATTTCTAATCTATCCGTTTCTCTATCTAACAATAGGTCTACTCGTCAACCCAGCAAGCACTTGTGTATTGCATCATTCAGAACGCGCTAGAGCTCGCAACTCTACTAACCCATAATCCGACTTGTCGGACGGACCGTGTCCCTCTCTATCCGTCCTAAAGCCCGCCAACTCATAAATCAAGATACCTCTCGCAAAGAGTGCACTGGCCATTAGCCGGAGTACCACAACAGCCGAGTCCCTAACGCTGAGGAAAACCAAACTCGATAGAATAATGGTTCCGTAGAATGCCTGTATGGCCGTTCCCACGTACAGCAACGAGATCAGTCCCAAGAACACGCCGGTTTCCTTCGTGTTGTTTTTGACCTCTAGTCTGCTCTGCCAGGGAGTGGGCACGAGCTCGTTCCAGAGCCATCTCCATTCACTGCTGCGGAGGCTCATATCATCTTTTGCCTCCACTTTGATACGAAGTCTGGCGACGAAATACCCAACTATGTGGATAAGGACCGAAGCAGCAGTCCACACGGCAGGGAGGAAGTCGACTGATGGGGCAAATGTGCAGACGGCCCAGACGCTGAGTTGGTAGGCCAAGTAGGCATTGTTCGCTACAGAAGCACAGGCTATAAAGTACTCGACCGCAGATACAACCCGAGGTGCCCAGAATGAGTAAGGGTTGCCAAAGTTGGTCCGGAAGGGATCTGTTCCCATCTTAGCGATAAAGTCTTCATATTCCGTTGCCGACAGAGGTCGCACTCCGGAACTGGACATGGCAAGCAGAAGCGCAAGCCCAGGACGGCGAAAGGCCAAGACGGCAGTGTCGACATAAGACGCGCTCAAAAGCTGCAGCACGGCTGGAGCAAGACCGAGAATGACAGTGGATGCAGCCAGTTCAGCCTTTCGAAACTCGGGCGTCGTCCTGAGGATGCAGTCGATGACCTGGTAGCCGGTCTGGGGTCTTGTCAGGGATCGGTTTCGGTAGTTTGTTATCTCTTCCACGCAGTCGTTTCTAAGTTGTTCTTTGATCTGGTAGTCCCAGGCTGGGAAAAAGTGCTCATACTGGGCAAATGACCGGCCGAGTGCAGTTGCGGGGGTGACATGGGAACAAAGGATGACGAGGACTACAAACAAGAGGCCAAAACGGCCAGCATGTATTGTAAAGCGAGGCATTTTTGTCTGTTGTTGGGAGCTTTTTGTAGAAACCCTCATGTGCGATTGTGGTGGGCGATGCGCACGATATAAGTATATGCCGGGCTCGAAACCCGACGGATTTCAAGTGCGCGGCGCGACCAACCTATCTTGGGTGAGGAACCGGTCGGATTTCCCTTTACGTGCCGGCAATTGTTCCTACTACGTCAATCTTCTCTTCTTTTGCAGGATGGGGCTTGTAGTCGGCGACCATTCGACCCCTGTCTCATGCAGGCTACGCGTTTATCACGCCTTACAAGGCCAGGCTCTGCTGCAAGGAGTTGTTAGTTAGCTACATGTGTCGTGAAGCCGTTTTCCTCTTGCAAAGACAACTCATGTTCTACCCAATTTTGACGTTTATGAATTCCAAGTCTCTCTATTCTCAGCAACACACTGCCCTCCATCCATTCTACTCAGTGCCGTTAGCAAAACCCGTGCCTCGCTTGTGAGAGCGTCGCTTCGGTTTGGGTCGCAAGCGCCGGCCCCCAAATCCAACCCCCCCAGATGATGCAGCCACTTTTCAATAAATGGGGGCGGAAGGATCGCACATGAGTCACGCTGTGGATATCAAGAATGACCCCGTGAGAGGATCGGGACTTTTAGATCGATCTTCATTGACAGTTGGTGGTAATTTGTGCCCGAATCCATGTCCACTATTCCACAACCCTGAGTCCCGGCAAGTGTATGTTGAACTACCCTCTCAGCGCAACAGACTTCAACTGAGTCCAGTCAAACATGGCTTCCTTACCGTTCTCAAGACCTTGGCCGCTTTCTAAGAGGGAATTAGTACCAAAACGACCAAGACATGACCCAGACTTACGCTTCCATCCGCCCATAGGAACACTTGGATGATAACCCCCAGCTCCGTTAACGCTAACACTTCCAGCCTCAAGTTTATGAGCAAACCTCAACGCTCGTTTCATATCCCCCGTCCAGATCGAAGCTGCAAGCCCAAACTCGGTGTCATTTGCCAGTCTCAAAACTTCATCATCAGTGGAAAACCTAACAACTACCAGGACGGGTCCAAAGATTTCTTCCCTGAGAACTCGAGCATTCGGCGCTGGGTCGACAAAGATTGTCGGTTCAACGTAACAACCCTGTTCCCCGACGGCGTTTCCACCGGTGATGAGTGTTGCTTCTGCTTTTCCCGACTCGATATATGAAAGGACGACATCTTTTTGGCGGTGATGGTACAGAGGCGAAGAGTATGTGCTCGGTGCCGTAGGATCACCACCGAGAGTTTTCGCGTGGTTTTCAACCATGGCTTTCACCTTTTCAATGAATTCTTCAGAGATAGACTCGTGCACATAGAGCCTAGTCGGGAGAGCGCATCCCTGACCGTTCATCAAGAGAAACAAGGTTGCAGCCGGTAGTGCCGCTTCTAGGTTGGCGTCTGGAAACACAATGATGGGTGATTTTCCACCGAGCTCCAAGGTAACGCTCTTAAGGTTCGACTTTGCCGCAGCAATCTGGATGAGCTTACCCACGCCGATACTTCCCGTGAAGCTGATCTTTCGAATATCCATGTGCGAGGAGAGGGCATTGCCAGCTTCTGCGCCGCCAACCAGGCAGTTCAAGACGCCAGCAGGGATACCGGCCTCAATGGCGAGAGATGTCATTAAGAGGGTCGAAAAGGGGTTCGTTTCGCTCGTCTTGATAATGATGGAGTTTCCACAGGCAAGTGCAGGAGCTGCTTTCATTGCGAGGGTGATAATAACCCCGTTGAAAGGGCAGATGCCTGCGCAGATGCCCCATGGTTGACGGAGAGTGTACTGTAGCGAATTAGAAATACCGTTGGAAGTTCTAGGGGAGCATTAAACAGTGACATACTCTGATGGAATCATCATCCGCGGCCATGACCTCGCTCTCGAATTTGTCAATCATGTTGCCATAGTCTAAGGAATTTGTCAACATGGAACGCTTCTGCCACTTGGGGACTTCTTACAGATGAACAAGTCGGCAGCGGCATTAATCTCAAAGGCGCAAAATCCAGCATCCTTTCCGGTGAGAACTGCCTCGAGCCAGTGAAGCTGTTCTCGATTCTGGCGAATAAGATTGCCGTACTTTACGAGGGCATCACGACGAGCGTCCTGTGTGTTGACTTGGTGAGAAAAGCTCGCTAACAGTTTCATGATAAAAAGTCGTCACTTACATTACTCATGGCCTGCCACAGGGCGAGGCCCTTCCGAGAGGATGCGACGGCGAGATCAACGTCTTGAGCGTTCGACCACTGAAGCTCTGATGCATGTCAGTTTAACCGAATGACCCCTTAACATGTTTATGCAAACCTTTTGTAAGAACTTGGTCATTGACCGAAGAAATAAGGGTGTGTTTCTCATCGCCAGTGCTCTCCACGAACTCCCCGCCGATGAAAGCGCGGACGGGGAGAGGGAAGCGGGAGGTGTCGAAAACAGGGACTTGAAAGGAAGACATAGTGGTAGAATTATCTATGAGTTGTTACTCGGTAGTTTTCGGCGTGAAGAAGGGACTTGGGGAGGGCTTTATAGTCGCACAGGAAACAGACATCCGTTGAATTCTTGGTTTCTATAGCCGTGGTGCCCCTGTCATAACACTGCCCTCTTTTGCCAGCTGGAGTCTTACCTATCCCAGAATCATGCCTAAAAAGAAATGCATATCTCCCTGAAAATACGAGGGGAAATCTGTCGTTTACTTGCCCGGTAGTCGGCCGGCGGAGCGCCGGCGGAGGAGCGGAGGAAGGACAGAGGGAGACGGAGCCCGTTCGGCAATTCCAAGTCCAGCCTCTCAGTTACTGACAGGCAGAAGGCCTGTATCTTACTCTCAATGTGTCAATTATTATGCCGATGAGTAAAATCGAGTTGGGTATAAATACCTGGGCTGGTAACTGCATAATCTACAGAACACCCACCATCCTCATCTATTACAACACAGCCAATCTCAAGTTGCTTTAATTTTCAGATAAACTCTCATTTCTACATCGCACATCCTAAATCTTGCTTCTATACCACCTCGCTACCTACGCAATGTCTGCCTCCCTCTTCAGCTTAGGCTCCCGCGTCTTCAGCGTCACCGGCGGCGCTTCCGGCATGGGCGCCGCAACCGTCCGCCTTCTCGCCCAACACGGAGCAGGCTCCATATGGATTGCGGACTGGAATGACGGAAACTTTGATCAGATCAAGGAGGAGGTTGAGCGCATCAACCCTCTCACCCAGGTCCACACCCACAAGGTCGACGTGTCAGACCCAAAGCAGGTGGACGATTGGGTTGCCAGTATCATCGCAAAGTCTGGAGCTCTGCATGGCGCTGCTAATGTCGCGGGTCTGTCGCAACCAGCCTTTACTGAGAAGAAGCCGGCCATTCTGGCAGAGACCAACGAGGATTGGGCTCGGGTTCTTGGTGTCAACCTTCAGGGCATCATGTACTGCACTCGAGCGCAGGTCGCAGCCATGGTGAATTCTCCCAGAGATAACCATCCGGCGATTGTAAATGTTTCCAGCATTGCCTCACTGCTTCGCGGGCCAAGTGCTTTCGCGTACGGTGCCTCCAAGGCTGCCTGCGCCCATTTCACGTCATGTGTAGCTAAAGATGTCCACTCTTTTGGCATCCGCGTCAACACGGTTTCACCAGGTAAGCCATCGATTATTACTTGCAAGTTTTGAGGCAGAAGCTAATCTCAAAGGCAACACTTACACGCCCATGACAAAGGAATTCTTTGGCCACATGTCCAAGGAGGAGACGGAGCAGCAACTTCAAAAGTGGGGAGTCAATACAAAGATGCTGGAGCCTGAAGATGTTGCTAGGGTCATTGTCTGGCTTTTGAGCGAGGCTTCCATGGATGTGAATGGTGTCAATCTCCCTGTTGGAGAGGGAGCTCCTTGAGCAGTTGGTAGATTGAGGCTATTTGCGGCCACGTAGTCGCCGTAGATACTGAAGAAACGGTTCGCATATAGATCTCCATCCCCCATCCGTTTCAAGAATTGTCCGAGATAAATTAATTCTTCAAAACCGTGGTTGTGTTTGTGCTTGTTCCATCCTTTATCCTCCACGTGACTGCGCGTTGACCTCAAGAACCCCACGTCATCCCGTCGCGTCTCCCCAACTAATCTCGCCTTCTCCATCTACACGACGTGTACTACCCCTCTTCAATTCACGCTGTTTCATACTTCAGCGCACTCTACCTTCATTCCCTTGCGTCTACGCTCGCTATAGCAACATGACTGGTCAATCTTCACGCCCAGCAAGGAGATCTCGAGCCATCGAGGACCACCGGCCGCTACCAAAGCGAAGGAAGATCCGAAAAGGCACCACTAGCTGCTGGGAATGTAGGATGGCGTGAATTCATCTCCCCATAGCTTGCCTACTAACTGTGGTTGCCACAGGCAAGCGGAGAAAGACCAGGTGTCACTTCTCTTCTCCTGCAAGCGAAGCATGCGTCGGCTGTCAGCAACGAGAGACACCATGTGTGACCCAAGAGTACGAGGAAGACTCTAGCAAGACCCAGGAACACCACGCTATAGGGGCAGAACCATTAGACCATAACAAAAACAACGGTCTCGAAGACAGACTTGAACGAGTAGAAGCCCTCCTCCAGAGGTTGGTCGACACCGGTGTGACTTTCTCAAGTCCCGGAATAGGCCACCACAATGCAGATCCCGCAAGGCCTTCTCAATCTATAGAAGAGGATGTCGGAGATATCTTTAGCACGTTTCCCGGAGCCTTAAAAAAAGGGGCCGGGTACAACCAGAGCCACTCACACGGTAGTCACGCTGGCTTTGGCGGTTATGGACCCGGGCGAACTGTTCGTGACCCCGTTGAAATCGAACCCAGCAACTACGAAAGCATATCTAGAAAGCTTTATGCCGCTTTGCCATCTCAACATGATGCAGACTTGATAATCGCGGCTGGAAACACGGCCCCCTTTCTGCAATTTCTCTGTCGCCCATACGAAGATATCTTCCGAGGAGAAATACTCCCTGCTTCAAGTCTTTCTGCCTTTCCTAATTCGAAAAGCCAACCCGTCTTAATTGCGCGAACCCTCCTCTATCTAGCTCATGGGATCCAGAATCTGCATCCCTCATCACTCGATTCTACTCAATTGGATCTCAGCTGTCCACTTGCAACAGTTATGCAACGCTTTATGGGCACAGCTTGTCGGTTGGTCACCAGCAACGACGAAATGCTGGAATCTCTGGAAGGGCTCGAATGTCTGATACTAGAAGGCGTCTTCCACATTAATGCAGGGAATCTACGCCGTGCCTGGCTAGTGTTCAGGAGAGCCATCAGCCTAGCCCAACTAACAGGACTAGACCGCGGAGGCGACGCTGATCTAACAATTCTCGACCCTACAACTATGGCCTCTCCCTCTTTCATGTGGCACCGAATTGTCAGCCAAGACCGGTATCTGGCTCTCATGCTCGGTCTCCCCCCTGGCACACCCGACGATTGTCTTGGAACCCCCGAAGATTTGACCCTGAACGAATGTCCCATGGGCTATCTTGAACGCATTCACTGTATCATTATGAGTCGTATCACTGCCAGTAGGGGCAGCAAGTCTGACAGCCCAGCTTCTGTTGATTTACGAAGCATAGACTTGACTCTGGAGAAGGCTGCGCGCGGTATGCCTCCCGACTGGTGGCAGCCCCCCATCAAGTCCCCCGATGACGGCGAACCCCTTGAAGATGTCCTACGCATTATGTTCCACATCACTCATTTCAGTCTACTCATTTACCTACGACTCCCTCACATGCTTCTTGGCGGCGAGAACACACAGAACTCCGACAAGTCGACATGCGTAAATGCCAGTCGCGAGCTTCTCAACCGCTACATCCGGTTCCGCTGCATGGACTCGATTGCGTTTTGCTGTACAAGTATCGACTTTTCGGCTTTCACGGCATGTCTCACATTGCTTCTTGCCCATCTACGTCGATGGCAAAACGACAACGGTGTCGAAGATGGCCTTGCCCACCAGCGTCTTAGCGATCGCGCCATGGTTCAAGAAACCATCGAACTCATGATAGAGCTGGGTCAGGAATGCGGTGACACGGTGCTGGAAAAGACAACCGGGATTGTGTCAAACCTGGCTCGCATTGAAGCAGATGCTGCAAAAATGGCAGGGCTGTATGGCGGTTTCAGCGGCGCGAGTAACCGATGTGCGCCCAATCGTTCCCTTCGACTCATGATACCCTCATTCGGCATCGTCAGCATCACAAGAGACGGCATCATTCCCTCAAGTTCGGTCGCAAATTCCAAAAGCGAGAGCCACAGCCAGAAGAACCATACTCGTGAACACCCCCAGCAACTATCTGCTCCTTCTGCTCAGCCTTTTCAAGACGGCGAATCTCGAACTCTCGGAGCCTCCGGCGTTGGTTTTGATATGAATATGTTAGAGGTTCCGTCTCTACAAAACCTAGGTTCTCAAGAAGGGCATGCGCTACAGCTTGATCAATTTCAGTCGCAACGAGGGCTTGCAGAGACCTCTACCGCTAACAAGTCGGATTTTTCGTTCTATTTCGATCAAGGCATGGATGAGTGGCCGTTCGAGGCTGCCATATCATTACCCGAGTGTACTGATGAACAACATGACATTTTCTCTGGCTTCCTTGGCAGTTTTAGCATGTAAGGGGCAACATGGCTAAGAAGGTTTTTTAACGAAATAATTTTTCCGTTTATAAGACAGTTCAAGGACTATTCATAGTCATTCGCGGAATGGCCGCTTGCATATGCCTGCTCGGTCCTTTCAGGGGAGCCTCATCTACCGGCATAATCATGTCACAACTGGAGACTCCGGAGTGGGCGACCCAATTTTAGGGACAAATACGACGGTGATGGGGCATCGATCGGTGGATTGTATGATCGCGGTTAGTTCGAGCGAGCTTAGACTCTCGGCATGGTTCGTATCCCATATTGCGGCAGGGATCTTGAAACTTCTAATATTATTCTAGAATCCCCGAACCGGGACCACGACTTCATTTATAGGTCGAGTTTACCTCCTCATTATCGTATCTCAGCATTGCTTTCACTCGCTATTACACTCTTTCACAATGCATTCACTTTCTTTGCGGCGTCTTTTGACGTCAGTCCTCTCGTTATGCTCTGTCAGCTCAGCACTCCCTAGTCAACGACGCTCCAACACTACATCGTCCCATGTCGAAACATACTACAGTGTAGACGGTGCTACTCATGCCGAGAAGAGCAAGGCCTTGAAAGCAGATGGCTATCGCATCGTCTCTTTGAGTTCATACGGTTCACCAGATAACGCCAACTATGCAGCCATCTGGGTGCAAGAAGAAGGTCCATCGTTTGAAATTATCCACGATGCCGATGAAGTTACATACAACACTTGGCTTCAAACGTGGAAGTCAAGGGGCTATGTATCAACTCAAGTCTCTGCCACTGGTCCTGCTGAGAGCGCAGTGTTTGCTGGTGTGATGGAGAACATCAATGTGGACAACTGGTTTCAGTCATGCGAGCTAGAGAACCCTTGGGCTTTCTCCAACACAACAGGAAACGTCGACGTGGTGGTAAAGGGCTTTCGGATGTTTGGAACCACTGAAGAACGTCGATATTGTATCCTCGGCCACGAGAATATTGGAAACGAGCAGATGACAATCCAGTACAGCACTCCTAGCTTCACTGTTGACTTTGCGTCTGCATTCGAGGCTGAGACGACTAAGCGCTTCTGGAGGCCATCCAGACTGTTTCTCTCCGAGGATCACATCATCACACCAAGCTTTGTCGACACCAGTGTTGGAAAATGGTCGCACGCTGTCGATCTGACCAAGACTGAACTCAAGGAGAAGATTGAGACAGAGAGCGCCAAGGGACTTTACCCTATTGATATTCAAGGTGGCGGATCTGGTTCCAACGAACGCTTCACAGTCGTTTTTGCAGAGCGCACTTCCCCAAAGCCTCGACAGTGGAACGTTCGAGGAGAGATAACCGGTTTCGAAGACAACAAGGCCGCGGAGAAGGAATTGGATGGCATCATGCGTCGCTTCATGGAAAAGAATGGAGTTCGCCAGGCTCAGTTTGCTGTTGCACTCGAGGGAAAGACGATTGCCGAGCGAAGCTATACCTGGGCAGAGGATGACCGGGCCATTGTCGAACCTGATGACATCTTTCTTCTGGCCAGCGTGAGCAAGATGTTTTTGCATGCATCTATCGACTGGCTTGTGACGAACGATATGCTCAACTTTTCGGCGCCGGTTTACGATCTTCTTGGCTACAAGCCTGCCGACTCTCGCGCAAACGACATCACCGTCCAGCATCTTCTTGATCATACTGCAGGATATGATCGATCCATGTCAGGAGATCCTAGCTTCATGTTCCGCGAGATTGCGCAGTCTCTGCCAACAAAGGGAACCAAGGCCGCCACCCTTCGGGATGTGATCGAATATATGGTTGCTAAGCCCCTTGATTTCACTCCGGGAGATTATTCGGCATATTCCAACTATGGGCCCATGCTTCTGAGCTACGTTGTTACCAACATTACCGGTGTGCCCTATCTTGACTTTCTGGAAAAGAATATTCTCGATGGTCTAAATGTGAAGCTCTACGAAACGGCAGCGAGCAAACACACCGAGGACCGCATCGTCCAGGAGAGCAAGAACACTGGTCAAGATCCAGTTCATCCCCAGTCCGCCAAGTTGGTCCCCGGACCTCATGGAGGAGATGGTGGTGTCAAGGAAGAGTGCGCCGGAACGTTTGGCATGGCTGCAAGTGCCAGCTCCCTTGCCAAGTTTATTGGCTCACATGGTAAGTGGCATTCTTTTTCCTGATTCTTTTGCAAAGAGCTTTAGTTAACAATGGTAGCTGCCTGGGGAACTGGTGGTCGCGCTTCTGGCAGCCGTGACGGATCACTGTCAGGTGCCCGCGCCTATGTTGAGAGTCGAGGAACTATCGACTGGGCCCTGACTCTGAACACACGGGAGTATGTTTCTGAGACTGAGTTTGACGACTTGAGGTGGTGGTACCTTGGCGACTTTTTGTACAATTTCCCTATTGCTGGTTGAGCGATGACGCATGTCGCTGTGTGCGGCTTGATTTATATAGCCATCTATCGTCCTTTGAGCCTACCTACACCTTGAATACCCCAATTTTGAATGAAACGGCCGATAATAGAAGTCTTGCTTTACCTGAAATATTCTCATCTTCTTCAGAACATGTTCATAAGCCAACAGACACGCGTTAATGATTGTGGTGAGGTCATCGTCGGACCACCCGATATCAAGTCCTTCGGTCCACTCGAAGCAGCGCTACAGTCCAAGATCAAGACCCCAGATTTACATACAAAATATCAATGACAGCAATTCTTCCAAGTTGAGCTATTTTCCCTCGCTCAATTTTATACTTTTCGTCTTTTTAAACCCCTGTAATCAGCGACTGTTATCTCGTCTACATTCCACCGTCTGGGGCAGGCTGACCAATAACTGACGAATTTCGACCGACCGAGTTTGCCGAGTCAAACAATTTCCACTTCAACATCACCACCACCTCCGATATGAGGCTCTACCAATTGCCAAGACCTACCCTCCTTCAACTGTACCTCTAATAGCCTCAGTCACAATGATAGCCCTCACAAATTCGGGCCATGGAGGACCCCTCGACGGAACCCTCACCCAATGGCCCTCGGTCGCACACCACGCCGAAAACATGAAGAAAGATAACTGGGAAGAGGGCCACACCCGGGCCGCAGACCAACGCCTCAGATCTTCCGACTCCCTCTCTAGCGTCTTCATTCTCGAGCGCGTCAAGCACATGACATGGGCTTGGTTCACTTTTGTCATGAGCACGGGGGGTATCGCGCTTGTGCTGCATAGTACGCCTAATCAGTTTGAGGGACTTCAGGTTATTGGCAAGATCTTTTTCATATTTACTATTGTTATCTTTATTGGTATTGTTATTGGTCTTATTGTTCGGTTTTCTACGACGGATAGGGCGTTGAGGAATAGTCTTTTGCATCCGACTGAGAGCCTCTTCTTTCCTTGCTCTCTCCTCAGCGTTGCTACTATCTTGACAAATACGGCAGCCTACGGTCTCCCTGAAACAGGTTCTTGGTTGGCAACTGCTTTGAGGGTATGCTTCTGGTTGTACGCGGCTCTCTCGACTCTCTCGGCGATTGTTCAATTCTTTGTTCTCTTCAAAGGCGCCCACCTACCCATCCACTCCATGACGCCAGGTTGGATATTGCCCATCTTTCCGGCCATGCTTACGGGTACATTGGCTTCTGCGATCATGCCTTCACAAAGTCCTGAGCATCGTATACCTATCTTGGTGGCTGGAGTCACGTACCAAGGCCTCGGTTGGACCGTGGCATCGCTCGTCTACCCATTATACCTCGGCCGGCTGATGCAGGATGGTTTACCAGCACCAGCAATGCGACCTGGAATGTTCATCGCCGTTGGGCCTGCAGGTTTCACTTCTGTAGCCCTCATCGGCATGTCTCAATCGATCCCAGAAGGCTATGGATATTTCAAGACATATCCAATGGCACCTCAAGTCCTACAAATCCTCGCCCTCTGGGTATCAATCTGGATCTGGTGCATAGCCTTCTGGTTCTTTTCATTCAGTCTACTGGCCGTTCTGTCCTCGGCTCTACAGTGGAGATTGCGATATAGCATGACGTGGTGGGCGTTTGTGTTTCCCAATGTTGGTTTCACTCTTGCCACGGCGCGGATCGGTGAGCAATTAGAAAGCCCGGGGATTAGATGGGTTTCGACTGTCATGACGGTTTTTCTCGTGGGTCTTTGGTTCATGGTTTTGTATGCGCAGGTATCTGCTGTTATTCGCAGAAAGATTCTTTGGCCTGGTCGGGATGAAGATCGATAATGTCAACGCTTCCCCCTTTACTTTCTAATGATGATAGATAGATATTTCCTTTTTCAACAGACTTAGACGATACGATAATTATACATCCCAGGCTTGTCAACCTTGCTAAGATATTCACCTTCATCCGTGAGAGGATCAAATACCCCCCAATCCCGATTGTCTATCCAAGAGCCCATAATAGTACTCTGAACATTGACATACCCAATCCTCCGATACTCTCCCTTCTCGCATCCTCTCACAAGTGCCAAGGCATAGCTCTCAGCAGAACCTTCCAGGTCAACTCTGCAGTGAAGAACACCAAGGTAAATATGCATTTCCCCATCAGATGGAACAAACGGGAAAACGTCATCTAGATCAGCTTTGGAAGGTGACGTAGATACTTCCAAGTCATCGATATCTGAACTTTTCTCCGTAGTCGGAGTCACCACGTTTCGAACATATCGCAAATTCCCCCCTGGAAGAAACTCTGCAGCCTGCTCGGGTGTGAATTGACCGGCGAGGTCTTCAACCTTGAGTACTAGCCGAGCTTTGATCAGTGGACCTTGGAGGATGAGGTGGCCTCCGGAGACGGAACCAAGCTCTGGTCCGGTTGTCTGGACAGATGCTTCTATGACTTCTGCAGCAGGAACCCAAGGCTCTTCGTCCTCTTCGAGATCTGCGTTCAAGTTGATGTTGCCAATTCCAAACGTTCCGGACAAGGTATGGGTTGGTTCCTCTGAAGCCCACGACCACGATGGAACTCGGTATTTCTGCGGAGGAGACACCTTTCTTCCGTCTCTTACAGTCCAGAGGAGATCTTGAAGTAGTGATTGACGCCAGATGCCTGCAAGGTACGAGCCTGGGGGTACCCGTGCCAGAGTCTGATACAACGACGCAATACCAGCAAATGCAATCAAACGATCCGACTCAAAAGTGAAAAATCGCGATAGATAATCTTGAAGAAGTTGATGCCAGACCGGTCGCAGGCTCTCAGCATTCTGACCTCCCATCAAGTAGAGGCTTCCCAGGGGCATGGTGCGGGTGAACTGTTGTTTAACGTCAAAGGCATACCCTTCGCATGTCTCGTGAGAAGCAAACCCTCCAGAGGTCATGTCGGAGGCAGACGTCCACCAGAGTTGATCACTGGCAACGTGTAGGGTCTTTGGAGAGAGAATCCATTCCTGAAAGACCCATCCTCGACGGAAAAGGGGCTGAGATAGGACCTGGTCGCAGAAAGCAGATCTGTCGATGAGCCTAATAGTTGTTGACATTTCTGAGTCCTCGAAGCCAGTCCACGTGGGTGTGATTTCACAAGGGTATTTCAGCATCGAGTCTTGCTTCAACCCTGCAGATGAATCTTTGGCAGCCGTGGCAGAGATAGTGACATATGCCTGGGAATAGACGGATGCCATGTGTGCAGCTTCAATATCCCAGTCTTCCTTTGAATCTTGAATGATGCAGAGGGAGTCGATCCATATATATTGGATACCCAGAGTGTTGGCCAACTTGATAGCGTCTCGGAAAGTAGCCGGGATGGTTGAAAAGGTAATGTCGTAGTAGAAGGCATCAACTAGCTGCTGCTTCAGCATGAGCGGTTGTATTTCACCCCGACGATGACTGAGAGCAGCATATCTAGTCGACGAACCCAGACCGTGAGTATCGGCGAGCTTAACTATCGGGTCTTTCGAATCTGTAGATGCTTTACAATGAAGCAATCTCGTAGGTAACCTAGGTGCCAAGTTCAGGCTTTGGGTTGAAGACTCGAGCCAGTTCCTGATGCGTTCCAGCGTTACTTGTCGGTCAAACTTGGGCTTCCAAGTATCTCTATTGTCTGCGTTTATATCTGTAATTGTTATTATCAGTAGCACTGCCCAGGAGCCTCAAGACTTACTGATTGCCTTGAAAGCACGAAACGAATGAAACAGGCGTCCAACAAACTGATCGCCCTTCAGTTTCGAGAAACACAGTCCAAGAACGAAGCTCCCGCAATATGATGTCTCCCCTGCTTCAATAGCCGGGATACCGACAACGTCATCCTGTTGTAGCTCAGCCAACGTTGTAGGATGAGTGTCTTGTTGCAGCCGCAGCCAGATCATGGCGCAGAGCACGCACGCGTTCGCAGACTCCTCCAGGGCTTGTATCGTATGGTGAGTATATGGCTTTGGAGGATCGTCTAGTCCTAGGCCATGATCTAGCCTTACTCTCCATTCCGTCTTGCCTGTTGTGAATCCAGAGGGAATAAAGGCGGCGCCCTCGAGAGCAAGTAGGTTGCGGTCTACTAGCTCCTTTGAGGGCACGTAATGTCCCTCAAAGATGCCGGAACACGAGGAGCAAAGATGAGGCGATGGCATTGTAGCAGCAATCGGCGTCCTCGAGGATTTCGGTCTTGAGTTTGACAATATGTCAGATCAAGCTGAGATGCAGCTGGAGAGAAGTGAGTGAGAGGGGCCCTGCAGCCTAACATTAACCCAACAATCGCAGCGAGCATCCATCCCGATAAACATGAGGAAGACACCCCATAGAGGGATGAGCCTCCACAGCGATGAATGGGCCCATGCCATATTTGCTCCAATAATTAAAATGATAAGTAAACAAAATTATATGAGGTAGAAAAATTCTTGATAGAAATTATCCTCGAGGTTGTTTGTCGACGATTTCATGGCTACCAAACGCCAGTCAAGAACGTCATTTTGTTTCAGTGCTACCTATTTTGGCACGCTAGCCACTGAGTCTTAGCGGTTCTCACCATTCAACACCAAAACATTTCCTCCTCCAAGCAAACCTTTAACCATTTCTTTTCACAATACGACATCGCTGTTGATAAAAGCTTTTTTCTTTTTTCATCCGATATGGAGCCTTCATCCATTGTTTGCTAACCTTTCATCTACTATTTCACCTTGCGTTCTTCACTCAACTGGATCCCCGGCAGAATGAGCACCATGACCAGGACACGGGCAACGCGCTCAAGCGCACTCAATGCCTCCAAAAAGATTTCATCGCAATTGGGCTCTGATGATGAGAAGACGATTGAAACAACTAAACGCGCGACAAAAAGGCGCCCCAGTCCCCAGGATGATGATCACGACGCGTCTGAAGGAGACGCGACTCCAGAAATTGAGCCAGAAGCCCCTGCACCAAAACGGCGAAAGACACAATCTTCAAGGAGCACCAAAGCGAACAACAACAAGTTTCATGAGCAAATATTTGGTATCAACGGAAAGACGAGTCAAACGCCATGTGCACTCCCCGCTCGACAGCATAATCTCACATATCACCGACCACTTATGGTGGATGACTACTCTTCACGAAAGGCTCTCCTCGACTGGTTCGACGGCGTCAGTACCAAGCGCTCAATGCCTTGGCGAAAAGCATGGATCAATCCAAAGGATCATCAACCAGACGGCCTGCACAATCTTTTAGAGAGGCGGGCGTACGAGGTCTGGATCAGCGAGATTATGCTACAGCAGACGCGAGTCGCCGTGGTCATCGACTATTGGAACAAGTGGATGGCCAAATGGCCATCCATTCATGACCTAGCCGCTGCGAGCGCTGATGACATCCTCAGTGCCTGGCGTGGTTTGGGTTATTACAGCAGAGCAACTAGGATCCATGAGGCCTCAAAGTTAGTGGTGAAGGACCCTGCCATGAAAGGACTTTTACCATCCTGTACTCAAGATCTTGAGGCTAAGGTCCCTGGTGTCGGGAGATACACTGCCGGTGCTATTTCAGCCATTGTCTTTGGACAAGCTGCGCCTATGGTTGACGGCAATGTCCTGCGTGTCCTAAGCAGACAGCTAGGACTATTAGGCAACGTCAAGACTACGAAGACCGTCATTGACACATTATGGGCCGCTGCAGATGCTCTCGTCAAAGCCGTCGCGAGAGATGAGACAGATACCCCGGATGGCGAGGAAGTTGAACCAAGCGATAGACCTGGAAGATGGGGTCAGGCTCTCATGGAACTTGGAAGCACTGTTTGTGTGCCAAAGCCAAATTGCGCCGAATGTCCCATCACATCAACTTGCCGAGCCTATGCAGAAGGAAGAACGTTGGTCTCTCGCGACATCAGAGATGTCAAGCTCAATGACATTGAGGATGCCTGCCATCTCTGCGAGCCTTTTGAGGATGCTGAGGAAGATACCACTCCAGATGTTAAAAGTGCCAAAAAGACCAAGACAAATGGATCTCGAAGCAAGCAACTGACACTGGCGTCATTTGCCTTCAAGGGGCCAACTATCGAGAAATCCTCCTCGAATAAGACCAAGTCAACGCTCAGCGCCCGCGACATGGAAACAATCGTGGATCACGCCCGAAAATTCCCACTCAAGGTGATAAAAAAAGCCGTGAGGGAAGAGGAAACACTCGTCTGTGTCATCCGCCGCAGCGACGGACAATACTTGGTCCAAAAGCGCCCAGAGAAAGGACTCCTCGCCGGACTATGGGAATTTCCCAGCTATATCTTGAAAGACTCAAACGAAGGAAGCACAATCGCTAAACGAAAGTCAAACGCGCTCGCGTACGTCTCTAAAATAGGAGGCGAGCATGGCCACAAGAAGTCAAAGGTTAAGCATGTTGGTGAGCTGGGCAGCGTGCCGTGGCTGTTTTCACACTTGAAGCTTACGATGCATGTTCATCTGTTTTCTCTTCAAGATGATGATTGGCTCTCGGATTCTGAGTCACTTAAAGGGAGTCGCCTCAGATGGGCAACAAGTGACGAGGTTGATGATGAGTCGATGGGTACAGGTATGAGGAAGTGCTGGAGTCTTGTGAAAGACAGAGACGACTAAGCACGAGTAATGCGGGTGTTGAGACATTTTTGCAATATCAGCGAATGGATAGATGGAAAACACTGTAAAATAGAATAAGTAATAAATGAAGGCCAGATAAGCTGGCTACCGATGACAATGCTTCATTCATTATCCACGAAATATTCGTGACGAGGGGTAAGTTGAAGACACTGGAGCCAAGGAACACGGGATGGAACCACAACCAAAATATTCAAGTAGCTTTCACTAGAAACAGAAACAGTAAACAATCGGCTCGCGATAATGAATCCATTCAATTTTCCGCCAATTTTTTCTCGCTATGAGAAATCATCAAATCGATTCTGTCTTAATGAGGCTACGCGTCACGTGGAGCCGAGTCGCGATGGCATCCGAGTCCCGCGTCGGCCGGCCATGTGGAGACGCGTCCAACTTACATCACACCCTGTCGGCTACCGCCGTCTCAACGCCCCGTTCAAGTCAAACCCAAGAGAAATGTCGATTGTATCGACGGTTACAAGACAATGACAAGTTGGTTCGCTAGTGGCCGCCCGGCTCTCTTTGATGCCATCTCCAATGCGTGCGATCTCGTCGATCAACAGATCTCAGCAGGTACGTCATTAATCGATTAACGCGACAGAGTGTGTGTCTCGCTAACACGGTCTCAGACCTTGAGCTGGCGAAACAGGAGCTTGATGAAGCTCTTCAGCAGAGAGATGATCACGCCGCGCAGGTTTCTAACTTGGCGGCTGAAAATGCTCGTTTGAAGGAGCAATTGCACAAGGCAACAGCCAAGGTGACAGGAGACGCGAAACCCCCTGAAGCAGCGCCATCACCCCAGCCAGCAGCTTCCAGGAGCAACTCATCTACCAGTGAACCAGACTGGAAGGCTGAGTGCGCCAGGGTTAGCCTCAAGTTTAACGCGCTCTCAGAAAACTTCAAAAAGGCCAAGGACGCGCTTCGGAAAAGAAAGGAGGAGCGTGATAGATGGGTTGCTCACGCCATGTTACTGGAGAAGAAGATCAAGGCGGCTGAGGAAGAGCATGGAATCAGCATTACAGACCGTCAAAACAGGGCCAGCCGAGCGACAACACTTCCAGCAGCCAGGACAGAAGACGCCAACCCAAGCCCAAATGTTAGTTTCACATCCGACCCTGGGCTTGAGCAAGCAGATCTGGAATTGCCACCCTTGGCTGCTGCATCACTTGGTCCCGATAACCCTCCTCCTTTGCCCGACACTACTGCTGCTAACCCCAGCTCGGATGCGACGGCGAGTGAGGTCGAATCTGGTCAAGGGGATGAACTGCCTGAGTTGCCAGCCCAGGAGGATGTTGAGCACACGCAAATTAAGGAGGAGCCATCGTCTGATACGCCTGTTGTCGTCTCCGAAAGAGCTGTGAAAAAGAGGAAACGAAACGATGGAGACCCCAACGAATCACCTCTACAAAAAGTCAAGCTGGAACCACTTGATGACAGCTCTAGTCCTGTTCAACCAGTCGGCCCTGCTACACTTGTTCCACAAGAGAGCATAGATCTCGGAGACGTTGCACAAAAGTTGTTGACCCCGAGGAAACGCAGGGAGATGGAAGAGTCGCAACGTCGGGATCAGATACAGAGCGAAGCCTTTGCGACAGCAACACCCAGGACCCTATTTGTCAGGCCAGATGCCGAACCGCAAACAGCTCGGCCCTTGGAACGAAAATCAGCCCTCACACCACTCAGCGTCAACCGACGGATTGTGCGATCAGGCGCTGATAAGCCAACTACGCCCCTTAGAAAGGGGCTGGATCGCGGCATATCAAACGTGGCCGAAGATGGCGAAGCTTACAGGAAGACTGGAAATAATACGAATCAAGCGCCTAAGGGGCGACTGGATACGTTATTGAACAGTCCTGCTGCCCAAGAAAACGAAACTGTAACTCGTCCGACACCGCGAGCACCAGCAAGACTAAGCAACCTCTCAGAA
Source organism: Fusarium euwallaceae (assembly GCA_002168265.2). Lineage (NCBI taxonomy): Eukaryota > Fungi > Ascomycota > Sordariomycetes > Hypocreales > Nectriaceae > Fusarium > Fusarium euwallaceae. The sequence continues at coordinate 1,563,707 of NHTE02000014.1, forward strand.
GGCCTGGCCATTCCAGGTCGACGGGTACTTCCTTTTGATCGAGAAGGACGCGTCAAAGACCAAACTCCTACTCGCCCAACCGGTACGCCTAATCGCGTCAGTGCTCTCACTTCAAAGGTCACACCGCAGGACACGCGATCTCCGTTAGCCTCTAAGAGAGGCACCACGTCTGCATTGCGAAACAAACCAGTGGCGGAATTGCGACCCGACGATTTCAAGATCAACCCTCAAGCCAATGACGGACATGACTTTGCGTTCTCAGACGTGATTCGTGACAGGGATGAGAGGGCTCGTATGCAAGGCTGTACAGACATGCACTGCTGCGGGAAGCACTTTCGATCTCTTGCCATCTCGCAACGCCCAGATCCGCCTCTCACATCAGCTCAGCGACAAGAGGAGCAGAAGTTGTTGGAGGAATACTTGGGCAACTTTGCGTATCGACTAGGAACGATGGACAAGAAGGAGAGAGATGAGCTCTGGATCGAGGCCAAGACGCAGGAACTCGCAAACAAGTACGGCAAACATCGATACCATTACTCGAGAATGCGGAGTCCTCCAGGGTTCTGGAATGCAGACTTCCCCAGCACCCAAGAGATGGAGGCTGAGAGGGAAGAGGCTGCCAAGAGAGAGAAGCAAAGTGTTCAGGACAGATACAGAGAAGCTATGCGACCTGGTGGTAGATGGTTGTTCAGAGACGAGTAGATGAGAAGTCAAAAGGGAGTCGGAGTTGAGATTCATTGTCTAGTACGATAGTAGCCAAGGCGTTCGGGTAACACTGGGATAGGTAGGTAGGGACTTGTCATGGATGGCTTGCATAAGTAACTTTAGGTGCAAAAACTATATATAGGTTTCAACAAAGAACCTCGACTAAATACCGAGTCAACTGTTTGCTCAACAGGAACCGCAAGCCAACAATACTCGAGCCAGGATCAGGACAGGGGTTAAATATGCGAGTCTGCGATGCCGGGCTTTTTGAGATGGAAGAGTGGAGCACAGATCATCCCTTGGCCCTTGCTCCTCTCCCGTCAAGCGAAAGCCGCAAAGTGTGTTTCTGCCTCAGACATCAACTTTTGCCCCAAAGTCTCTGACGACTGGCTCTGACTGGGGGGGGGAGCCCTCGTGCCCGCCCTTTTCTGCAGGGCCTGAGGTGCTTTGCTTGCCTGCTTGGGGCTTGGCTCGTGTGCGTCTGGCGCTGGGGGACCTCTTATTGTGTTCTGCCGCTACGTTTTTGGCTTGACCGGTGCGTGCCAGTAGGTACCACCCGTACTGTACCTTTTAGTAGCATTGGAACCTGTCTCGGCCTGGCTTGCCCAAATTTTATTTCTCCAACGTCCAGCCCGTAGAGACACATCCCCGTCTCCGTCCTTCCCTGACGCAACTCCTTCTCTCTCTCTCCCTCCGGTGCGTCTAACATTCGGCCTCCCTACCGTGAGCGAACCCGCGCTCCTTGGTTGTTCTTCGTTTTTTTTCTTCTTCTTCTTCGTCTCGGTTTTCGTTTTACCTATACTTGCCTCTCTCCTCCGCCCCGCGCGACTGGAAACTCTTGTCGGCCGAATCAAAGTCGCGCCGTCCTTTGTTCTCTACCCGTCGCTCCCCAACATCGTCCCTTTTGCGGACCTACACAAAATCAGGCCCGCCCACCGGTGTCGCGTCGCGCAACTTCGGACACCGTCATCCATCCCCCGACAAGCTTCAACGCGCTGAAGCCCGACGACCCGGAAGGATCAACCGCTCGCGAGATCAGACTACGACGTGATTGCGGGTGTCGCACCAACTGGGCGGCTCCCGTCTTCATTCAACCCCCCAGGCCGGCACGATGAGTAACCGCCATCTGCCGGCTGGGCAGAACATACAGGGAGGAGCTGGTGGAGTCCCCGGGGTCGATATGGTCGGCGGTCCTGGAGGGCCTCGTCGGAGGCAGGCGCCTCCGTATGTGCCTCAGTATCAGCAGCAGCACCACCACCAGCACCATCACCAGCACATGAATCCCATGTATGGTGGCTACACCCAGTTCGCGCCCCAGCCCTACTACGGCATGCCGCCGCAGTACCAGAACGCCCAGTACCAGAACGCACAATACCAGCACCAGTATGTCAATGGACAGTACCAGAACGGGGGCATGCCCTCGCCTGGCTACATGCCGTATCAAAACTATGCTCGGTCGCCGCCCTCCATGCACCAGTACGTTCCGATGGTCGGCGTGAGCGTACCGCCAAGCTACCCTCCTCGTCCTGCTCAACAACATTCTCCTGCGCTCTCGACTCCCTACCAGCCCCCGCCTGTGTCGGCTCCGATTCCGCCCCATACGCCATCATCCACCAACTCTTCGCAGTTGATGCCTCCCCCGACTCCACCGACGCCGCAAACGACAGAGCCGCAACCTCCTGTCGTTCCTACTCCTGCTCCTGTCGCTGCTCCGGCTCCGGCTCCTGCCCCTGCCCGAGAGGCTTCGCCGCCTCCGAAGGCGAAGGAGCCTTTCCGTGCTCCTGTAAGTTGCGCAATTACAAATATACTATATACCCACTAATATATCGCCAGCTTCCTTGGCTTTCCCACCCTGATGTCGAGTTTCCTGTCAGAACCACCAAGTCACGACGGAGGAGGAGACTCTTGAATGCCGACAGCCAGGCTGTTTCCTTGCCCGTCGAGCAGCACGAGGCCGCCACGGAGCAGTCTGAGCAAGCAACCATTGCCGAAACAGCATCAAAAGAACCATCAGTTGCTTCCCAGACTCCTGCGACGTCCGCGGCTCCATCCGAGACCGCTGCAACCCCACGTCTACCCGCCGAAGAGTCCGCCGTTCCCGTTCATACTTCCTCTACTTCTCAACGGTCCCGCACCAACACTGTGACTAGCAGCACCTCGACGGCAACCAGCAGACCCGCCACCCGCTCCTCCGCTGCTCCTGCTCCCGCTCTTCCTTCTTTGCCCAAGTCTGGTGCTAAGGACGCCAAGCCTGCTCGCGCTGAAAAGCCGGTCAATGGCGATGTGGTTGCTGAAACTTCGTCCCGGGATGCAACGTCTACTGCTGTTGTTGAGAAACCCACCGAGCCTGAGTCCGAAGCTGCAGAGGCACCTGCTCCTCCTGTGAAGCTTCCACCCTCAAGTTGGGCCAACCTTTTCGCAAAGCCTGCCGCCGCAGCCGTCGCAAAGGCTAGTACCACCAATGGTGCTGTTACTGGCAGCGCTACCACCAATGATCATAGTGCGGAAGGTGTTGTTAGTGCCACGAATGGCTCTACTGCCAGTTTCTCAAAGGCCAATGCCAACTCGGTTGCGGAGGCCATTCAATCTTTCCACGTTGGTCTTGCTGACCAGCTTTCGTTCCTCGAGCCTCGCGGCTTGATCAACACCGGCAACATGTGTTACATGAACTCGGTAGGCTGACTTTGCCCTTCATGGAAACAATGCGCTGACCAGATACAGGTGCTTCAAGTTTTGATGTTTTGCGTTCCATTTTTTGATTTCCTTAGCCAGATCAGCAAGCGAGCTGTCCATAGCTTCAAGAGCGAGACACCTCTCATTGACGCCATGTGAGTTGAGTGTGGAGCAGTTGAACGATACAATGGCTAATTCAATGGCAGGATCATGTTTATGCATGAGTTCAAGAGCATCAAGTCTGCCTCTTCAGTCGAACACCTGCGCCGCTCTCTCAAGAATGAGGAGTTGGAGCGCTATGGCGAGCCCTTCACCCCTGAGTTTGTCTACGAAGCTATAAGACAGCTCCCTCGTTTCGCAAGCATGAGGGTGCGTTGAATTCCCAATCTCTCGATAACATATGCTAACCAATTTCCAGCGAGGTCATCAACAAGACGCTGAAGAGTTCCTGGGTTTCCTTCTCCAATCTCTCGACGACGAGTGTACTTCTGTTATGAATAGCTCCACTCTGGCAGAGCAGTCGGAAAAGGTCAATGCCGCCGAGGGTGCTACTGGTACATCTGATGATTGGCTTGAGGTTGGCAGGAAGCAGAAGGCAGCGGTGACCCGATCCTCCGGATCCAACTCATCGAGCCCTATCTCCAAGATCTTTGGTGGATTGCTTCGATCAGAGTTCCGCGTTCCCGGATTGAAAGACTCCATCACCACTGAGCCCTACCAGCCGCTCCAGTTGGATATTGGGTCTTCAGATGTTCGCAACGTGGTTGATGCTCTGCGGGGCCTCACCCGTCCTGAGCGTATTCAGGGTGACTTCAACTCACCCCGAGGCAAGGATGTGACGGCCACCAAGCAAGTCTTCATTGAGTCGCTTCCTCCCGTTCTCATCCTACACCTCAAGCGATTCCAGTTTGATGCGGAGGGCAATGGAACCGTCAAGATCTGGAAGAAGATTGGATATCCTCTGGAGCTCGAGATTCCTCGCGACGTGCTGTCTCGGCAGAAACGCCAGACGTACACCGATGGAGCGATGCCCAAGTATAAGCTGATCAGTGTGGTGTATCACCACGGAAAGAACGCGAGCGGTGGACATTATACGGTTGATGTGCGCCGCCAGGAGGGTCGTGAGTGGATCCGCATCGACGACACGGTCATTCGCAGGGTGCGAAGTGAGGATGTAGCTGAGGGCGGCGAAGAGGAAGAGGTGAAGGACACTCGCAAGGATGGCGCTGCCTCTGGTGCCTCGGGCAGCCGTTTCGATGCCATGACGGAAGACGCAGGGGATGAAGTTGGATGGAACAAGGTGACGGCTTCCACCGGAGGAGCAAAGAAATGGAGCAGCGTCGCCAACGGGGCCAGTAACGGCACTACCAAGGCGAAGCCGGTCAAGGACAACATCAAAGACAACAAGGTGGCTTACCTGCTGTTTTACCAGCGGGTATAAGGAGCCACAACCACATGACACCTGGACTATAACACTCACTACAGCCCTCCGGCCTAATTCCCCAGCCGTGAAGAGGCGGACACGAATTACCACGAGCTTTAACGGCCGTACGTTTTGGATGAGAGGGACTCGGAAAACAGCATTTTTTGGGATGGAGTATGATGCTGGGAGGCGAGGAAAAGGAAGGCGAAATATTTGATATCAAGCCCAATGCTCGGCGTCCGGCGTCGAGGCATGATTCCTGCGGGTTGGGGTTGGGAGGAGGTGCTGGTGAAATGCCTTTGGCAGGCTGATCAGCAAGACAATTACAGGATCCCATGTAAGATTTGGGAGTTCGGGTCGAAGAGCACATGGCTATTTCGACTGGACTTCCTCGGACAGCGAGACAAGGGCTGCCTGGAGATGGGCTCTTCACGGAGCTTGAACCAGATAGTACATTGTATAACTACCTAAAAAGCGTCCATGAGATGGTAATTTAAAAAAGATTCACATATAACAAACACAATCAGATGCTCCAATGTTGTGCAAAATGAGTCAAGTCAGACGACGTCTATACATAGGATACACGGGAACTGTCTAGTCCGTTGAGAAGGTTGCCACCAATTTCTCGAGGGGGCGCTGTTCCCTCTCTCACCCACGGTCCTGCTAATACACTTCCACCTTTGATTTCCACCCGACCCGGTGCCCAACAATTTAGTGCTTGCGGATGACGGCAATAGAGTCGAGCTCGTTCTTCTCGGCCTTCTCGGCGGCGACCTCATCGATGAGGGGCTGGAGGTAACGGACGTCCTGGCGTTGGGGTTAGCCAGTATTTCTTTGAGACTCATGATCCCGTGTCTCCATTGCCGAGGGCCAGCGGGGACCATGATATTTTTTATTTTCGTACCTGGGCGGTGGTGGTCCACTGCTCCTTGGGGAGGAGCTTGTGCTGGTAACTGCACTGAACGGCACGTCGAATACGGTAGATGCGCTCGTAGGACTCCCGGTTGTTGAGGCGCTTGAGGGCCTTCTGGGCAACGTCGTTCTCCTCCTCGAGGAGGTCGTCATATCTATATTCCAACCAATTGAAGACCGCGGTCAGCAAGAGATTCTCAATTCCATCCAGAATTCATCGTATCGGGCCCAATTGGCGCATTTCCATTCGCACCGAGGGTCCAAAGGGGAGGAAGAAATTCGCGTACCGGAGACCCATCTGGCGGTAGCCGGAGGCGTTCATGTACCACGAGGCGGCGGGCTTGAAGATCTTGTAGAGCCACGGCCGGCGGATGATGAAGGGGGCGAGAGAGTACTTCATTGTTGCGGTATTGAAATCGGGGGGTGTTCGGGCGGCAATTCGTCGTCGTCGTCGTCGTCGTCCGGGAATGCGCGAAATGGGGATGGGCTGAGCAATTGGCAAAACTTCTGGGAGAGCTCGGGACGTCACGTGATGGGTGATGACCATTCCTGGCCATTTCTCTGGCTGACGTTCCGATCGGCCAGACGGGACTCCAGGGAGTAGAAGGGGCGTGATTTTGCACGTGATCCTACAGCAAGTGCCGTTCTTTTGGTTCAAAGACCGTTTGTGGCGTTGGGATTGTGGCTCACGGGCACATGGCGTTTGGTGGAGATGAAAATGTGGGGGTCACGCTCCGGATGTCCCGTGTCAAGCCGGCAGCTCGGAAGGGAACAGCCAGGGTTTACGATGACGGAGTTGGAGGTTGATCAACGACAGGGAGGATGGCAGATCAAAGAATGAGTGAGGCAACGATGACCTGATTTTGATATAAAGTAGATGTTATCCAGGTTTCACAGAAGCAAGTACACCAGACAGAAACTCCGGACGAAAGCTTCCACCCACTGGACCAGAGCGAATCCCACGCGGAGCAAGGGTCGAGGATCGGTATCGGACCTTGTCACGGGGGGTGCGCGGCGGGAGAGAGATACCGGACCTTACAGCCAACCGCAGACTGGGCAACATGCGCCATCCTGTCACTTCAATCAATCAACGCTGGGCACACACACATGTCGAGGACGATACACACATGCACGAGATGCCCTCCCTAGAACACATTGCAGGAAACTTGGCTTGCCCTCCCTGTTGCATGCCGTCTTTTCTAGTGCCGATTAGCACAGGCTGCGTCATTTTGGAGAGTGCCGGGCCTTCGCCGGGACCGGCTTGCAGCGGTGCAAGGAAGCTCAGATGAAGGCTTTGTCCAGAAGCTACCTACCCAGCAGCTAAGTTGAATAACTCTGGAACAAGTAATACAAAGGAAGCTGAAGAAGATTAAAACAAGTGATATGAAGAGAAAAAAGAGGGTAAGATAAAGAGGTAGCTAAAAACTCGGGGTTTTGTTGTACCAACACCCCAATTTGGGGCACTAGGGGCCAGTCTTTTTGCAGTGAAAGTCCAGGTTCTACACTTTTCACGTCAGCTTCCATGGGTCCCTTTTTCCTCAGGCCAGAGTTCCAAAAGCTAACAAACAATTATCCTATTCCCCTAAACCACTCCATATCCAAATCCTATTTTCCTGCCTCGAAAGTTATTGTGCCAGGGTGAAATGAGGGCTTCTTTTCTTAGCCGATTGCGTTGGCCTGGACGGCCGTGGAAGCCTCTCACTTTCTCCAACCCCAATTTCACGCGAATCCCATTACATCAAAGAGTGGAAGAAGAGCAGTTGCCCGACTACATCGCGTCACGATACTATCCAGTCCGCATTGGCGACATCCTCAGGGATCGTTATCAGATTGTTGGAAAGCTTGGTTTTGGAACTACCTCGACGGTGTGGTTAGCGCGTGACCTCGAGTAAGATGCTCCCGCGTTTACAACGCGATGCTTCACTGACATCCATGTAATAGGGGCCGCCAGCATGTGGCACTAAAGCTCTTCGTAAACTCAAAGTCTATGGGCGAGCACCTAGATCACGAGCTCACGATATACAAGCGCATTTCTAAATCTTCGACAAAACATCCTGGTCGCGATGCTGTTAGGGAACTATTGGACTCTTTTGATGTTGTTAGACCAGATGGGTGTCACCGATGCTTGATACATCCTCCTCTAAATGAGAGCATGCTGACTTTCCTTCACCGCAATCCAGTGAGGAGACTACCAGCGCCGGTCCTTGCCTTCACTTTATATCGCCTCTTCCTTGCGTTGGATTTTCTACATACGGAATGTCAGGTTATCCATACAGGTGCGTATTAGAGAGCCGAACCAAGCAGGACTATATTGAGCTACGTTCTTTACAAACAACGAGCGGTGCTGAAATGTCAGAGAGTAGATATAAAGTCCGATAATATTATGTTCGGCGTCGAGGACGACTCAATCTTTAGCGATTTCGAGGAGCAAGAACTTGTCGACCCGTCTCCGCGAAAGTTGGTGGACGGAAGAGCCATCTATCTATCACGCAAGCTCCGGTTGCCAAAGACATGGGGCGCACCAGTCCTTTGTGACTTTGGCTCGGCCGTTGCCGGTGATATCGAACATACAGAAGACATACAGCCCGATATATACAGGGCGCCAGAGGTTATCCTCGAAGCACCGTGGTCGTATGAGGTGGACATATGGAATACAGGTTGCATGGCAAGTACTCGAGATGAATATACGACTGCAGAATCTGAAGGACTAACATGTGTCTATCATGACTTAGATCTGGGATCTCTTTGAAGGTGGTCACCTATTTACAGGGCGTGATCCAGAACATCAGACGTATCGCAGTCGAGCGCACCTTGCCGAGATGATTGCCCTGCTTGGACAACATCCACAGGCACTTCTTCAGACAGGCAAGTCAAGCCATAAATTCTTTACAGACCAAGGTAATCTCTCCGTTCCTAACTCCAGATAATTTACATCTTTCTCATAATATTACTTCAAATAGGGGATTTCCGAGCAGATTTTCCTCTCCCAGATAGAATATCGCTTGAGGAAAAAGAGACCAGCCTAGAAGGGGAAAGTCAAAGGAGATTTCTTGCCATGATGGGGAAAATGCTTTGTTGGGATCCTTTGAAGCGTTCTTCGGCGAAGGCGCTGACTGAGGATGAATGGATCATGGAGCATATGTAGAGTTGGCGAACTCAGTAATAGCGAGATACCAAGAGTCAAGTCTACAATCATACAAATACCATGTCAACCTACACTGACAATTCACGTTTTCAGGTCCCTTGTGTGACAGACTACAGTGGAGGTCTAACATCGAGGCCCATGTGGGACATCCAGGGTCCCCAAGCCAAGTGTAGGCCGGCTCATGCCGGGCGAGAAACTCCAGTGATGGAAGGGGAAATTCTACAATGGATGGATGGATCCAATGTCACCCTTCAGTGGGTCACGCTGTCGCTCTTGTTAGCAGCAGTTACCATGTATCCGGCTACCGGACTGTGTGAGCGCGAGAGCGAAACCAGCGCCCCATCCTTGGCCGATGCAAAGCCGCTGCTGCTGGGCCCTGGGCTGCAGCGACCGATATAGCGCGTGTAGCGGGTGTCCTCCGCCGCCGATTAGGTTCCCCGTCCTCCTCCGCTCCGTCAAACTTGGTCCTTCTCTTTCTTTCTTTCTTCTTAGTCCTTCCACTTTCTTGCCTCTTTTTCTATTCTTCACTCCCTTGTTCTTTTTTGGCCTCTTTTTCTTCCCTCTTCCTCTTCCGCCCTCATCCGCATCCCTCCCATTTCCCGCCCGGCCTTTCGGTCTCCAGGCCACCGCCGTCTTCTCTTTTTTTTCTAAGCCATCCCCCCCAGGTCAATGGCCGGCGCCAATCGCTGAGCGGGAAACGGTCGGTCACGGCGCGTGGGAGCACTCCCCCGCAGTACCTTCGTACCGGCTGCACTGCGCTGCGAGGCTCCTATACCGGCACGAGGACAACACACAGACGCTCCGAACGGGGTTCGTTTTTCGAGGGCGGAATCGGATCGGGGAAATCACGAGGAGTGAGAGAGGGTCATCTTGAGTGGGAAGCGCTCGGTTCCCGGTCCCGAACGGCATCGTTTTCGTCGCCCACGACGGGGCACCCTCTCCCGGTCCCCAGTGAAGGAAGAGAAAAAAAGAGGCCGACGAAACTTCGAGTCGAGTTGAGGACGATCACGGCCATCGACGGCATTGGCTGAACGACGACTTGTCAACCACCGAGAGATCCGACCTCCAATCCTCGGTCACATCCACCGAGTGAGATCATCGCGCGACGATCGAGCGGCAAAAGACGGCGGGCGACAGAACATCCCATCCAGAGACGGGTGGGATGTCTTCTCACGACCAGGCAACCTCGCAAGCCTCTCGGTCGCCGTCATCAGAGTATGCTGCATCCTCCTACAGTCTCCCGGCCGCCTCCGACGCTCCAATGCACTCCTCCAGGGTGACCCCGCTGCACCGATGGGCACTCAACGCCTCCGACTCGCAATTCAACGCCATCTCGGGTGCGGTGGGAGGATTCACCTCGGGCGTCGTCACTTGCCCCCTCGACGTCATCAAGACCAAGTTGCAGGCCCAGGGAGGATATGCCGCACTTAACAGAGGACGACATGTCGGTCATCCGAAGCTGTACAACGGGTTGATCGGTTCGGCAAAGGTCATATGGCGGGAAGAGGGGATTCGAGGTCTCTACCGTGGTCTTGGGCCGATTGTCATGGGATATCTGCCTACATGGGCTGTGTACTTTACCGTCTACAACAAGAGCAAGGGGTGGTTATCCCAACACTATGGTAGGTTGACGCAAACACGGCGTGCGGTTGATTCACATGCTAACTGGACTTTTGTCAAACAGACAACAGCCATCTCATCAATCTATGGTCGTCGATAACGGCTGGAGCCAGCAGCACCATCGTCACAAACCCAATATGGGTCATCAAGACTCGGCTCATGTCACAGAGCAGTGTCCGTCACAGCCATGATCACACTTCCCTTTATCCGAAAGCAGGTAGCACGCCAACATCTCGACCGACTCTCCACGACTGGCATTATCGGTCAACAATAGATGCCGCCCGCAAGATGTACACGTCGGAGGGTATCATTTCCTTCTACTCGGGCCTAACACCGGCTCTCCTCGGCTTGTCACATGTCGCTGTTCAGTTCCCGACATATGAATACCTCAAGACCAAGTTCACCGGACATAGCATGGGCGAGTCAGCTGAAGGCGAAAAGGCGGACGTTGTCGGAATATTGTCAGCCTCGATCCTATCCAAGATCGTTGCCAGCAGTGCGACATATCCCCACGAAGTTATCCGAACCCGATTACAAACGCAACGACGTCCACTCGCCGGGGAAGAGTTCGTGCAGGGCATGGGAGTGACGGGCCCCAGGGTGCCACGCGCTGCGGCTCAACCACCCAAGTACCAGGGTGTTATCCACACATTCCAGACCATCTTGCGAGAAGAAGGTTGGCGGGCCTTTTACGCAGGGTTAGGAACCAACATGATGCGTGCCGTACCAGCAGCAACGGTCACCTTGTTGACATATGAAACTGTCATGAGTGAACTTCTCAAGACGAGAGTTGAGGCACGGCATCTTCTGCTAGATTCAAGGACAGAGCCATAGATGGTGTCTTAGGGATCTGGCTTATGAAAGAAACAGCATATTTACAGGAGGCGGAAATATTTAAGAAGGGCCGTTCAGATAGGTCCATGGGAGAGAGGATTGGGGCAAGGCTGAGATACCCTTGGTGGGCTGTCGGTACGGTATAGACATATTTCTGGTTCACAAGTGGGACGTTTTGGTGACGGCTTGGTTCCTATTGTTGGGCGCTCGCATACACACACAGAGATACACGCGCATGCGCACATGGTTGCACAAACCCTTTCCGCCTTTATTTCGAGAGGTTATTTGTCTCAATTGAGCTGCTGCACGGCGGGACCTGTTTGACGTCCAGGTTGCATGGCGAGAGAGAGCATGTAAGAGGAGTTTGCTTGGTTACAAGTGCAGCCTGATAGTAGACGCGGAAATGTTAAACATGACCAATAGCGTTTTTTTTAGTACTGATGTTTTGATATCTTGAATGACAAAAAAAATACTGCTTCAATCGCTTTCCATGCGCCAATATATCTATACTATGATTGTTTTCATGTCGGGTTGATCACTATGATGAGCGTTCGCCTCTTGATTGGCGTTCACCATTTGCAGGTAGTCTCGTATGCCTCTTTGGACTGGATGTCAGCGATAGGTCCATATGTATTCAGGGGAAGAGAGCGTACTGCTTGTTCTCTGGCAGAGTGGATGGAGGAGCGAGTGTATCTGTTGAGTGAAGGTCCGTGTTAGTTCTAGAGACAGGTTTACGGACCATAGAAAGGAAATAGCTAGAGTCAAAGACAGTGAAACATTCAGTTCTCATAGCCAGAATCGAAGCCAATTGCGAGCTGCAAAGAATTGAGATGTTGGAATAACTTCACACTCCTGAACACGCCACTTTTCTCACTCACACGAACAGCACGCAGGCCATAGTAAAGGCGGCCGCGGGGGCCATTAGTTTCTAAAGATGGGAATGTGTTAGCATGAACAAGACGAAAAAAGTATTTTGAGAACAGACGAAAGATTAACAATAGAACTTACTCGAGGGTTTATCATCTTTGTTACAGACCTCGGGAGTTGTAAGTTTACCAATCAACATTCTCGCCTAAACTGATCCATTGTTTCCCGCCAAGCCTCGCAACCGGGCTTTGTTCCAGCTTATGCGGCATATCTGCATACCTTCAATTGATGCACGTCAGCTGATTAATCCTATCTATCGGTTCTTCTCCCCCACACAAAACAATCGCGCAATCGCCGCATTATCTAAGCGACCAAAGGAACGTTTGTTGGCCCGTGCGCCCTTTCCGCTGCCGAACAGCATTTGGTCCAAGCTCCCGGGAGCTTGAGTTGCCATGGACAACCCTGATTGGCTACTGCGCCGAGACATGGGGGAGAAGGGAAGAGGAGGAGAGAAGTCGCATGCCCAAATGCGACCTGCGACGGACGGGCAGCGCGCGCGCGACCCAGGCCAGACCCTTTTTCCTCTCTCCCACCCCAAAAGGCGCCCAACCTCATCTTGTTTTGAACCCCTTTTTGCCCTCTTCGCATCTTCTACGCGCATCAGAAACTACGCGACGATTTTTTTTCGGCCAGCAGAATATTTGTTTAGGCGGACTCAAGCTTCTGCTCAGTTCTCCTCACCTGTCGCATTCGCGGCCCGCATCGCATACGCGCAAAAAAAAAAAACACACACAAACCTTTTCTGCAGCCATGCCCGTTGTACTCCGCAAGCGCAAGGCCCCCGAGCCTCCTGCGCCGCCACCTCCTGCCCCCGCGAAGAAGAGGACTTCGGCTGCAAAGACCGGCAAGGCCGCTGCTGCTGCTGCCAAGAAGGCTGCCGCTCCCGCAAAGGTCCCCGGGAAGCGAGGTAGACCTGCCAAGGCCAAGGTTGAGGAGCCTGCCAAGGAGGAGGAGGAGGAAGAGAAGAAGGAAGAGGAAAAGGTTGAAGAGGAAAAGACTGAGGAGAAGGTTGAGGAACCTAAGGAGGACAAGAAGAAGAACGACAAGGCTGAGGTTGGCGATGTTGTTGACCTTGATGGCTTTGGCGGCGAGATTGAGACCAACGATGGTGAAAAGACAACTCTGAAGGCGCTTGTCGATGAGAGCAAGGCCGGTGTTGTCCTCTTCACCTACCCCAAGGCTTCTACTCCAGGATGTAAGTTGACATTGCCTTGCCATCTTTCTTCGTTCGCGCAGTTTACTAACACTCCGTCGCAGGCACCAAGCAAGTCTGCTTCTTCCGCGACTCGTATGAGCCCCTCACAGCAGGCGGCCTATCCATCTACGGTCTAAGCACCGACTCACCCAAGGTCAACACGACCTTCAAGGACAAGCAGAAGCTCCCCTACCCTCTCCTCTGCGACCCCAAGGCTACGCTCATCGGTGCCATCGGCCTCAAGAAGGTTCCCAAGGGTACCCAGCGTGGCGTCTTTGTCATTGACAAGGAGGGCAAGGTTCTCGTTGCTGAGCCTGGAAGCCCTCAGGGTACTGTCGACAGGGTGAAGAAGCTCGTTGAGGAGCTGGGTGCTTAGTTTGAGCTGGAATGATACATTGTGTATGGTTGACTGGACTTGGTAGCAAGGAGCAACAGGAAGGGATTGTTCTGGGTTTTTTTCGTTTTGTACGGGTATCTTTGTTAGCTGTGTCATGAAGGATCAATAGATCGCAATGGTATATAGACTGAGCTGGACATGTCGAGTATGATACTCGTACTCGTGAGATGTTGTGCTGGTGCGGTCCATGGCCTGTTTATTTTGGCATGGACTCTCTGCATGCCGTGCGATGTTATTAGAGATGTATGCCATGCATTTATTCGCTCGATAGGTATGTATACTGTGTCTGGTAAAGGAAGATTCCGATGTGTATCCTCTACTTGCGCATGCCTAATAAATATAAATCTCCAGTCGAGTTATCACGTCGGTAGTTTCCATCTTTGTTCATGCTAACCCGACTTTAAGTTCTTGATTTAAACTATTCAAATGAGTCTATATATTTCCCTTGTCTATCCATCATCTTGTTCTCAGGTTGTGTACATAAACATACCTAGGGCAGGTTAGACTAATTAGAGCCAAGTTGAAGAGTGAACACTTTTCACAATGCAACACTTACGCTTCAAAATATGGTACCACCACTTAAATGACACATGAAAAAAATAAAACAAAGCCCAAGAATACATCTTTGGGTTAATTCTCCTTTGACAAACCTGATTGCTCCTCCAAGTCAAAATCTCGATACAGGGTAAGCAACTTTGCTCCGGCTCGGTAGAGTCTCGGCAGAACAGGACCCGCCAGCAACCGGCCAATAATCACGACGCCATTTCAACTTGGGAATTGAACCATCAACCCGAACCTCCAACGACAACCCTTCACGAGTCCCTCCGCCATCATGTCGTCTCAAGCAGCCGCTAAAGCTGCCGGTGGCCTGGTCAGCATCGCCAAGGTACGCATCCGACCCGATTTCCGAAAGCCAATGCCTCGCAATGGGTTCCTCGACAGCTGGGCCGAACTTGGCGAATTGCCTCTCGGATCATGAAATGGTGCTAATACATAGCTATAGAAGCAAACCGTCCAGTCGACGGGCGTGTGGGAGGTTCTTCGACGATTCTTCGCCATTGACCCCGAGCGATCCAATGGTGTTCCTCTCAACCCTCACTTCCGTAACCCTCCTCCCGGTTCCAACCCTCCTCTCGAGTACGACGACCCCGTGACGCTGCCCGCGGGCGACATCGCCGACAACCCCTACTGGAAGCGAGACTCTCGACGCAACTACCCCCAGCTCAGCGTCGTCAACCAGTCCCAATTCGCCCAGCTCCTCACCGTCGGAAGCGCTGCTGCTCCCAAGGTCGACCTCATCGGCGAGGCGGGTGAGAAGCAGCTCGTTGCCGTCAAGGAGGAGTCTCAGACTGGTCTTGCTCAGGCCCTCGGCAAGGTGGCTCCCGGAGAGGCCACCAAGGATGTGTTTGTGAACGGTCTGCCGCCGCTCCCCAGCGGCCAGAGCCTTTCTTCTGGAGCTTGGGACGTTCACAAGTACGAGGTGACGGACACTTCGTATGGCGAGGGGTAGGTTATGACGCTGAGGAATTGACAGATTGGATGAGCTAACAGTTTGCAGATACCCTTGCAGGTCGTTCAAGTAAATTAGAAGCGAAGGAAGATGCTGTGTACACAATTACGAGGCAGTGAGGGTATAGAAATTTCCATTGACAATGCAGATGATTTCCTTTTTCATGTTCGATCATCCCAAACTCCCGGCTTTTAGTGTATCCAGGCTCTCAGATTTCCGCCAGTCTAAACTCCGATCCTTGGTTGTTGGTCGACTATATTTCGGGTGTTGAAGATGGCCCAGACGACTCCCTCCCACCAACACCCGCCATTCGTTCAACAATCTTGGCCTTTCCCTGCGCTCTCTTGATACGGTCGTCAAAGTCTTGAACCGCATCATCCGAGTTTTCCGTCGAAAGTGTGTCTGGCTCGACGAGAGCGTACAAAGTGTTGACGTTCTTCTCCAACCTTGCATTTCTCGGCAGTGGTGGTAACGTGCAGGTCGAGTTGGATCCATCTTTCGGTGGCATACGGTTCGCCCAGACAATAGCCTTTCCTGCCAAGCGGCCGCTCTCGAGGAACTTTTCGAATCCCTTCTCCATGCCAAAGGATCGGCCTTCGATGCGGCCTGCTTTGATGCCATCCTTGAGGCCTAGTTGGTAGCCTTCTGAGTAGAAGCGCTCCTCGAGGTTGAGGACATCTTCGAAGGGGTCAGATGTGTCGTTTCTTGATTCCATTGTGATAAGTGCTGGGCTTATGACTCTTGGGATTGTGGATTTGTAAGTGAAGTGAGTGAGTTGAGTGAGGGTGGCAGAATTTGCGTCACCGCCCGGCTAATGGCGGGGCATCTACTAACAATCGTCACTCGCAACTTTACCATTGAACAATGAAGAATCACAATATGCTACAGCAAGATGGAGAATCTTGACCAATTAGGTTTGTAATGTCCAATGTTTGTCAATTTGAATGTTTTGATGCAAAAGCTACCCTCTATTGAAACCATCCGTGATCCAACGCCCTGCGCTCTATGCTCATGAATCCATCCGTCTATTGCGTACCAAAGATCATGCCTCCGTTGGCACAGATGACTTGACCAGTGATCCACGAACTCTCGGGACCAGCAAGCATAGCGACGACTGCAGCAACCTCGTCAGCCTCACCAGCACGACCACCGGTCGTCTTAGCCTCCTCGACGATTGCGGGGTCATCGACGCCAGGACGCACAGCCATGAGGGGAGCATTCTGGATGAAGGGCTTGATCAGACGCTTGAACTCGTCCGAGTTGCGAGAGTACATCTCTGAGCGGACGGGACCGGGGTTGATGGCGTTGACGGTGCAGTTCTCGCTCAGCTCACGGGCCCAGGTTTTTGTCATGGCCTCGAGAGCTGCCTTAGTACCGCCGTAGACACTCTGTCCGACGAAACCCAGACTGGAGCTCACACTGCTGAGGTTGATGATACGGCCGGAGCGGTCGTTGGGGAGATAAGGCTGAACAGCCTGCACGAGCAACAGAGGACCCCTAACATTGACATCGAAGCTAGTGTTAAAGTCCTGGGGCTTGATGTCGGGGATCTTGTCGTTGAGAGCGACACCGGCGCTGTTGACGAGGATGTCGATGCGGAGAGGGCTGAAGATCTCGGCGGCCTGCGAGACGAGTTTGGCGGGGCCGGTGGTGGTGCCGAGGTCGGCCTCGATGGGCACGGCCTTGATGGAGTGCTTGGAGGACAGCTCGTCGGCCAGGCTAGCTGTGGCAGCGGCAGAGCCAGCAGAGGCGTAGCCGAGGATGAGGTCTGCGCCGCGGGCGGCGAGGGCCTTGGAGATGGCCATACCGATGCCTGGGAGTTGGTCAGTCGTTTAGTTAAACATGGTGAGTTCGTCAATTGGGTGTTTAAGTACCTCCGGAGGCGCCAGTGACGACGGCGAGCTTGCCTGAAAGAGGGAGAGCCATTGCGATGATATGTAAGATGGTGTTGAAAGGTTAGACAAAGTACAAGAGGAATTGAGTACAACCAAGTAACACCAGAAACCGTCTATTCAACAGATAAACTATCAGGCGCATGCTCCATCTTTATACCTCCTCCCCGTCCCCATGCCATCCTCCTCATGACGCCCCCGCCGCCTCACTCTTCACGAAAAAAAAAAAAGGGACCCTGTGGCCATGAAAAAGCGAAGCCGAAGCGTGAAAAATCACCGGCAAAACCACAACTATCCCCCCACCTGCCAACGTTTCTCCTTGCGCGCCAATGACGATCTAGCACGAGATATATCCTTCTGCCGGGGCCGGAATTGCCCATCCCGTGACT
This sequence comes from Fusarium euwallaceae, assembly GCA_002168265.2. Lineage (NCBI taxonomy): Eukaryota > Fungi > Ascomycota > Sordariomycetes > Hypocreales > Nectriaceae > Fusarium > Fusarium euwallaceae. The sequence continues at coordinate 1,581,329 of NHTE02000014.1, forward strand.
GGTTAGGTTGTCTGTCTTGAGAGGTGCGGCTGTGTGAGGTGTCAAGGAGAGGTAATTTCCTCTTTGGGGCGTCAGGTGGTCACTCGAGTGTGTTTTAAACGCGCTCCAGTGAAGCTGGGACGTTTCAGTGGAGAGACCCCCGCTGTGGTGTAGTGTAGTGTAGGTTGGCTGTCGTTATGGCGGGGGGATCGCATATACTTCGGCGGGGTTGAATGCCGACCTCCGATAGAGGGAGGGGCACTGCAAAAATTGGACCCGGCGGGCGGCGGGTTGAGATACAGAGGCCAGTCAATTCATTGAATCCCATGAGGTGGGCCAAGCTCCGTTGAGCCTCATTCATTCATCGAGCAGAGCAGACCGAACCCTTGTACGTACACCGACAGACACACCTAGACTCTCTTTATCCTCTATAGCCGCAGCCATGGATATCCGCGTCCTCACCAGTGCGGACCTCCCCCTCATCCAGCACGCCAACCTCGAGAACCTACCCGAGAACTACTTCCTCAAGTACTACCTCTACCACGCCCTCTCCTGGCCCCAGCTCAGCTACGTCGCCGTCGATGTCTCGCGTCCCAAGAAGAACCCCTACGAGTACCCCAAGATCGTCGGATATGTCCTCGCAAAGATGGAGGAGGAGCCTACCGATGGCGTTCAGCATGGTCACATCACCAGTCTGAGCGTTATGAGGACACACCGACGGTTGGGTATTGCGGAGAAGCTGATGCGACAGAGTCGTGCGTAAAACCCTTAATTCTACGTCTACAGACTACTGACCGTATACTAGAGCTCGCTATGGTCGAGACATTCCAGGCCAAGTACGTCTCCCTCCACGTCCGCGTCTCCAACGCCGCAGCCCGCCACCTCTACGAGGACACCCTAGGCTTCAAGAATGAAAAGACAGAGTCAAAGTACTACGCCGACGGCGAGGACGCATTCTGCATGCGTCTCGACCTCGACGAGATCAAGGCCCAGGTCGACAAGGCCCTCGAGGACGAGGCTGACGAGCACGACGACGAGGGTGATGCTGTGGGTGAGGTCGGCCGAGACCCTGAGGCTGATAAGAAGAAGAAGAAGATCAAGGTTGCTGTGGGGAGGGGACTTGGTGTTGGTGCGTTGGTGGAAAAGGATGAGTCGAAGCATTGAGAGACACAAAGATGGGGGGATGTATTGTACATATAGAGGGATAGACAAAAGTTGTGTGGAAACACAATGACGAACGGGGAAAAACATTTGATGATATGATATGATATTCATGGTATCATTTACGCTCATGGGCGTTGTATACATTATATCGTAAGTGGTGAACTATCCTACATGGGCATAGACGATAAAAGATATCCAGTCTGGCTTTGATATAACCTCTCATCCACATCAAGACTCAACATTCTGAGCCAACTCTCTCGCGTACGCCTCATCAGCCTCAAACCTAACATGGTCCAACTTTTCCGTCAACGCCTCAATCTCCTTCTGCAGCGCCCGACGTTCACCCTCTGTCACGTCTCTGCTCTCGAGGTCTTTGAGTTTAGCCTCTATTTCCGTCTCGAGCCCCGCGGCTGTCTTGTATTTTGCCGCAGAGGCGATGCCTGGCGGTGGGATGTCGCCATCTTGACTGGGCTCTTCTGGCCAGGCCCCAGGAAACGGACCACCACGGGTGTCAACTGACCGGCGACCACCAAAGATCCCACCGGGGCCTAGTGGTCCGTTCGGTCCTAGGGGTCCATTTGCACCCAGAGGACCGTTGGGACCCAGAGGCCCGTTGGGACCTAGGGGTCCATTTGGACCTAGGGGACCGTTGGCACCAAGTGGTCCGTTGGCACCGAGAGGATCATGGTGACCCCATCCTCTTTGGCCACCCCTGCCCCAAGGACCTGGACCTCCAAAGAAGCCACCCCGGCCTGGGCCTCCGTGACATCCACGACCGCCTCTTGATGGTCTACCCCAGGGTGAGCAAGCAGGGCCACCAAAAGGCGGCGGCACGTTGACTCCTGGGACAGCGGGCATGGGGGGGATATGAGGGACTGGTGGTGGACCGGCGTGACCTCTTCGGTGTTCCTTTTGAGCTCTCTTCATCTCTCTCTTCTGCTGTCTTCTCTCTCGCTTCTCTGCTCTCCTTCTCTTCTTGAGATCCCTCCTTCTTTCTCTGCGCTCCTTCTTCTGCTGTCGCTTCAGTGCGCGCCATTGTTGTGATAGAGCCTTGATCTGCGCCTTGAGCGCCTTGCGGTCGAGGTTGGGATCCACGGGGTTTGTCTTGGAGGCTTTGATCTCGGCCTTGAGCTGCTTCACATCTGCCTTGGTTCGCATCTCGCCTGGGCGGGCAACCCATTCTTCGAGACGTGCGAGGTAGAGGGGTAGCTGCTGATCCTTTACGTCGTCATAGTCTGGAAGAGAGCCGATCGAGCCTGAGCTGTTGGAGGAGCAAGATGATGAGGATGAAGAGGACGAAGAAGAGCGAGAGCGTGATTTGTGCTGTTCAGGCTCGCCAGGGTAGACAGGAGTTCCGTTGGCGTCGAAGGAGCCAGGATGAAAATAGGGATGGCCATGTCCGAAAGGAGGCCCATCACCACGAGACCTCGTCCTTCCTCTCTGTCCCGGCGGACAAAAGCCACGGCTTGGTTCGCCGTGTCCAAAAGGCGGTCCCGGATCTCGACCGTTCATACGGATTCCGTTGCTGTCCATGACCAAGTTTCCGATCCGCAGGCCGTTACTGTCAGCGACGATGCTATCCTTCCACCGGATGCTATCGTTGCCAACCTTGAGCCCACCCCACCATCCGTTTCCCCATGCCTGTCTGGGTCCGGCTTGGTTTGATGGACCAGCTTCTCTCTGACTGGAAGGGCCGGCTTCTGCTGGCGCTGAGGGTCCGTCGAATGCTGTATCCCAACCTCCTGGCATGTGAGGCTGCTCCTCAGCCTGAAGCTGCACTCTCACATTCCTGGGTGCAAAGAAACCATCGTTCCATTGCTGCACTGTTGCTTCAACCTCTGCCCGTTTGCGAATGGCGTCGCTTGGATCAGCGGTCTGCTTTTCCGACTTGATATCGGAGCCTTCGTCGATTCCCTTGCCCTTCTCACCGAGAATGGCCTCATTCGTCACAGAAGCATGGTCTGGGAGGAGATAGTTGACAAATGTCGCCCAATCTTGGTGCGTAATATCGTAGAGAGGAGCCCAATCCAGTGGGTAGGGTAGATCTTCAGGAACCGAGCTGGGCTTGACAGCAACTGTGTATAGCCTGGGTGCTGGGCGAGGAGTAGAAACGGGAATGTCGCGGCCTTCAAAGTAGAGGGCAGCGCTCGGAGAAGGAGGCACCTGGATGTGCTGCTGAGTAGGTGTGCTGGGGTTGACGGTGTTTGGCGTGAGCGGAGGGGTAAAGATCACAGGGTCGGTGGTGGAGGTGGAGGATATCCGGGATGCGGCGTCGTCGCCGGGATGAGCGGGGCCGGACGCCGAGAGTGGCGATCGGGGCGGTCCAGAAGCGGTGGAGTAAATGTCTGTCTCTGAGTAAGGCGGCGGAGCGTCGTCGTCGTGATCGACGGCGACTTGAGGATTAGAGGACATGTTTGATGTCGGTGATGGAGCTGCCATGATGCTGGCCGGTGTGCGTGAGAGAGACTTGTGGTGTGAAGGAGGGGGATTCTCTGATGTTGCAGGGGCGGGCCAATGATATAAGAAGTCGGGTCAGACGCTACAGTACCTCTCGAATACCCATGTCGATAGACTGTGATGTGTGATGGCTGCCTTCGGCCGAGGTGGCATCATTGTTTGATTTAACCTTGAACATGGCGCCGCACCTTTTTCTTTAACCGCAGCTCGGATATCCGAGAAGCACGCCCCCAAAGATCCCTCTGACTGGTTCAATAATCAATCCCATCAGTTGGTCTGAGAGGCAGGTTGCAGGGGTTACGCAAGTCGCATTCGCATCCCCCTCCAGTGAGTCCAGCCCTATGACTCCTCACTAGAGGTCACTGTCCAATCGCCGCTCTCTGCTGACGCGGCCGAGAGCCAGGCCGCCAACTAGCTGCCGGCTTGCCGAGGGGCGGTGATGAGTAAATCAGCCCTAGAGGGTGCCTTGCCATGCTTGTTGGCCTTTATTTTGCGTATTGTCTTTCGTGGCATGTCGTGGATTACTTTGTTATTCTGTTAGTCGTTTGTCTATCGACGGCTTGGCTAAACCGTCTGGGTAGTTGGGGACGACGCTTCATCTCCCAACATTCGTCATGCTTCATACCACGCCATCTTATGCCCAAAATGACATCTGGCAGGGCTGAAAAGACCCTGGTATCGAGTAGGTATCAAATCATCACATTCGAGGTACTCTCGATTACCTCGCTTTGTTCCATTTCACCCATTCACGCATCATCATGAACCTCGCTCAAACGCCGAGACATAGATCGCAATCAACTTTTTACACATTCTTCTTTTTCAACTGCACATGCACCCATCATCCGCTGCTCCATAGGTGAAAGTCGACATCCTCCTGCTTGTAATGGTCCGCGATGAGGACTGACAGGTGGTCTCTTGAATGTGTACCACTGCCTCAATGTTAGCATCTGGCTCGGACAATAAGTTCACATGGACCACTTACAGGTTGGTGATGTAGGTGTCGATGAGCTCGGGGGGCACCAGCTCAGTCACCGCTGTCCGAATCTCAACACCGCTCACCATGGGTCCATCCGCAAAGTTGATAAAGCTGGCTGAGTCTCCCCACTCGATCAGCGACTCCTCGTTGAAGGGGTTCTCTGGGCTCAGCTTGTACACGCCGCTGAGAACAATCACGGCGTTGCCCTGCTCCTTGGCTGCTCTAGCGACTGCTGCAGCGCCTGCATCGGCGACAACACCACCGTTGGCAACAACAGCCCTCGCACCAATAATCACCTTGTCCACCCGTGACATGTACGCCATAAGCCCTCCGTTCATGATATTGATGACGGAAATCCCAGCAGATGCAAGCTTCTTTCTAAATGAAGCGTGCTGGACCTCAGATGTTTCTTTCCGAGGGGGCTCGGTGGCGATGAGGACTGTAAACCGACGCTTAAGAGCCGCGCGCAGGATAAAACGTTCCACAGTTGGCGAAGGCTGGTGTACGAGGACATAGTCTCCGGGGTGAATCTGAACTTCGGCCAAAGCCGCAATCTGGTCATCGACCTGGCTGATTTCATCCTTAATCTCCTCAATACCGTCAATGACCTCAGATCTCAAAGAGTGCATCTGAGCAGTGGGTGCCTTCCATGAGGGTGTAGACGCTCCAGAGAGACCCAGGGGTGATCCCTGGATATTAGGGTCGGCATCGCTGGGCGACGAAACTGAGAGAAGGTGGAAAAGGGTCTTGGGAACGTTGACGGAGCTGTAGGAAGACAAAGGTCCAGGTCGAGGAGGTGGAGGCTTGGCGCTGTTGGTGATGTAGTCGCCAGCGGAATCTTGCTTCGCGTATGTCGAGGGAGGCCACTGATGGGCCAGAGCGTCTGGGTTCGGAACAGCGTCGGTCGGGGTCGCCTGAGCCTCGCTGGCGGTCTCAGAGGCTGCCTCGTTTCTATCCTCGGCGGCTTCGTCGCGGATAAGGCCTAGGACTCGCCGCACAATGTTGGCAATGACAAGCTCCTTGGGCTGAGCCTCGACGAGACGGCGGCCGATCCTCGACACATTATCGATGAGGCCGTCAACATTGAACCATTTCGAGCGGGCGACGACCTGGAGAAGGATATGAGCGGTCGCAACGGCGCAGGGCTCTGAGCCCTTGATCTGGCGTCGCTTGAGGAGTCTGATGCGGTTCGCAAATGTTTAGCAACGAATGGCACAATGGAATGTTCCTGTGGCTTACGAGATGAGGCTCTCGACCGAGGCCTCCAATGGCTGGCCCTTGAGAGACTTGAGATATTTCTCGAGATCGGGCGCGAAGCCCGTTGGGTGAGGGGCCATGTCGAGGAGCGTCTGGAGTGTGTTGCAGCTAGCGCGAGCTGGGGATGTGGTGTGGGATGTCTGCTTCGCGGGGTGCACACAAGTTGGAGGGGTATCGACGGCGAGGAAAGTCGTGAATCTCTTTCAAGACTTGGCAACCGTTTCAAAGTCTTTGATGAGATCTATCAGATTCCGAGGCAATAGATGTCGAATGCGGCGCTACTTCCGAGTCAAGACAGGGCGTTGTTGAACAGAGCAAAGCTGTGATGTGCAGCTTCAGAGTATGAGTGAGTCAATCAATTCCCCCCACGGACCTTTTTTTGCGCAAGGCTGTCAGCCTCTGAGAAAAATTATGGGGCTCCTTCAGCCTTGTCACCCGGTGGGGCCCGCCCAAGGTGGTGGAAAGCCATGACGACAAAGAGACAGGGACATGGATGAGCATCTTAGGGCAAAGATGGTCACTGGGGTTGAAAGTAGTATCGGCAGGACCATGAGGAGATATGAGATAGAGGGCACATTCTAGTGAGATATTGCATCTTGTATACTGCTCTCATTGGGTGTCACCGCCCATGTATGAAACTCCTTTGATGACTTGTCATTGTCACTAGCTCTAGATGAGTTGGCCGCCTCAGGACTGACTGTCAATGCTCGAGTCAACATGAAGCATGATAGCATGATACGCAAACCAGCAGTCCGTCATTCATGCTCAGTGTGCCAAGAATGGACATGTTCGATAAGACCACCCAGTGAAAGGGTTTCAATTGCTAATGCCTCGCTTAGCACCATGTCTCCCGCCAGTATCTGAGATTTCAACTACTTCACCATGAACCCTAGATTAGCGGGTTACCTGCCACCGAGGACTCTGAGACTCTTCACAGGGTTTCTAGAACACGTGAAAAAAAGGTCACGATGAAAGAAACAAAGCACTGGTCAAAGAAGAATAGCTTGCGATGCTATTTTCTTGGCATTTGTTGAATAATTTTCGATAGCCAGTTATCCACTTGTATAACCTGCAGGATTTCTTCAGCCGGCCCTCCAAACAAACCGAAGTTCCCATGTGCCATTGAACCGATACGGTAAAACCTCCCGGCAGCCTGCAGAATCTCATCAGACAACCTCTTTAGCACAGCGGCATCCTCGGGTAAGCAAGCTGTTTTGTTCGCTCTCTGGGACGGGATGGGGGACTGATACGAAAACGAAGGAGGAATAGATCCACGCTGTGCGGAACTCACCACTGCGCTATTCCGTCCCAAAGAAGCAACTGCCCTCACCGGTCTCTGCATCGTCAAGGGCTCGACAGAGGTAAAGAGGGTCAGGCCAAGCTTGTAATCCATGGCAGTTGGGACGCCCCACCAGATGCTGCAATTACGTCGGGTTGCTGTCGAAACTCTTTGCCCGCAGTTTAATGCCCCACTAGACAAGAAGAAAAAAAGAGGCCAGAAATCTAACATCACGGGGCTTTGAGCAGGGGGAATCAAGGTCTCGGGCGAGAGACATGAACGCTGAGCCGCGGCATCCAAGGGGGACCCGCCAAGTAGCAGGGGGCATCAGCATCTCATAGCCTTGCTCCAGCGGGCATCGTCCACTAACGTTTGCTAGAGTCGCCTGGAATACCACCCCCCAGAACCCAGAACAACTCTAGGTAGGTGACCCCCCCCAGCCCTTCGACCCCCCGCCGCCCTACCCGTTGATAGCCTGTCCTGGCCCTTTTACTTTGCGATTTCCGATTTCCGCGAAGCCAGACCCGACGGTACTTGTTGCCAGTTAGCGCAGCTTTTTTTCTGACTTGGCTAAGAACCTGCCCGGCCTAGTCCACCAACAAGGTTCCAGAGCTCTCGTCGGCTCAACGCCACAAATCCAACAAGCTAAAGGTCCCCCGTCGTCGCTGTTCCCTTGGCTCCTTAACCATACCTGGGCCTGGGCGTTACCTTGAGCCTTCCATTCATCATTGCCTCTGCGCCAGTGTCTCGCTGTACGGATACCAAGTGTCACCATTTGCGCTACCAGCAGCCACAGGACTGGACTGGACTGTATCTTCCCTCCCATCCAACGTCCTTGAGGCCTGTCTGTCTTCTTCATCCTCCTTTTGCTCCCTCCCAGTGTATGGCATTCACCTGGCAGAATTGACCATAATCGCGGAGCTGCCCTGCGCCCCTTGGGCTTCCGCCGTCGTCGCCCTTTTTCGCCTTCGTCTTCGCCTTTCGCATTCGATCCTTTCTTGACACTCGTTTTTCTCTTCACTTGCCGTCCCGTCCGAGAGCGAACGAGCTCTTCTTTTTCGACATTTGCTCATTTGCGCTGCGCATCCATCTTATCTCCCGACGACCCGCCGAATTCTCCAGTTCACTTCTCGCATCCATCCCTCGCCTTGTCTCGCCCTGCCTCACCCCCTTCCTTCGACTCTTCTCGGACGGCCCATCATTACCCCATGGACTGCTTTAGCTCGTGAGGATGAACTCTTTGAACATCATCACGGCCCGCGTGTCGCCTCCTCCGAGCCCCAGCCAATCGCGATCCAATAGTATAAGCTCCATTGGCATCGGCCTTGCCTCCGAAGACGATCCTTCCCACGCCCAATCCGACGATAGATCATCCGGACACGACGTCGACCCCTTCACCCAAGATACGTTTGACGAATCGCGTTTCAACACGGAAAAGACTTATGCCAGTGAGACCACGCCCCTGTTGGGAGATAGCGGCGAAGTCAGCAAGCGAAGCTCGTGGTGGCACTCGATTCCTCGACGACTCGCCTCGAGCATCATCGGATCTATCCGATGGGTACTCGCGACCTTGGCTTCACCGGGCGTGTATCTAATCGCTTGCTTCTACGACGAGGACGGTAACTTTGCGCCATGGTCCCAATTCGGAAAGCTTTTTGGATTTCATAGAGGAACTCGACATAAGAAAGATATGGATGAGACCGAGATTCATTCTGAGAAGGAGGAGCATGGACGGACTACAGGATTTAGAAGGCTAGCACCGCGGCCCAGGCCAGTATCAGGATCTTCAACAACATCATCAGGTCTTTCATCGGAATCGGAATCGGATGGATCACGATCAGGCAGCCTTGGACGGCACGCGCGGTCCAAATCACTGCAACCCGCAGAGGATGACAACCCCGGCCGGAGATCTATACGAATCAAGCTCAACAGTGACGAGGCGCTCAGGCAACGGAAGCATAGGAAAACTCAGTCGGCCGTCGCGCGCACCAAGGCAAGCGACTTGGGCAGCGGCGACCTCTCGGCACACCTCAAGTCTCCTACCTCTCCCATCGCAGCTCTCACAAAGTATCCCAGGACACCGGCACCCCCTCGACCCCTCATTCCTCGACGGCAGCCTTCATATCTCAACATCGAAGCGCCGACGAAGCAGCAGAAGACGCTTATTCTAGATCTGGACGAGACGCTGATTCACAGCATGTCCAAGGGAGGTAGGATGAGCACAGGACACATGGTCGAGGTGCGCCTGAACACGACATATGTGGGGGTTGGTGGACAAACATCGATCGGGCCGCAACACCCGATACTATACTGGGTCAACAAGCGACCGTATTGCGACGAGTTTCTACGCCGGGTGTGCAAGTGGTACAATCTGGTAGTGTTTACAGCGTCGGTTCAGGAGTACGCAGATCCAGTGATCGACTGGCTAGAGACGGAGAGGAAGTTCTTCTCAGCGCGGTACTACCGCCAGCACTGCACATTCCGGCAAGGAGCGTTCATCAAGGACCTGAGCTCGGTTGACTCTGACCTGAGCAACGTGATGATCTTGGACAATAGTCCGTTGAGCTATCTGTTCCACCAAGGTGAGGAGAGCCAAACTGGGGTTTATGCAGAACAGAGAGCTAACTGGAGGATCAGACAATGCTATCCCGATCCAAGGTTGGATCAACGACCCTACAGATACAGACCTGATGCATCTGGTGCCTCTGCTGGAGGGACTGCAATATGTACATGATGTGAGAGCACTTCTTGCGCTCCGAGGTGGTGAAGACGGACAGCACATGGCATGAAATATGGAAAGTTATTCAAAGATAGGAGTACACTAATGATGGGTTTGCGATTGAAGGTTTTAAGGACGGAGTTGAGAGGTGCGATGCGTGCGACGCGCTGCAATGCGACAGAGCACGTGGGGGATTGAGAGGTGGTGGGGAGAGGGCTTGGTGTTAGACAAGGCCAAGGCCCCTGCCACCCTCAGTTGTACTGTACAGATAAAGCTTTTACAAAGACGGATGGGAGTTTATTTTTTGAGCTGCCATTTGCGGCATGAAGGTGTCTAGGTAGGTAGGTAAGTAGGTATGTACCGAAGAGCGAGGGAATTATCCAGCGGCTCTCGAGGGAACTGAGTTAGCGTTGGCCAGGTGAATTTCACTGGCTTTTTTATCATGCCGAGTTTTAAGAGTGAAAATGACTGATAGTGATGATGTGTAGGGTGAGACATGACCGTTTTTGGACGAGGTTGAATGACTGAAACGCCCTTGTCTAAAGGCGCCAATTCATGTTGGTCAACCCTTGGGTCAAGGTGAGGCTGGAGAGTGTGTCTTGTGATGCAATTCAAACACACCAAAAGCTACCTAGCACAGAGTCAAGAAAGAATCAGGGTCCATCCACCATGTCATGTCCAACTCGATCACCCGTCACAGTAACAAAACGTATGGGATATGCCGCCCTCGTCAAGGACAGGGTGTCTGGTGTTGTTCCCATGTGGCCGAGATGGCAACCTTGAGTGAGACATTGTTGAATAGTATCACCGAGTGACAAGATGAACATGGGAATTCCTCTTCAGCTGGCAAGATTCCAATATCTGAAAGCAGACACGGCAAAAAACAAGCTTTCATATTGGCATGGATGTTTAACTTGGAAAACTAGACAGACAAGAGCTGAGAGGTCAACAAGGTTGACAGCTTCCCGGCCGCTGCCGTATCCTCTTTCGGCAAACGATGGGAATTGTTTTCGGATGTTCTCTTGCCTTGGAAGACGAAAAGCCGAGGGAATGAATGGACAAAATGACGCCGTGACACCATCATCACCCGCCCAAAGAGCTGGGTACCCGCTAAGAGTTGCCCATTCCCCTCATCCATCACCAGCCTCTTCCCCACTACAGTACTAGATCTTAAAAAGTCGTCAACGTCAGGTACCAGGAAAAGTTGGCAAGGGGTGGAAATCAACTATGGGGAAATCCGGAGCATTTTCAGCAGGTTCTCCATTCTGTACTGTAGTTTTACCCCGCAAAAAAGGAGCAAAAAAAGCAAACGGAAACGGCCATCTCTCACGGCAAAGTAGTGAGTGTGGTTCTTGTCTCACCAAATGGTGACATCATCACATCTGGTGACGACACAAGGGGAAACGGGCAAGCCACGGGCTCATGATGCGAAATGGGGGGAGGGAAGGAAGATCGAGATCTGGGAGGGAGAGGAAAGTACAAATAGTGAGGGGAGATCCTTTTTTTGCAAGCTCCTCTTGTATCTTTGTATCATCAACTCAATTGAAGCCTCTCTCACAAACAACACCAACAAGTATATACTACACTTACACAGAGATTTTTCTCTACCTACGAACTTTCAAAAATGTCTCTTCACTACCTCCCCCCCGTCAAGCCCTCGGCCATCGCCCTAGGCACAGCCTTCAACCACGGCGTCGAGCTCGCCGTCCTCGCCCCCATCTTTGGCCAGACCTACCAGCGCGCCAAGCTCTCCAACACCAAGGAGGAGTTTATCCGCTCCAAGGAGGCTTCCGGTGCTGCTCTCGCCTGGGGTTCCTCGCTCATCGGCTCCGCCCTGCAGAGTTATGGTGTCGGTGCTCTGATTAATGCTACTGGTACTCTTAGCTACAAGGGCGCTGCTTACCTTGGATCTCTCATCTTCTTTGCCACCTCTGCTCCTGGTGTATGTTGATGACTCTTGAATATCTTCCGATGATAACCCCGACTAACTTGTTGCAGTACATCTCTCAGATCTTTGTCGAGAAGCGACCTCTTGACACAGTCGGCGTTAGCCTGGCCACCAAGCTCATCGAAACTCTGGGTCTGTCCGTCTTCTTGACCTGGTGGGGAACCCGAACCAACCCCTTTGAGTAAAACAAATGGGGAATAATTCATAAGAGATTGAGTTGAAAGCCATGGATTGGCAAAGGATGAATTTGATTATCCGGCTCTGAGATGGCTAGTGTGAGATAGGGAAGAGGAAATTCCATCAATGTACCTACAGCAAACGCCCTGAGAGGCAAGTAATACAATAAATGAACAATATGCCCTTTCTCTCTTGGTGATGATATATGACTTGAGCTTCACAAGTCTGGCTTGGCCATCGGGGTTCAAGGACCTATCAAATCATGTCATTTTTTAAAGCTGTAAATACCTGAACGCCGCCAAAGCCCTTCATCCAGCCATCTTGGACTGGATTCTTCTGGTATAATACATCCAGACTTGTTTCAAACAACCATTCCACACAAGAGTCAAGTTGCATCTCCCCCCTCATCAAATTCTAGCCTTCGCACCAGCCAGCCAACCTTAATACTTGGTTCCACCCTTGACCCAGAAGGCCTGCTTGCCGTACTCCTTCTGCACATACTTGACGAGCGAAGCGTAGCTCTCGCCAAACGCCTCACCATCATCCTCGCCGTCCTTGTCGGCCGCCTTCTCCTTCTTCTTGCCGTCGGCCTTCTCCATGATCATCACCACCGACGTGGGCCTCTTGGTCTTGGCCGCGGCTCCGAGCTCGGCCCGCGACGTCACGAAGATGAAGGGCACGTTGTGGTCCTCGCACAGAACGGGGAGGTGGGAGATGACGTCCATGGGGGAGATGTCGCCGGCGATGATGACAACGCCGGGGAACGACGTGTAGCCGGGAGCCGAGGGGGGGGACTTTCGGAGGGTCTTGACGACTTCCTTGACACCGCGCTTGAGCGTGTTGTTCTTGGCCGCTGTGGGTGTCGTGTTAGCATTCAATCATTGACAGATACCCCTTTAACCATTCGCGTACCTTTTCGGATGGTCTTGTAGACCTTCTTCATGCCCTTCTCATCCGCCACGGGCAAGGCGAACGGAACGACAGTGCGCTCAAGGGGCAGATCAGCGGCCTTGTCCTCCTCGACATCAGAGTCCTCAGCAGCAGTAGCCTTGGCGGCGGCCTTGGGGGCAGGATCCTGGCCGAGCTTCTCCTCGAGGGCGGCGGCGAGCTTATCCTTCTTATCCTTCTTGTCCTTCTTCTCCTTCTTGGACTTGGACACGCCGGACTCGTCGCTTCGCTTCTTGTCCTTCTTCTCCTTCTTGTCGGGCTTCTCGGCGGCCATGGCTGCTGATGTTGAGGTCTCGAGGAGCTCCGGGAAGGTTTGATCTGATTAATTAAATGAAGGATAAAGGTCCGCGATCGTTTTCCCAGTCTTTGCGCGAAGTTTGCGTGCCAATTGAAGACGGTGGTCGCAGAAACGGTTCCGTGTCTTGTAGCCTCGACTGACCTGGAAATTTTTCTGCAAGCTCAACTTTTTTTCTCGGTGAGGGAGCTACCGCGCGCTGAGACTCGGTGATTCGTACTGCCGGTTCCGGATAGTGTCACGTGACTGGAAATCAGTCGTTTTAGTGATAGTCCAATCAAGCGCTCGGCAATGTCTATTACCAGTGGATACACTTAGAGAGCGGCTATGACAAGAATCTTGAACATGTGATTGACTGCATTTCTGAATTCACCACAATGATAGTTTACCAATTGAGTCTGAGAATGTTGATAGCGACATATGAAATAGTGCGACAATCGTCTATTGCATCCACCGAGTCTAGGTATTGATGTACAATGAGGCCAGAGGACCCTCTCCAACACATCCGCTCTCGTTTTCCTTTCCAATCAGACAGCTTTACTCCTCCTCATCACCATACTCGGCGCGACCAGCCTTGGAGTTGAGGTACTCGCTTCTGCAAAAGTTGTTAGTCTCAGCGTCCTGGTGTGTTGTCGGGCGATGGACGTACCGGTGGACGGCCCAGTCCATGATGTAGTAACCGGCCAGCATGGGGGGAAGCCAGAAGAAGATCTGGCTCTTGGTTCGGCGGAAGGTGTTGAAGATGGCGGCGTGGGTGGCGCCGGCCCAAGGGTTCTGTCGGTTGGCGGACAGACCGTAGGTGACGATACCTCGCTGCTTCTCACCACCTGATGTTGAGTTAGTCTCTTGTTTCGTCCATGTTGTTGATGTCCTCCGAATGGCCGTGACCAGTCCTCCAGGATATTGATCCGGTGTACGCATTGAACAATGGCGACATGTCGACTCAATCGCAATTCCATTCCTGCGTCACCAATCCCTTCGTCCGTCGCGTCCATCAATCGGGTTCGAATTCGTTCGCATCTCGTGAAAGTAGGCACTTACCGAAGTGGCCCCAGTTGCCCAGGTAGCTATCAAAAACTGTCAGTATGAATTTCCAGAGCGATTGAGGCGCAGAGAGGGTATGTGGTGTTGTTGTAGTTCGGCAATCTCCAAGTGGAAAAGCCGCACCCCGAACATCACCAATTGGCCCTCCCCTTGCCGTGATGCACATACTGTCCGTTGACGGGGTCAGCGTCGCCGCTTCGGAGGATCTGAGTCGGTCTCATTTTTTCGACAGGTTTAACAGTCTCGAAGAGTCTGGTTGGAGAGTTGAAAGTGGATGAGGTCGGGACGGGAAAAGGGCAGGATTTCTCGGGCGTTGATGGTTCAAAGAAAACGAACAGGATAGGCTCCCCCGTCAGCCGAGCTTTCCCGAAGAGGCTTAGCGTAACACCACCCACCTTTCTGAAGGGCGGCGGATGTTGCCGGGATTTTGCTAAGAGCTTCAAATCATCATCGCCAATCCGTCGAATCCGAAAAGCTTCAGCAAGAGCCCTCGACCTACGCCAACTCTCGAGGCGATTGATTTCTAGGGAAAGGAAATAAATCACAATGGCGGGCGCTGCGAGAGCCCTCAACTGGATGTACCGCATGGCGGTGCCGGCTTCGGCTGCCTTCTTCATTGGCAGCCAGGCCATCTACGATGTCAAGGGTGGAACGCGGGCAGTCATCTTTGACCGAGTGAGCGGTGTCAAGGAGACTGTTGTCAACGAGGGAACTCACTTCCTGGTTCCCTGGCTGCAGAAGAGCGTCATCTTTGACGTGCGGACCAAGCCTAGGAATATCGCAACCACGACTGGTAGCAAGGATTTGCAGATGGTCAGCTTGACCCTGCGAGTGCTGCACCGGCCAAACGTCAAGGCCCTCCCCAAGATCTACCAGGTAAGGCCCTAGAGTAATCTTTGTGTTTGTACGGTTACTGATACCCCGCAGAACCTCGGCATCGACTACGATGAGCGAGTCCTCCCCTCCATCGGAAACGAGGTCCTCAAGTCCATCGTCGCCCAGTTCGACGCCGCAGAGCTCATCACCCAGCGAGAGGCCGTCTCTGACCGTATCCGCGCCGATCTGACCCGTCGCGCAGCCGAGTTCAACATTGCCCTAGAGGACGTGTCCATCACCCACATGACTTTCGGCCGGGAGTTCACAAAGGCCGTTGAGCAGAAGCAGATTGCCCAGCAGGATGCTGAGCGGGCACGCTTCATCGTCGAAAAGGCTGAGCAGGAGCGACAGGCCAACGTCATCCGCGCCGAGGGAGAGTCCGAGTCTGCTGAAGCCATCAGCAAGGCCATCCAGAAGGCCGGCGATGGCCTCATCCAGATCCGAAAGATCGAGGCTAGTCGGGAGATTGCCGCTACTCTGTCGACGAACCCCAACGTGGCTTACCTGCCTGGCGGAAAGCAGGGCGGTCAGTACTTGCTGTCGGTGGGCAAGGCTTAAAGAAAGTGAAATGTATCATGTTAAAGGAAGGGAAAGGAAATGACTGGGAACTCCCCGCTTATCGTTGGTAATGAATGGCTATTCATGAGCGCCGACTCTGTATTTTTAGAACGAGACAAGACGGGAATACCAACCCTATCTCGCAACGTTTAATCGGCCGTGAAGTATGAGAGTCTTGTTGTATACGGTGTGAACATGGGACTGAGGACACGCTGTGAACTTGAAAGTGAAGTCTACCATGAACTTGGCTCCAAATTAGACGCCACGATATTCCAATAGTATTACAGGGCCTCATCAACCGGTGATGTTGCCAGCTATTCAAAGGACTATGCTGGTTTGAGTCTCGATGAACTCTTCAGTCAACCCCTTCTCCCCTCCATTTCCCTTTCCAGGAGGAGCCACAAACTCCCCATCAACCAATTTCCAACCATCCCTCTGCATGTCCATCCATAGGTTGCGGATCTTGAGGCGTACGAGATCACCCGCTGCTCTGGCGTCCTCGGCCGAGTCGTGACCTAGCATCTTTGGTCCCGTCTCCTGCTGGATCTTGCGGTTGAGGTGAACGTCCATGAGCATCTTGAGTCCGTACCGATAGGGCAGGCCGACTCTGTGAGGGTAGAGGAGCACCGTGTCGATGATGGTCGGGTGCACGATGCGGACGGCGTTGAGATCGTTCTCCAGACCGTGCCCAATAAGAGGCGTCTTGGGCGAGATGAGCGAGAATAGGAGGTCTCGGGCAACCTCGGGGGACGAGACGACTTTGAGCTGCTTCTTCTTAGGTTTGAGCTCGCCTTCTTCGCTTACGCTCTCGTAGCCGCTCTTGACGGGCTTGGAGGTGTCGTCTGCGGACCACGGTTCAGCCTGGGCGAGGTCATCTGGCCAGACACCAGAGTACCGCGAGTTGAGGTCAAGGATCTCTCCAAGAGGACGGACCAGAACATCCAACAGTTCCTCTCCTGTCGGCCAAGATGTCGCTGTTAGCCGGATCAGCTCCATGCCATACACCGTGTAACCCATCTCGCAGTCAAAAGCCACAGCTCTATCCGTGGGTGCTAATGGGTTCTCTGGAGTCTCTGCAAAATTGAGTAATGACGAGAGCCTCTTGGGATCCGACGTCTTGAAGACGTGGTGATCACGGGTGAAGCAGCCGACAGAATCTCCGACTTCCTGACCACAACACTGGTACCGTTTGGGCTGCCTGGTCTTGTCGCCAGGGGTTTTTGGCGCAATGTATGTCTTGCCCCAGTGAAAGGTGCATGTCCCGCCTGACGCGAGGGCGCCGTCTTCCTCGCGTCTCCCTGGGAAAACCTGGAAGCGTTGTTGACAGCGGTCACACTTCTCCCAACCCTTGGCCGCCTCGACGCCTTCCCTCGCCCTTTCGATGGCCTCTTCTGTGGGAATAACGGGGACATATCCATGCTCTGCCAATTTTTCGATCGAGGTCAGTATTTCCTTGGTGAGCTCAACCTCTTGAGCTGGTGTCAGACCCGTCTTGATCTCCTTTGGCACCTCGGAAGCATCCTTGCCCTCAGCCTCGAGCGCGGCCTTCTTCCTCTCCTCCTCCCGCTCTGTCTTCCACTGGTCGACATTCATGCGCTTGTACTGCATGACCTTGTTCTTCATGACGTTTGAGTAGACGGCTGCCTTGTGGACGGCGAGATGCTCCTCCTCATCCAGGGCCCGAACAATAAGCTCCTGATCGGACAAGGCAAGGTCTGTAAGTTTACCGTCTTTGTTCTTCTTCTTGAGCTCTGTGTTTAGCCGGGTGAACTCTTGGTGAAGCATCCGGACAAGCCTCAGACGGATGTCATGGCTGGCTGGGGAGCTTTTAAGGAGCCTGGGGTTCAGTGATTCAGCCTTCTTGGCTTTGACTGGCGCAGGCTTCTGCGCTGGCGATGAGCGTGATTGACTGATGGGCCTGGAAACTGGCTGGGCCATTGTTCTGGAGAAGGATCTTGGAGTCTCATCTTGGGCTTTGTCCGATGTTGGAACTTTTCGTTTCAAGGATGGAGACGACACTGGACGGTCGGGACCTCTGACCTTACTGATTGCTGGTTTGGGCTGAGTGGCCAGCGCACCCGCTGACCCTACACGGGATGTTCCAGAAGAAGACTGGCTAGAATTCTGAGATATTCTAGGTGAATCCGTAGGGTCTGCTCTCATGCGTTTTCGTGGAACCTCTTGGTTGGCTGAAGTCGCCTCCTTGGTTTGTGGCCCATTGTTCCCAGCTCCAGCAGCTGGTACTTCTGGGGCGGCAGGCTGATCATTCTCATGGCCAAAGATGCAATGAAAGGCTGTGCACTTGTTGCCAGCTGGACAAGGGATGTGCTTGAGAGACAAGCTCATGACGGCAGCACTAAGGACGCGATGTGGGCGATTGGTGAAATATTTCCGAGCTGATTCATGCGAGTAGAAGCTGAAACATAGGCGATGCAGCTAAACGTCTGTGAGTGATAGATAGAAAGTGTAAAGATACTCTTGAGCGTTGAAATAAGGGTCAAGATGTAAAGCTTGGCTGAGAACAAAGGGGAGCCTTTGTTCCACTTGTCGGCAGTTGAAAGAACCCGTGCTATCGGGGGAAAGAAAAGCAAAATGCTGAACTGAACATTTCATGAGACGCGTCACACACTTTCCCACCGCGTTCGCGTCTCTTCTTTTCGTGTTCAAGGTGTTGATGTTGTTGAAAGTGAAAGATGAAGCTCGAGCTTTGAAGTTGAAAGCTCCAACCTAAGGCTGAGGTTCGGGTGCTCCCTTGAATGGAAGAGACGGGACGGGACCCACTCCTGAGACTAGAGCGGCAACACGCCTGCTGCACGCGGAGAGACTCCACTAACACGCATGGTTACAGAGGAGGCTCAGCGAGGGTTGGCAGTCTATCTTGAATGAATTGTGAGAGCAAGGATCCATTGTCGAGTTGGGGAATAGGTCACGAGATGACGTATGATAATTTATTTACTCCTTGAAAGTGTTAGGAGGTTCTTTTTCTTTGGCATTTACATGACTTGTTGGAAGAGTCCTTTGTGACTGGTAAGCTCCCAACAAAGGCGCGAGACAGGGACCAACATACGACCAGTCAATGGACTCCATATCAAAGATACGTTGCGTAGTATTTAACAGCCATGGCCATAGATAGGATGAATGGTCGCTGGAACCCATACCCAACCGCTTCCATCATTCATGTTGGAGTTTGGCTAAGTCCGCAGCTTCGAAGCGGACTTTGGGATAAAGCCACATAAGCCACCCCTTGGACGTCATCTAGTGCATTCAGCTGAAATGCACCAAGCTCAGCCTGCAACAAATCCCACGTAATCATCCACTGATTCTTTAATTTCACTACCGTATCTAGTACAAGGCCGTGTGTTGGTTGGCATCCAAAGTCTCATCGTCGTTTGGCGGGGCTTGATGTGCCTTAACTCCGTGTCTGCAGACGCACGACAAATCATCCCGAAACCCCGATCGTTGGGGCGAATCTCCTGAGATATCTCAATTATTATTCCTCCCTGTGCCGCTGTCTTTATTCCCTTCTTCATCTTCTTATTATTGCTTTTTTCTCTCTCATCATGACAGCATCAATCAACATGGAAGATTTCACCGGTGGAAGCTCAAAGGCTGATCATCTCTGCGTCCTAGTCCATGGTGTAAGCAAAATCCCCTGAACCCCTGGAAGATCAACCACTACGTCATCCACTGATGGCTGACAACCGTTCTGCAGCTTTGGGGAAACCCAAGCCATATGCGCAACATTGCCAAAACCTTGCGCGAGCAGTATTCACATGATGAGCTTTATCTCTTGCTTGCGAAGCAGAACAGCGGCAATTTTACCTACGATGGCATTGAGCGTGGGGGTGAGCGCGTCTGCGCAGAGATTGAGCGCGAGTTGCGCAAGATTGAAGATGAGGGCGGCAAGATCACCAAGTTGAGCATAGTGGGATACTCTCTTGGAGGATTGGTGTCGCGATATGCTATCGGTCTTCTATATGCGAAGGGAATTCTCGATACTCTTGAATGCATGGTGAGACTCCTAGACTTGGACTTCACTGGCGAATACTGACATTGCGACAACAGAACTTTACGACATTCGCATCCCCCCATCTCGGCGTCCGATCTCCCCTCAAGGGCTGGCACAACCACATCTGGAACGTCCTCGGCGCAAGGACGCTCTCCATGTCAGGTCGACAGCTCTTCACCATCGACAAATTCCGCGACACCGACCGACCCCTCCTCTCCGTGCTGGCCGATCCCAACTCCATCTTCATGTCTGGCCTGCGCAAGTTTAAGCGCCGTACTCTCTACGCCAACACCATCAACGATCGAAGCGCTGTATACTACACCACTTGCATCGCCAAGACGGACCCTTATACGAACTTGGACAAGGTCAAGCTCAATTACCTTAAGGGCTACGAAGGCGTGCTACTTGACCCGAACAACCCGGTTGCGCCATTTGCGAAACTTGATACTCCTGCGTCGCTATCAACGGTCTACGTATCCAGTGTGAAGTGGTTCAAGCGCATTCCGTTCATGCTGGCAATCGGTGTCCTTGTTCCAGTTGGCGTGGTTGCCTTCTTGATCAACTCGGTCATTCAGACTATCCGCAGCTCCAGCCGGATCAAGCTGCACGAGATGGGACAAGGTGGTCTCAATATCGAAGATTACCGCATGTCCATGTGGATCAAGGAGATCCGTGAAGAAGTGGAACATACATACGAGGCCATCAACAACTCACAGAACCAAGAGTACCTTGGCACAGAAGATGAGGAAGAGGACGAGCATCTCGATCTCGAGCAGCGGACCGTGATCCGGAGAGAACGCAGAATGTCGATAGTTTCTCAACCGACGCTTGCGCTGGCCCCGTACCAGTTCGAGATGATCCGGAACCTGGACGATCTCGGCTGGCGCAAGTATCCCGTGCACATCCAGAACCATAGACATACCCATGCCGCCATCATTGTGCGGTTTGAGAAGAAGGGGTTCGAGGAGGGCTGGGTGGTGCTGAAGCACTACGCCGGGAGCGAGTTCTTGATTTAGACGTGGCCTGACGCATGGATACTACTGGCGTGAGCATCAGGGAGAGCGAGATGACATTTAATGAGGGGGATACACATGTGCATTTCATTTGCCTGGAGTTGGGGGTGTCTTTGGATGGTACTGTACTTGGAGTAAACGGATAGAATCTTGGAGTTTATTAGATACACCAGTAATATCTTGGCAATTACTATTCTTCCTACTTGACTCGAACATTGCTCAAGTGCCATTGCTCGGATACTTGTGGCGCGAATTAGGCGTCAAGCTCTGGCGTGGTGTCACAGCACTGTAACTTCACGGACGTCTCTCTCTTGATCATCTGAGGACGGAATAGTCGGAGGTAATGACGCCGTGATATATCTGCATCACGTGTGAATTGGCAACCTTTTCCTCTGGATGAGCCGACCCCTCACTTGCGGCCAATCATGAGCTCTGCAGTCCCTGCTCGTCAGTCAAGAGTTCGGCCGATCTAGCAGCTCTCGATTGGCTGTAGCCGTTGTGCCGCATCTCAATCAGCCGATTGCTCCTTCTTTTTTCGCCTCCACTCCACTCCGCTCCTTCCTCCCTCTCTTCTTTTTTCCACAGCGGAGTAAGAGAGAGAGAGCCTTGAGCACACGCTGCCCTTGCTTGCCTCTTTTTCCCCTGCCGCTCTGCTTGTCGAGGTCGCGAGAGCCCACCTTCCTCCTCCTCTTATTATCCTCCATCTTGTGCCATTAACGACTTCTTTTTTTTTCTTTCTTTTTCAATTAAACCCCTCCCTTGTTGTAAACTCTCGCGGCCCGACATAGCTGCGAGCTCCGGCTTTTTCTGATTGTCTCCACGGCGGCGCGGCCCCCCGGAGATAGGTAATCGCTTTCGGCCTGGTCTTAAGCCGAGGCGCCGGCTCAATTTTCCATTACCACCAACCTCCCCGACGAGATCTCCAATTTGGTGATTGCAGTAGAGCAATCGGCTCATAGGGATTGGAATTGGGTATTGGGAGCTCTACAGCATTGAGGTAGAGCTGTGTTGTACACTGGAAGCTCTGACCTACCGCCACCCGACCAATTGGACTCTCGGCGTCCCCTCTTCCCCAGCGCCTCTTCGGACAATTTTCCTGACTTGAAAGAGCATTACTTGCTCGCAAGCTGCAACGATGGTTCTCACGCACACGACAAACCATACCTACTCTCATCCCTTCCCTACCGTCACCCTCGCCTTCTTCCTCCGATACTCTTCTCCTCAGCTCAATCCATTTGCCGCCCACGTCTTGAGCACCGACACCATCGAGAGTTATGTCGACCCCAAGACGCACCGACTGCACACCACTCGCATTCACCTGAAGAAGAGTCGAATGCCTGGAGCTGTGTACAAGCTGCTGCCTACCAGTGTTACTGGAGGTGGCTCTGCCGACAAGGCATCGTACATCCTGGAGACCAGTGTCGTCGATATCAAGGAGGGTTGGATGAAGTCTGAGAGCCGAAACCTCAACTTCACGGGTGTGCTGTCTGTCATTGAAAAGCAGCAGTTCAATGTCCCTGCTGAAGGAGTGTCTCTGAACCCCAATGAGACCGCTGTGACAACCATGGTCCAGTTCAGGTCAAGACTTGGAGAGAAGATCCGCGGCAAACTGGGACAGGCCCAAGAGGATGGCTGGTTCAAGAACGGCATCATGGGTGGCTGGGGCGCTAAAGGAATTCAGCGCAGCATTGAGAGTCTGGCTTCCACAAAGACCCAGGACCAGCTGGGCAAGAGCCGTGATGGCATGCGACTTGTCCTCGAGAGGCTACGCAACAACGGCGTTATGAGCGTCCTCGAGACATTACGGAGAGAGCGCCAGCGACAGATCGCCTGAGATGGACAGGACGATCCAACTGTAACAACGAACGACTTCACACGCGTGACACGGCCTTGGAACGGGATTGGAAAGACCCTTCCCGCTCGATTCATGACGAAAGATTCATGTACCCTGTATTGTATTAGTATTGCTTCTTCAGCCCGGCGCACAGTGTCTTTTTTTGGGTATATCCAAGGCGGTACGAGGAGGTGTGGACGAAGGTATCGAGGCAAAAGGCGCCGAAAGGAATTGGGCCGGACGAGCTCAGGAAACGGAAAACGTGCGGCGACACGACGCCTCGATCAAATGTGGCATCCCCTCTCTTGTATTGAGTATGAAAAAAACGTATGGAACACGAACCAACGAATTAACCATGTCTTGGTGTCACTTGGTGTTGCGGCCCACGTGGTGACAAGTCGAATGGCATACCCTATCACTGTGCCAAGCGGCCTATGTTCACCTTGGCATCTGGGCATGTTGGTATCTTGCCAATCGGATGTGGTCTTTTGCATTTGAATCTGGTAACTGGTGTCGAGTTTCTTCAGGAGGTGTCTACCACTCATTCGTAGATATGCTCTCGTTGGTTTGGCCTTTGAGCAAGTCAACAGCTAACTTGTTACCCAGCAGGAAGGCGGAAGGAAAGCAGATCAGCATGACGGACGACAATGGACTATGTTCTTGGGCAAGTGTTGTAAGTGGTGAAGGTCGTGCGATATCCCCCCAAAAGCCACGCCTGGCAATGGCGTCACTAGTGCACCTTCAAACTTATTCTCTTCCCCTCGAAAGCGTTTTGCGTATAAGGTCTTGGTCGACTGAAAGGTGAGAGATTCATTCATGTCTAAGGTAGTTTCTGGTAGGACAATGCTACGGAGGAGTGGAAGTGAACTGGGGTTCTAGCATATAGCCGACCTCCCTCAGTCGGCTAACCACCATTACCTCCTCACCTACTCGATCACGTCAAACTCAAATTCGTCCCTTCGGCTGTAACATCCGAGGGCTACATAGCCTCCCGAGAACCAGAAGAATCTCGCCCCCAGTTCCCCGTATGTTCATGAGTCGTGTTTGGTCAGGGGTTCTTCTCCCCTCCGCCCCAGATTCCCAACTTCGTCCCCGCGTATTAACCAGAAGCTAGATGATCATGGTACGATCTGTGGAAAGCATACTCGTCGGATGTCGTCGCCGAAGTACGGGGTTTCGGACGTGCGCTTATCTTCAGTTCCCCCACGGGGTATGAGATTCAGATGCTCTGGGTTGTTTGTGAAAGAGGCGAATTTTGGAGCAAAACGTTGACACTGAGTGTTGAGTCAATTGAATTGACGTTGAGGAATAAATATGCGGCGTGACCTCCTCGTCTTAGAGTTCTGAGCATCTGCACCTTCCTCGGTTTTACTCTCTGACCTCATTGCTCTTCTATCACTTCAACTTCATCTTCAAGGATTATACGCCCAAAACCGTTGATATACCCTCAACCTATCCTCATTCTTAAAGGTCATTTCTCATAATGACAACCTTTGAGGATGCAGCTGCCGAGAAGCCTCGTTCTGAGGCTATCGAGCAGCCGGAAAAGTTCGACAACCAGAATAATGAGGTTGCCGTCTTTGAAGATATCGATCCCGAAGAAGAGAGAAAGCTTGTCCGCAAGCTAGACCGGGTAATAATGCCCCTAATGGCTCTCGTTTACTTCTTCCAATGTTAGTAAACTCCTTTCTATCACCGTCTCGAACGACTCTGACATATCTTCTTGTAGACCTCGACAAGGGCTCTATCAACTACGCCGCCGTCTTCGGCCTCAAGACGGATTTAAAACTCAGCGGTGAAGAGTTCTCCTGGGTCGTATCCCTCTTTTATCTCGGCCAGCTCGCCTCCGAATACCCCGCCGCCTACATCCTCAGTCGCTTCCACATCACCATCTTCGTTGGCGCTACCATCGTCGTCTGGGGCGGTGTTGAAATGGCCATTGGAGGAACTAATAACTTTCACGGCCTTGCCGCTGCGAGATTTTTTCTGGGTTTCGCCGAAGCTGCTGTCTCGCCTGCTTTTGTCATCATCACATCGAACTGGTATCGTCGAAGTGAACACCCGATCCGAGTGGCGACGTGGATGTCGATGAATGGAATCAGTCAGATCGTTGGTGCACTTTTGATGTACGCTGTGGGCGGCGCAAAGATGTCTATCGAAAGTTGGAGAGCCATCTTCCTCGTCTTCGGAGGCTTGACCGTTGCGTGCGGTATTGTCTTTGTGCTGTTGATGCCTAGGGATACAACAACGGCTTGGTTCTTGAACGAGAGGGAGAGGGAGATCGCCACGAGGAGGTTGGCCATCGATCGAGCTACAAGAGATAAAGCTCACTTTGACAAGGGGCAAATGTGGGAGGCATTGTCGTCGCCTTTGACCTGGCTCTATTTCATGATGGCTCTGTGCGTCACTTTGACTACCCCTATTCTCAAGGTAAGTGTCCAAAATGTGCGATCCTTTTTCACGATAGAGATATTAACAAAAAGACTTAGTTCTCTTCGCTTGTTATCAACGGTTTTGGCTTCTCCAAGTTCCGCACTATGCTCGTCGGTCTTCCCGGCGGCGCTATCAACTTCGTCACGGTGTGGATGTCAGCAATCATCCCGCTCCTCCTGCCCGGAACACGAGTCTACACAGCTATCGGCCTCACCTTGATACCACTGGCTGGTTCCGCGATCCTACTCGCTCTCCCCGTCAACGTCAATGGCGGCGCCTCCTGGGGCATTGTTGCGTCGACATGGCTCGCGGCTTGCTGCTCTGCACCTCTTTGCTCGTGTGCCAGTCTCGTGGCTAGCAACGTCAAGGGAAACACAAAGAAGAGTATCGTTAGTGCTGGTTTCTTCATCACGTACTGTGTTGGATGTATCGTGAGTCCGCAGGCTTGGCAGGAAGAGGATGCGCCACGGTACACCAAGGGATGTATCCTCAGTATCGCTGCCTGGGTTGCCCTGATCATCACCCTCGTCGTTTACATGATTCTAGTCAAGAGAGAGAACAGGGTTCGGGATAGAAAGGCCGCCGAGGGACAGATTGAGTATCTGTCTGCTTCGCAGGTGGGAGAAGGGAGCCACACTCAGATCGGCGTGTCGGTTGACTCGGATCTCACGGACATGGGAGACAAGGGATTCCGCTATAACAGCTAGTGTATCACTAGAAAGTATGTTGTCTTGGTAGAATATGTATGGAATATGTCTAGTAGCTATATGAATACCAGATATGTTAGGTGAAATGCCATTGAACTTGAAGTGGCCTCCTTTCATATGTGTTCTTCTCTACAAAGCCATACTACTATCGACGACCTACTGCATTTGTTTAGGTAGCTCACTGTCAACGCAATCAAGTATTGAAAGTTAGGAACCTGTAGTGTCGAAATAAAACACCGAGATCGCTCTCAAGTACCATTCATAAACGCCAAGGACAAACACCAATACCCTAGTACTCCAAAGCCTCCCAGTCAGCCAACTCAGCACCAGTATATACAAATCCAGGCTCATGATAAACCCAATAAAGCCCATCCTCCCCCTGCAAGGATATATTAGCCAGATCTCCATTCCCAGGAAACATTGCATTCAGCATCGGACTATTGGATAGATCCATAGGCTGATCCCCCTCTGGCTGTGGGTTAGAACCACTCGTATGCGCAGCCACGTTGGCCGTCTCGTATGGCAGATCCTGGTGGTCTTGAGACGGGGGCCGGAGATGGAGACACATCTGGTCTAGCTCTCCCAGACGCTTCGCTGCTGCTCGGTTACCCACTGTTACGAGGTACTGGAGTACATTTCTGGAGCCCTCGATCCCGCTTATGCCGAGGTTCTTGCTTGGGTGGATGGCTTCGACGAGGACGAAGACGAAGCCTACCGAGAAGAGGATGTCGAGGTCGAGGAAGGCGTTTTTGGCTATAATAAGTTGTATATGAGTGATCTCTTCTTTTTAGGAGTTGTTGGACTTACCAATCAACTCTGTGTTACGAAGAGCTTGTAAGATCGCCAGACTCTTCCGGGCTGCCTCCACACAGATTTCACCAAGTCGACGCAGGGTTGGGCTTAGGTTCGGGGTAGGCTCTGACTCGCGATCACGGAAGTTTCGAGCCATGTAAAGTAGGATTGGCCTAACTGTATGTATCACGGCCTAAGTTGCGGTCAGTATCAAGAGTCTCTTGTGGTTCGTAGGTCACACTACCTGATAGATACTCAAATACAGCGATGCGCTTGTTCTCGCATAGGAAGGATCGGCATCAGAGAATAGTATACCAGCTACTGTTAAACCTGTAGGGCTAAAGTTCATTCGGTACTCGGCTGGCATTGTGGATTCGACGTCGTGAAGGGAGTGTAGGATGGTTTCAATGTCTTTGATGAAAGAAGCTTCTGAGTTGGTGTTTTGCACATAGATTGCTTTGAGGGGGTCAACCAAGCTTGAACTTTAGAATTAGGAATTCCATGACTTACTTGAGGTAATACGGCCAGTAATCTGAGCTGCTCTGACGTTAACTCGGATGGCAGCAGCAGATGCAAACCCAGCCACATCGGTAGGTGGGCCAATCGATATGGCCTCATCTGCAATAGCCATTGGATAACCTCCAGCTGCAGCTAATCGCCTATAAAACAGGTCAGTTTCTACTCAGTCGATAATGAATGAGCAAACTAGCAAACCTCTCTTGCATATATAGACTCCACCAGAGACGACTACGGTGAACTGATTCTGATCGGGAAAACTTGCCGTTTCCCGTCGACTTGTGCATTCCATGGCTTATTGCTAACCTCAAAGCCATGCTTGCCTAATGGATAGTGAGCGAAATGCATGAACAAGGAAGAAATGGGTAGCAAACATATAGATAGGCTTCATCCTTTCGGTCTGCAACTTGAAGGAACAAGGCAGCAAGCCCCACCACCTCAATACCTAGAACTCTATGTTTCTTCATATCACTCATAGTCGGCATATGCTTCATAGCTTCGTTGAAAAAGGCAACTCCTGGGACTTCAGAATCCTCGACGGTCCCAGCGCGGAGAAGTTTCCCTATCGCCAAGACAAACAGCACTTGAACGAACCAAAGACCGCGGATTGGCGTCTCATTCCCAGTATCCCGATAAAGACGTGATAAACTGTCGGAGAAGGACCGGATGTCGAATAAATGTTGAGATATGCCGACGTTTAACACGACAAGCTCCAAAAGCTGGTTGGCTTCTTCCTCGGATGGCCAGCCCCGGACATTAGCGATTAGTTCACGGTCCAAGTGTGGGGATGCAACGGCCATGGATGCCGCGGGGCTCTTTTCTGATCCAGCAGTAGATCTAGCGAGGAGAAGTGTTCGGATCTCGGTGCCAAAGATCTCGCTGGAGGATAGACTGGGTTCCGGCAAGATGGCTATAATATATGAGTTGACGCTCTCACAAAGGGAAGTTATACTAACCTCTTGGCGCTCGACTGCTTGGCACTCTGGAAGCTGGGACACGGTCTTCATTAGGGGGTCTTTGACCAAGAAGTGAAAAGGCAGAGGTTTCTGAACGGGGAGTTTCAGCAGCTCTTGTGCCGAGGTGGTTATCGGATACGGGAGAGTTGCCTGCATTCCTTGTTGTTGGAGGATCACCATTTTCAGCACCCTGGTCTTGAGACGGAGAACCTGTGCAACCTTAGCTTAACAACAGTACTTGGGGGCTGAAGTGCAATCTACCTTGCTGGGTAGTCGATGTACCAGTAGCCGGCTGTTGACGTTCATAGTCAGCAACCTTTTGTTGGAGTTGTTGAATTTGCCTACAACTTGATCAGAGATTATACAACTAACTAGGGGATGAATGGGGTAGCATACGACACGGAATACATCTTGCGCTTCTCAGACGTCGCAAACACGCAAGTTAGTTGCCGTTTACTGCAATACCGACACGGCCAAGTGCCGGAGCACTTGACCTTCTTGTCGCGACAAACATGACAAGCCGTGGAAGTACGCGCAGCCTCAAGCTGAACAGAACGACTTCTCCGTCTTGCAGGTCTCTGCAGTTCCTCCGGACTCCTACTCCTCTGAGCCGAACGACGAGAGGTTGAAGACCGGGGTGGTGCCGGTTCCGGGTCCATGCCGAAACCGGACAGCTTTTGCTCCGCGACCTAATGAGGTAGGTAGGAGGAAACACACGTCAAACGTATGATTGAAACAAAGAGGAGCCCAGTCAATTGCAACTGCGCCAAATCAATTGTTGAGAAACGAGATGAGTGGTCATGCCCACCCGAGGCTAATAATGTTTTAGCGGATATTGGCCCCCGGGTTACAGCTGCTGTAGCGGTCTGGAAACCCCTGCGTCACAGTGCGGGTGAGCTTGAGCCGACTAGACGGCTATAAGCCAAACTCAACTTGGATGCCCTAGGAACGCAGCAAACAAAATGTGGTAAGCAGTCTCAAGAGACGATATTGATCTCGATAATGGGAAAAGACACGAGTTGCAGATAATTCAACATTTAATAATCGCAAATATCACACCCCAACTCTAAGAACAGGCTCTAACCATCTGGTAAACCGCACCAACTGTCCCCTCAGTATCCTCAAAGAAACGGAACAAACCATGTTCTCCCTCCTTCTCCTTTTCGCTCAGCATCTTACCGCCAGCCTTCTCAATGACAGGTCCAACGGTGTCGACATTTTCGACAAACCAATACACACAGATACCACCCTTGCCTGGGGCAAAGTGACCAGTGTGGTCTGGGGCCTTTTGGATGCCACCCGTAAGACCCAGGCTGGGGTTGAAGTCGAACATTCTGATCTGCTCCTTAGGGTATTTTTCGGTATTATCCTTGAAGGAGAAGTTGAAGACTGTCTCGTAGAACTGAGATGCTATAGGGTTGTAAGCGACACTGGGTATGGAGGTATGGGTGCAAGACACTCACCACGTCCAACATCATGGGCGGGAATTCCCATCCAGACGGGGGTTCCAAAAGCAGGAGGTTTCCAGTCGGACATTTTGAGATGAATTGAGTGAATATTTGAGTAAAGACTTGAGGGATGAAGTTGTTGATGGGCAATGACTACAGACAAGAGAAGAGAGTTCAACCTAAGGCTTCAAAGGCCACAACACCCCTTTTTATAGCCCATCCTAAGACTCATTCACGCTCATTCACGCTCTTTGACCTCATTTACGAAGCGGGGAACATGACAGACTTCCCTCCGGTGGCTTGAGACGGGTGACGATGCTTACACGTCTCCAACAATCAGAACGCGTCCCTTCAGCCATGGCCTCAGTAGCTCGAGCGCCAGCCAGACACGAAGCCACGTGACCTTTTCCTCGATGTCACACAGTGCACACACGGCATAATCACAGTACAAGGGACCCCTCCACGCCAGAAAATGAGATGGCGGGGCAGATCAGCAATTATTATGGCGCGCATCGGGCCGTCACGTCACTCGTCGGTCGCGACAAATCGACATTTCGAATCTCCCTCCTTTTCTCCTTGGTCTGCAAAGTGACATCTGAGAGATACTGTACATCACAAGCAGCGCAGCGCAACCATGTCGGAACCAGTTTCAGTCCTCTTTGTGTGCCTAGGCAACATCTGCCGCTCGACCATGGCAGAGGGCATCTTCCAGAACCTTGCCAAGCAGCCCGAGGTTGGGGGTAGGATTGGGCGCATCGACTCTTGCGGCACAGGTATGTTTGAGAATTGGGCATGGAAAAAAGGAGGCCATTTTGCTAACGGACACTCACGATAGCTGCGTATCACAGCGGCGAACCCCCGGATGAAAGAACCATGGCGACTCTGGAGGCCAACGGAATTAATGACTACGACCATCTCGCGCGGAGGGTATGTTGTCATCCCCCCCTGTCAACTCAATCGGCAGCGGTGCATAACTTGAGACTCACTAACGTCGGGGGCTGCAGTTTCACCCCAGCGACTTTAACAAGTTCGACTACATCTTCGCCATGGACCGGTCAAACCTTTCGGATCTCCACCGGCTACAAAAGAACAACCCAGACTCCAAGGCCAAGGTGATGCTCTTTGGCGAGTTCAGTGGGACGAAGCGACCCGAGATCGTCAACGACCCCTATTATGGAGGGAATGAGGGTTTCTCCAAGGCGTTTGAGCAGTGCTCGAGGTTCTCCAAGAACTTTCTCAAGGAGATTCTCGAGGACGAGTAGGTGATGGTTAAGGATGGAGAGGAGAGGTCAAGAGGTGGAATTAATACCCGATACATGTGCATAGAGAGAAGGGGATAGACGTGCTAGAGATGAATTAGACCACTACCTGCGATATTACACGGCAAAGATCTAATGGCTATTGGCCGAAGGGTTCCAGCGAAATGGTTCGTTTTGAAATTAGTTGATTCCGCGTCGATCCAACAGAAGCAGTTGAAACCATGTCTCAGATTCCGGGCGGAGCGGTCCGCCCAGACAAACCATGGGCTGGCTTACACATATACGAGGGAAGCATACGTAACGTTCATACGAGGAAGAGAAGCAAAACTCACCAACGGCAATGCAGTGTTTGCTTTCGGCTTTGATGAGTCCCACTTGCGAGATTCAGCCCTACGTTCCCCGGGTCGCCATGCGGCCGCCTAGTGGCCGGAGGGCTCAAATTGGGTCGACGAGGATGAGAAGACAAAGTTGCTTTCCTCACCTCACCTCAGACGAGGGGGGATGCAGCAGCTACATCGGGAGTTCCGAGGGTACCAGGGTGAGAAAATGACAAGTGTCCACGATATTTGGATTTTTTTTTCTTTCTTTATCTCGCGACGAGTGGGTGTTGCCGAGAAATGCTGACCATGGAAAAGCTGACCATGGTGCAAGTTGATGATTGTTGCTCAGCCCCCCTCACGTGTGGCACAGGACGGCGTGCGGCTTGGGTACGAATCGGCGGCGGCGTTGGAATTGGGCTTGGGCTTGTGGGCGAGAGAGTTTCCGTTCCCCGACAAAGACTACGGAAAGTAGCATGCAGCTGCAGTACCTTATCGTGCACATTGCATTTTTCTCAAACACGAGGATTTACCCCCTTTCTGTAACGTCCAAACCCGGCATGTTTTTTATGTGATTCAAGCAAAATCAGGGGTGACAAGCTCTATCGTTGTCGCGCGGCTACGAGGTGAAGAGCTTGATACGGAATCTGATTGGACCATGTACCCTGTGGGGGCTGCGAGTTCAGCAAATCAGCCACACGTCCAGGCGGTGACCTTGGCTGCGGGGTCCTCTCTCCCCCCCCTCTTAGCGGCTCCGACCACTACCACTGGGGGACCCGCCCGTGTAGTGGACTTTACAGTAGCAGGCTAACAGCCCTGGAGAGATCCCCGCCAGTAGCAGCTCAGAAACGGCCCCCAATGGTGGCAGCTGAGAGAGATTCCATGGCTCGGGCACCATGAGAGCTCCATCCATTCATCCCCCTTCCATCCATCGCTCGAAAAGGCCTGCGTGCGTGCTACTGCCACCAAACTACATACATATATCGCGACGCGCTGACGTTTTTTTTTGGGGGCCCTTTGTCTCCTTCTTACTTGCTTTCTCACAAGCATCTTCACTTTTGCGCTGCCGTTCGTTGTTCTGGTGACGACGGCTTCTCTCAGAGCTCTCTCTCTTACCCCGCCGAATCGTCCCGCACACACACACTCTCTCTGTCACCATGTCCGACCTCCAAGGACGGAAGGTCTTCAAGGTCTTCAACCAGGACTTTATCGTCGATGAGCGATACACCGTCACCAAGGAGCTTGGACAGGGTGCCTATGGTATCGTCTGGTGAGTTTGCTCTTTTACTCTGCGCCTTTGTGCTGCTTGCTGCTGCTGCCCTCTTTTCTCTTTCTACCCCGCCGCATTTGCTGACGACAACCCCGCCTCGTCGGGAGATGTAGTGCTGCCGTCAACAACCAGACCAACGAGGGCGTCGCCATCAAGAAGGTTACAAATGTCTTTAGCAAGAAGATTCTCGCCAAGCGCGCTCTGCGCGAGATCAAGCTGCTCCAGCACTTTCGCGGTCACCGCAACGTGAGTCGCCCGTCCACCACCACCTCGAGCTGTTTCGGCCCCCCGGCGCATTCCGACCAACAGACGCAAAACGACATGTATGCTGATGCCCGACCAAACAGATCACATGTCTGTACGACATGGACATTCCTCGACCCGACAACTTTAACGAGACGTACCTGTACGAGGGTTAGTCAGATAATAGCTGGGAGAGATATAGAGACAATAAGCTGACGCGGCGATTAGAGCTGATGGAGTGCGATCTGGCTGCCATCATCCGTTCTGGCCAGCCCCTCACCGACGCCCACTTCCAGTCCTTCATTTACCAGATTCTGTGTGGTCTCAAGTATATCCACTCGGCCAACGTCCTGCACCGAGATCTCAAGCCCGGAAACCTGCTGGTCAATGCCGACTGCGAGCTCAAGATTTGCGATTTCGGTCTGGCCCGAGGTTTCTCGGTCGACCCTGAGGAGAATGCCGGCTACATGACCGAATACGTCGCTACTCGATGGTACCGAGCTCCTGAGATTATGCTGAGCTTCCAGAGCTACACCAAAGCTAGTACGTGATTGTATGTGTTGAAGTGATGTATATCTTGCTAACTAGAACAGTTGATGTTTGGTCTGTTGGTTGCATTCTGGCCGAGCTTCTGGGCGGCCGACCCTTCTTCAAGGGTCGCGACTACGTTGATCAGCTGAACCAGATCCTTCACATCCTCGGAACCCCCAACGAGGAGACTCTCTCGCGCATTGGATCGCCCCGAGCTCAAGAATACGTGCGCAACCTGCCATTCATGCCCAAGAAGCCCTTCCCCAGCCTGTTCCCCCAGGCCAACCCAGACGCCCTCGACCTCCTCGACAAGATGCTCGCATTTGACCCTTCGTCTCGTATCAGCGTGGAGCAGGCTCTTGAGCATCCCTACCTGCACATCTGGCATGACGCCTCAGACGAGCCTGACTGCCCCACCACCTTCAACTTCGACTTTGAGGTGGTCGAGGATGTTGGTCAGATGCGCAGCATGATTCTGGACGAGGTGATGCGATTCCGACAGCTCGTCCGTACCGTCCCTGGACAGGGTGGTGCTGGCGGTGCTCCTGGACAGCAGGGCGGTGCCCAGGTCCCCATGCCCCAGAGCGGTAACCAGTGGACTGCCGAGGATCCCCGACCACAAGAATATGTTGGTCACGGACACGCGGGACTCGAGCAGGATCTCCAGGGTGGCCTCGACGCATCGAGGAGGTAGACGGTATAGTCTATTGACAAGAGACGGCAGATAGAGAGCTCTATTCTAGAAGAATAAGAGACACAATGGTCAAAAGACAAAAAAAAAATAGCTTCAGGAGGGGGGGAGAAGACCGCGGCCTTGGATAATTTTCGAGAGCTTAATGCCCGAACTGGGAGAGTCGGGGAACAGACAGTCAATGCATGGTATGGTAGCTTGGATGGCGGGCGAGAAAGACATGTCTGATGCATGTGGCGCGAAGGATAGAGGGATAATTCCCCTCGTCTTTTTTATACTTTCTACAAAACGAGATACGAGATATATATATCGTCCTTTTCTGTTGTCTTGGTTGTGTTGTGGCCTATGTGTTGGTGTTTATTGTGATTTAGTACATGTCGGAACCAGGAGCGGACTAGCAATAAAAAAGGCAGCTAGCTATACATGCAAGGATATATACAGAGGTTACTTATGATCTATATGTGCTTGAACTTGGACAATTATATCACTCCACTTGATACGTAATTTGTGATATACTCCTTGTCGATTCCGGAGCCTAGGGCATGGGCTTTGGCACTATGAAGACATGCCATGTTCGCAATCATCTTGCCACAACCTCAAGGTTTACAGACAAACCATGCATCCCTTCAATGTCTCTTTTCAGTCGAAATAGATAGTCAGAGCCAATCATTCTTATCCCGGACATATGTCTTTGTTCGCGTATGCGATAGATCAAGACCCTATAAAAAGACTTAGGTTCACCCACTCCTTTGTCTGTCTTTAAGAATAGTCGCACTATCAATCATGCTATATATGCCTAAGATTTTATTGCATGAATTTCTGGGAAAGAGTATCTATTACTCGTTCCTAGTTGTGTCGAGCGTGTTGTTGAGCGAGTAAGGGTCTTGATATTAACCTCGTTTTGAGATAAAGGGAATAGCTTCTTGCTGTCGTCCACTCGAACTACTGATCCCACCACTTCCAATTTATTAGTTTGGAAGCTCTCAATCCTGTGACGAGATGGAAACACTGTTTGTTGTACTTTTGATTCATGAGGTCCATCGTATGCTGTAAATGAGTTATTGTGAGAGCTACTATTTGGTGTAGATTCACGGCTCACATTGCAACGCGGGGAATGGACAATTCGACGAGATGGACTGCAATTGCCCTTGAAGTCCTGTTTCCCTGATGTATAACACTCATTGTCTAAAGAGAATAATACCAATAAGCAAAGATGGCTATGAGAACCTGCCCAGGACAGTCTTAGTACCATGCCAACTCGGAAAATTTCAAGTTAATGTACCAAATATCTACCCATATTATTTGTAGAAATACTTCCTAGTATTTTCTAACCTAAAAGATTAGTTTGCTCACTTGATGTGTGTAGTGCGTCTGTCTAATTCCTTTGTCTCGACCGTCGGCTGTGCCTTTGTTAGTGAAGATGTAGTTAGAATCGGCCATTTCTGAGGCCACGAGCTGTTTTGACCTTACCGTGGACATATTCAGTGCGATAGAAAGTAAAATACTCCTTCTGTATCCTCCAGCCCGGTAGCCGACCTGAAATACTTTTTGGTTCAACACTCAGTGCCAGATATAAGCCGTCGGCGACATTGAGCGTCTTGAAGCTGGTATCGGCGGTGGTCTATAGGCTGTGTGACTATTTCATCGTCCTTCTGGTCCTTGTAAAAAGCCCTTATTGTTCTCAAGCGATCCCAATGTCGTTATCAAAGCGGGTTTCATCGAGGCAATTGTGCGGCCGAGAACTGGGGTGCCAGAGCTGGTGACTATCAAGGAGCAGACTACAAGTTGACGGGAGGTCAATGACCTTTTCTTGGAGGCTTTTATGGCTTGGATATACCTGCCATTTAGTGAGAAACGTCGAAAGAGGGGGTGAGAGCGGTGACGCCGAGTTCCTGGAGTGTGGTTCAACCAGTGGTTTCTGGGGAGAGTGTGACGTCTTCTTGGTCAATTGAAGGAAGTTGGAGGACGATCAAGCGACAAACAAATAAGAAGAGGGAAGTAACTACATGGCTGTTCACTATTGTGTACCGACTGCCTTCTAGACCAGGCATGACGATAAGCTTTGAAGCGTTCAAATTGTCTATACGTGTCAACTTCAACGCGTGTCTTGTTCCAGAATGCAAACAAGTCTTTGAGATAACCTCATTGTGTAAAACATCTCCAGTCTTAGAGAGGCTCGGCGCTAGACTCGGTTACAAAGTGGATAACTAGACCCACGGATCCGATTGATGATCTTGTACAGAATGAGCCGTGTGACACGGGCCAAACCTTGTCTCACCTCTCGACAAGATCTCCCCGACGACTTCTCTCTTCAGCTTTTCTACGTCATTCAAGCAATGCGATTAAAGTCGTCGATATGTTTTCGAGAGTCAAGGCTTATCTTCATGTCGAGTATAAACCTGGGGAGAGACGGCTGGTGCAAAAGATTGACTTTTTCATCTTGACGTTTTGCTGTTTGAGTTATCTCGTCAACTATGTACGTTGACCCCCTTCCCTCGCGGGTCTCATGTTCTAATGGGTGGATAGCTTGATCGAATGAATATTAATAATGCCTATGTTTCTGGCATGAGGGATGAGGTTGGGTTCAAGGGAGATCAGCTGAACCAGGTGTTGACCTGCTTCACCGTCGGGTACGGCCTCACTCCCAAACATTGATCACTACTAACACATCTCGTAGATATGTCCTGGGTCAAATCCCCTCCAATCTATCCCTCCAATACATAAAACCTCGCATCTGGTTCCCCCTAATGATGCTCCTCTGGGGCTCCCTCACAATGGTAACCGCCACCGCCCACAACCCCCAATCCATAATGGCAATCCGTTTCTTCCAAGGCATCTGCGAAGCTTCCACCTTTGTCGGCACACACTACATCCTCGGATCTTGGTATACCGAACGGGAACTGGGAAAGAGGAGTGGTATCTTTACCGCTTCTGGTCTGGCGGGTACTTTCATCGGAGGGTTTATACAGACGGGTATACATAAGGGTATGGATGGTCTGAGTGGATTGAGCGGATGGCGGTGGCTATTCATTATCGACGGTCTTATTACGATTCCTGTCGCTTTGTATGGCTTCTTGCTTTTCCCGGATACACCACATACAACAACAGCATTTTACCTCACCGAAGAGGAAAAGACTCTGGCCATCTCACGAGTTCCGCCGCTGGAAGAACGACCTCCTCTAACACTCAAATTCGCCAGAAGCGTCCTCACGTCCTGGTTCTGGTGGGGGTTCGTCATTCTCTGGATCATCGCCGGCGAGACCGAGTCGTTTAGCTCCAACGCCCTCCTCGCTCTTTACATGCAGAATCATCCGAAGAATACTTATACTGTTTCTCAGCTGAATAATTATCCAACCGGGGTTCCCGCTGTTGGAATCGTTTCGACCATGTTCTGGGCTACATTGACAGACTTTTTAGGAGGGAAGCGTCACCTCGTGGGTTACTTTATTGGTGTGACTGGCATTGCAACGTCCATCATGATATTGGTGGCTTCCAAGGATCCAACGAGTTCAGCGTCAACGAGGATCACGTTTGCGGCGTACTACTGGGCTGGTGCTGTATACGCCTGTCAGGCTACGTTCTTTGCATGGTGCAACGACGCCATGCGTCACGAGTCTGCCATGTTTCGAGGCGTCGTTCTAGCGGGCATGAATGTCGGCAGCAATGCTGTCAATGCTTGGTGGAGCGTCGTCTTCTACGGGGCTTCAATGGCGCCCTGGTTCATTGTAAGTTCTCTGGTCTGCGATGTCGGAGGTGTCTAACTTCTGTGTAGAGGGGCATGTGGGCAATGATTGCGTGCTGTATAGCCTTGGTATTATGGTGTGCAGCGTTGACTTACAAAGATCACAAGTATATTAAAGAGAAGGAGGCTATGGGTTGTGAGACGAGGGGCCTGAACCAGAGGTTAGAGCAGGATGCTGAGAAGAACGAGGGTCGAGTATAGCAACGAATCAACTAGCAACTAAATGAGACTCTTCTAGACAATATGTTACAGACTTCCAGTCTTGAACTGATTTATTCTCCTTTTCCATTTATGAGTGGGGATTTGGCCGTCATGGTTATAGCCCTCTCTCCCGCGAGGACCAATACAGCTTTCCGAGATCTCATATCTGCTCCTCCTAAGCACTAATCATGAAAGTCATGAGTTATATCATGAATCAGGTCAGCTATAGCCTGTACTAGAAGAATATGTTTGATGTCATCAAGATCGTCCTTGCCATGATTCATCGGCTTGTTTGCTTCCCCCTTGGCATCTTTTTTCTGTTTGGATTGTGTCTTGGAAGGCTCAGCCTGATTTGGGGAGGCGCCCTGGGGATTCTTTCGGGTCTCTTTTGACTGTGTTTGGGGTTGTTGTTGGCCTGAAGTCTTTTCGTGGATTCGAGCTCGTTGCTGCTGGACGAGGGTTTGCGCTGGTGCCTGGAAGGTGCGTTGGTTCGATATCGTTTGAGCTCTAACAAGAGCCGAAGCAATGCTACGACGTAAAGGTGCTCGAAACATGCTTGCAATAGTTGTGTCTGAATGTGTTAGATGGAGTGTCTGCTGGGTTAGGGGTGTGGTGGATAAGACCTTTCTGTCAAGACAAGATGCCAATCACTGCGAGTTGTTGAAGACTTTGATTGAGAAGAAGGAAAATGATTGAACAGCGTCAAATGTCATGTATTTAATATCATGCCACGGAAAGTCTTATTCTGGCCGAATGGAGGAGAAGCTTTTGCGGAAGCGGGATGGCTCGCTCTAGCCTGTGACGGTGGCATCTGGGTAGGTATCAAACCTGGCCAGGGCATCACCAAGAAACGGCAGTTCTTTTTTATAAGTGCAACTATACGAACTACTGCCTCATGCCAGTGTATTTTATTTCGGCATCCTTCTGAGGGGATGTCATTTCTGTTTGGTGCGTGTAAGTTGCGGGACAAGGTGGAGGGTGAACCTCCCTTCCAAACAAACTTCACTTGTACATCCGAAAATGCCCGACAAAGTGAACCGGTGATCTTGAAAATTTGAAGGAACACTCCTTAGTATTTGTTGTTGAGGACTTATGGAAGGGGGTATGCAAGTTTCCCTTCATCATTTGCCTGCAAGTGAACTGAATCAACCTCCATCACGTTGCAAATCGGCCTTGATGCTTCACATTGAAAGACATGTTGAGATGTAACTCATATCAGTTGATGTTTAACTAACTACCTATCCTGTGCTGTCCTGTCCCCATCCCATTAAATGCAATTCCCATATCAACCAGCCAAATGCGCCATGCATGAACCAATATCTATCACGCAAATAATAACAACGCCATAAATGAGAGGACTTCCAATTGTAAACCTTTTTTTGGAAAGGAAAAAAAAAATGCCCCGTGGTATCTGCCCTGAGAAGCCGAAGAGAGAGAGAAAGCGACCTTTTGAGGGTGCAAAATAGGTATAAAAAGCGATCGTGAGGTGACCATTTATAAACTCCAAAAAACCCCGATCTATCCTGAAAATATGTAATTGTGAAATGAAAGGTTGTGTAAGAGTGTAGAAAAGGTTTAACCGTAGAACCAGTACATGGCAGTGTACGAGGTGCTATCGGTTCCGGCACTCTTGCAGCCGTGGGC
The DNA here is from genome assembly GCA_002168265.2 of Fusarium euwallaceae. Lineage (NCBI taxonomy): Eukaryota > Fungi > Ascomycota > Sordariomycetes > Hypocreales > Nectriaceae > Fusarium > Fusarium euwallaceae. Next base: position 1,620,612 of record NHTE02000014.1, read on the forward strand.
GTTGCCGCCGGCGGTGAAGACGCGGTAGACGGAGGTGACGCCGTAGCTGCCACCAGCATCACCGAGGTAGAGCCAGTCAACGGCACCAGTACCGTCAGGACCAGCGCTAGCGGATGTAGGAGCCTTGACACCGGCGACCTTCTTGCCGAAGAGAAGCTGCTGGTCCTGGGTGAGGTCAAAGGTAGGAACACCGTTGGCGTTGAAGTAGTGGTGGCCAGCGAAGGGGATCCTCCTGTAGCCGTCGAGCTTGAGGGGAGCATCCGGAGTGAAGGGGTCGGTGGAGGAAGCTCCGATGCCGTAGGTGTTCAGGTTGAGGGGGATTTCGTGACTGGAAAGAGCAGTGGCAGTGAGAGCTGCCCACTTCTCCTGGGAGAGAGAACCACTGCTCTGACCAGGGTAGAGGTGAGTTACGTCGTAGAGCATGGCGAGAGCACCAGCGGCGGTGGCGTCGGCGCCATCTCCCTTGCATGTGTAGTTCTGGATACCGAAACCAAGGGCGATGTGCTTGAGGGTAGCACCTTGAGGAGGAGACTGAAGCTCTTCAGCTAAAAGACGGTGTTAGTGTTTTTCGTTTCAAGACTTGAATGGCTTGTGTTAGACTTACCACCGGTTTGAGGAAGAACTGGTTCAGGCCGAGAGGTGGTGCAGCTGGAGCCAGGACGATACCGAACAGGGTTAGCCAACGCCAAAGCGGCTGAGGCGAGGAAGAGGAAGGAGTTGGCGAGCATCGTGATGTTAGTCGGCGATGGAGTATGAAACACGAGGCGTTGAGATCAAGAGAGTAAAGATGGTGTCGATCTCTAAGTAACTGACCAACGAGAAGAGAGACGAAGGAGGTTATGAGTAAACGAAACGGAAAGGAAAAGAGGAAGAGTTGAGCGCTTGATGGGGTTTATACCGGGAGAGAGCGCGCGGCAAGGGAAAGGGTAACGGCAAGACAAAGAGGCGGCAAGGCTAATAATAAACGCTACAGCCAAGGAATGCAACTGGATGAAGGGTGTCCACCTGGGCGCTTAACGGCAGAGTGTTGCGCAGAGAGGCGGGGGTGTGTTGGGATGGATGGGTGGAGATGCAAGGGTATGGTGTGGAAGAGATTCCAGAAAGAAAGAAGAGAAGAGAGAAGATTGCTTAAGATGGATGAAATTTGATGTTTTGTGTAGTTGAAACGAAGAGGAGACGAAACGAGGGTTTATATCAACATTAACAATCAGAGCTAAACAAGTGCTGAGCCTGTAATCTTGGGGTTATCCGTTTGAGAATATTCCTTCACTGTGTCTGACAGAAGTCCAAGAAAAAAATAATAAACGGACTAGGGGCCTCATGCAATGCAACGCTGTTCGCTTGACCGGCGCAGGTGAGGAAGAGGGAAAAAAAAAGAGGCGGAGGGGAGGGGATCCGGGCGGCCGCGTTGAAAGCGACCCTAGCGTGAGAGGAGAAGAGAGAGGCTGGGATGGAAAGGACCATCATGTGGACTCTGCTTCTTGATGCCGTCAGCCTGAGTAAAAGAAAGAAAAACTCCGCATGTGTTTGTGTAGCATCGTGGAATCAAACGAGGCAGTGTTGTAAGCACGTTAAACTATAGTAAGCAGTCAAAGAAAATAATCATTTTGGAATCAAATTCTTTTTCTGGAATTAGTATCCTTGATGATTTTGGTGTTAAGGCGCAGCAAAGAACGGCTACTCAATTATCCGTAACGGGCTTTGATCCTGCCGGTATAAAGTACCAAAGGACAGTCAGTCAGCACGAAGGTATGGGTAATCCATTCCGTATGTGAGTGGCAATCATGATTCAATGCTGAGCAATGCCATCCTTGGGCAAATGCAGAGCTACCTGAACTTGCTTGTTGTTGTCCAAGCCTCCTCCTCTCCCCCTCAAAGCCAAGAAAGAGAAAAGAACTCGACATCTAGATTCCGCGTCTTGGGAGACCCAACGGGGCTCGGCCACGACACGACAGGTTGGCCATCAGCAGAAGCAAGCATTCCGATTTGCGAATGCGTACGGAGTATGTACATGGCTTAACCCCAGTCGAGTAGAAATCGTAAGAGGTCAGCAGCAGCTACAGCAAGGCTACAGCTTGCATGTCATCTCCACTGTTCAAGTCCAGATGAGACAAGCAAGGTGAAAAGAGACAAAGAAGAAGAAAAGTAAAATACGCGAACCCCATCTATCTGATCTACCCCGTCGTTTCAGCTGAAAAAGCCCTAGCCTAGAGGTTTTAGCGTCAACTGCAAGGGCTCAGACGTTGTAATTTCCTCCTCCCTTTCCCGTGCATCTGACCTGGAAATTGGACAAGAGACAAGAACAAGAGAGACATTTTTTTTAATTGCCTTGCCAGGATGAAGCTGAAAGAAATGCCCCAAAGTTGTTATGTGTGCAGCGCGCATGGTGCAGTTTAGCCAAGACTGCCCAGAGAAATTTACGCGCCCACAGACGCGCTGTCTAAGCGTGGTTGGCTCCTCGGCTGGAAGCATTCCCCCCTCCCCTCGAGATACAAGGATAAGAGGAGCCACTGCGGCACGGCACGGGAAAGAGGGGGGGGAGGAGAGCCACGTTTCGCGTGTGTTTTGCTAGATCCCAAGCCAAGCTTGACAGAGATAGGTCAAGTAGCATGGGAGATGGGACCCAAAACATCATGGGGATCTTGGGTAAAGACGAAAACAAAAAGGCTTGGCTTTTTCTTGGTGTCATACGTATATTCACCTGAAATATTGTTTGTGAGGGAGGGTTGCACAAGGCCGTTCACCTGAGGGCTGTGTAACTGTGACTTACTCTCTGTTGGTTAGACACATACTCTGTTGGCCCAATTTCCCAACCCAAGGCATCATTGACGCTCTGCAGAATCAATTGAATATGTCTGTTGGTCTTGACAATCATAATATGCCTTGCCAACATGCATAGCCATAATAATTGATGTTTGTTCTGTCCTTTGTAGTCGTACCACTATGGCGTATACACAGGGCTAAAGCCATGACCGCCGGCCCCACTTGCACTTCTTCTCGGTCCAGCTACACCGACTTGTCCGACTCCTCTCTCTCCTCCGACTCCTCTCTCTCCTCCGTCTCCGTCTCGGCCCCGGAATCGTCCTCCCGCCCACCATGTCGCGCCGTGCGCCCAAGGGAGAGTACATTGAGACGGTGAGCACCTTGATACTCCCCCCCCTTACAACTTCCTGCTAACTGGCTTGTCTAGGACACCGGCAACAAGGTGGCCCGCAGGGCTGTCCTCGTCGGAACTCAAAACATCATGCTAGGCGGCAAGACAGTCATCCAGCCCGAAGTCATGATCCGCGGCGACCTCTCCCGAACGGCCCCCTCCTCCTCCTCGTCTTCCTCTGGCAACGCTTCCGCCCCTGCCAGCAACACAGCCGTAGCCATCGGTCGCTACTGCTTCCTAGCCCGGGGCGCCCTGCTACGTCCACCCGGCCGCATGTACAAGGGGAGCTTCACCTACATGCCTCTGCGCATGGGAGACCACGTCTTTGTCGGTCAGGGAACTGTCGTTCAGGCTGCCACTGTCGGGAATCATGTTCAGATTGGCAAGGCTTGTACCATTGGCGAGTTTGCCATTGTCAAGGACTATGTCAAGATTCTCGACGGTACCGTGGTTCCTCCGAATATGGTCATTCCTAGCTTTTCCGTTGTTGCTGGACAGCCTGCGAGGGTTGTTGGAGAGATTCCCGAGGGGGGACACGATGAGTTTGAGCTGAGGGATCTATACAAGACGGTGGGAAACAATCCCCAGCCTCCTGCCTCGTAAGCTTTCCCAGTTTCTGGGACAGTGAACGCAGGGATAGGCAGGTGACCTACTCGTATTCAACTCATGGGCATATATCTTGTCTCAGCAAGAAAGAAACGGTGTGTTGCCTGGTGAGCGGCCAGTTACGCAGACCTCTCGAGGCCATTCATCATGTGGTCTTTGTAACGACCCCTGAAACTGGATGCGGTCGAGAGAATGGCCTTTTACTTTGCAACAACCTCTGACATTAGAATACTGGGTCACTCCATACACAGCACACACGAGAGAAATATTCATGGTGTGTTGATACATGCACAAAGAGAAAAACAAAGACTGGGTGGAGGAGGAGGAAGAAGTCCCTAGAATAGTCAAGTTTAATGATACCCTTTTGATCTTTTCTTTCGAATCGTTTCTTTCGTTTGAAAACAGTGCCTGAGGCCAACTAGGCTTCCTCCAATCTGTGACAGTGCCAGCGCTGCAGGGGATAGCATCATTCGCCAAAATCACCCATCACTTGAAGTACCTTATATACAGCATCACGCACTAAATAACCAATAATCAAAATTATAGAGAGCATCATTACAGTGAGATATTGGTACTGATTTCTCTCGGACGAATTATTTTCATACCCTTCGTTTGTTGTATTCCTACGTGCTGAGTGAGGAGGCGACAGCAAGGTCCCCGTCATCGATACCTCCAGGCAACCAAGCTAGAGACTGGATGAGCTGCTGTAGCAACTATCTCAGACTCTCCCCCGCTCATCTTCCCCTCCCGAGTCTTTTCCCTCTTCACCAAAGTTTTCCCTCCTCCCCCTTCAGACTCTGCCCTCTACCCTCAACACCAGCACAACAACAACCGCTCAATATTCGGCTTCAGCATCGTTTAATCAAACACTTCTCAACGATGGCGCCGTTTCCTTCGAAGCTGGTCACCGCTTACCCGCCTTGGTGCGAGGATGTCGACGGAAAGGACCCAGAGGCTACTCCCAAGCCCTTTGCCCTCACCCTTCCCCATGTTATCCGTCGCAACACTCAGCTGTACAAGGCCATCGGCGAGATGGACGACCTCACTGACAATGCTCTCAAAGAGCGCCTCATTCCCCTCTGTCGTGAGATGCAGGAACACCAAGAGAATGACGAGGAACAGGTTCACGGTCTCTCCAAGGCCCTCGTCGCCAAGTATGGCGAGTGTTCTATTCGCGTCATCTGTCGCACTTGGGATCTTTACCTTGCACTTACTACCACTGCCGAGATTCCTGGTGATGACCCTGGCATCTTTGACCAGACTGAGTGGCTGGCTGCTATCCGTCGCGTTGTGCTATCTCAAATGCACATCAGACTCCTCCGAGATCAGCTCGATTCTGCTATTGCCGCCTAGTTCGCGGATGAGCTTCAGATTCTCAGCAAATACAAGGAAGAAGGTCTGAACAGCAGCTATGTCACCGACGTTCTCGTCCAGGAGCAATCCGACCGCATCAAGCGTGCCGAGAAAGAGCGCGAGGTTTTCCAAGCCATGCACAACGAGCTCACGCAGGAGAATCTCGAAGAGATGCCCGCTTACAAGAGCACCGCCATGGGAGAGGCTCCTCTCTCTGCCCTCCGCCGCTGCATTCACACCTGCCAGACTTTTCACCAGACTCTCCGCGACAGAGGAGAGGAAGTCATTGAGAATGACGAAGAAGAAATCAAGTGGCTCTACCAAGCCAAGCAGCTCTGGCACATTGCCGGTCGTGCCGCCATGACCTGGGCTCCCCGTCGTCACGGAGAGATTCAGGGTGTTCTTACCGTCTACTGTGAGGGCCTCCTCGCTCGTCGTCGCCGTGAGGGTTACGATCTTGACAACGAACTCCGTGCTCAGCTTCAGGCTATTCTCGGAGATACTCGCTACGAAAACACTCACATGGCATTTGACGATTCTTTCTCTGAGCCTGAGGAGGAAGAAGAAGAAGATGAGGAAGAGGAAGATGATGAGGAGGAAGACGAGGATAGTGCTGAGGGGAAGGGGAAGGAGAAGATCGATTAAGTGGTTTCACTTACTCGACTATCGTCACGACTATGTGACTCGACGGAGTTGTATCTCAACATGGAAGGAATTTGTTTCTTGGCAGCATAAGTAACGGAGGATGTCATCGATCAGCAAATACTGATCTCGAACTCGTCAAGAGTACCATCAAGTCACTCGGTAAGTATCTTCATGTCGACGGTAAGGGGCAACAACTAGAACGAGACGGTGCTAACGAACATCCATCAGAATACACAAGGTTATTCATCGGCATTCAAGGTTTTATCGTCAGTGCGGGAAGTTATCAGGCACCGCAAGCATTCATCGATTATCCCCCGGAAGGCATCGATCAGAAAGCACTGATCTCAACCTCGTTCAGAGTACTACTCTCGGTATGTATACAACAACTACATGAACAAGACACTACTAACGAACATTGATCAGCACACACGAGATTTTTCATCAGCATTCAAGGTTTTATCATCAGTGCAGGAGGTTATCGAACAGCGCAAGGATTCATCGATTACGACGGGAGGTTTATCAATTAGGACGGGAAAGTCCACAATGTATGATTTACTCAAGAGTTAGCCGGGGCGGCGCTCTCATTATCAGCGATACTCGCTAGCTACATCAATTGCTTCTTTTCTGATCATATCAGTTGTCTCCTAGTGACTATGCCTCCCTGACACTCTGGTGGTTGCTCCTTGAAACCTTCTGGTTAGTACACCCAGTCAAGCATCACGAGCTTCTACTACAGGGCATACCAACCATGAAGCTGACAATTTTGTTCTTGAGCACTGTGTTTCCAGTGTGAACTTGGTGCCTCCAGGTAAGGTCAAGGCCCTGACATCTGGTTCCTGGTGCTCGAGTTGTTCGTCCAAGGTCCAACACAGCAGGGAACACTTCTCCTCATGTACACCACCCATCGTACACACCCCACACCAAACAGAGGTTAGCACTGTCTTTCTCGGGAGAACGCTCTATCTTATGTGCCTCATTGCTGGGCAACCACTTCTCCCATTCGTCAAGGGCCACCACACATGCGGACTAGCAGTCACACGAACAAAGAAATAGCTAGTGCCATTTACAGGACATCAGAGCAAACACTCTCAGCCACAAATTTATATGCTACTATTGTGGCTTGATTCGAGGTCCAACGCAGCTTTGACAACGTTCCGTAGTCTAGAGAAGACGGCTTCGAGTCCTAGCAGCAACATTAGGGAGCCATTCATGACACTACAAAGGAACAAACAGAATCAATTCCCACCTCTCTCCAGCCATGAATGTCACAAGCATCATTGCATACAAGTCTTTTCTAACGTTTCTCTAACAAAAGTCGTTTGAACAACCGCCATGTCGAGCATCCCCTGCTTGTTTCCCGGATAAACTCAACATCAGACCACAAACTTAGTGGCATGATCCATCGACAAACAAGGAACCCCAGATCCTCTTCTTTTCCAAACCAGGACAAACACCCCTCTGCAGGTCAATGTTCCATTGCTTTTATAGTTCCCGTCTCTTCCGTCACCTGTGGATCACTCCCTGGTTTGGTAGGGTCCCCTGGCCGCGGGTATCAGATGCATCCCGAGGCCGTTGGACCCTGGGTGCGCTCAATTTTAGATCAGGCTCCCAGCCTTGTTAGTTTGTGCTCGGGTTTGTCTCGGTATGTGACGTCGTTCTCCCTTTCGGAGTTCACCTAACATGTTGTGTGTGTATCTAACCTGAACTACACCATAGTCACCAACACGTTCAAGTTGGCGAGCAGGCACTTAATCTGTGTATCATATGAGCTTCAATAGTCGAGGTTTGTTTGCTTTGAATAGTAGCAAACATGGCCAAGACGTGGCTGTATTTCTTTGTTGTCAGTGCCAGCCCACCGGTTGCCAAGTGCCTTGGCAACAATATATATACATACTGATCAGTGCCCGCAAGCTACGCATTATATATGTAAATGGCGTCAATTCAAAGAAAGCTCATGAAAAAGCGGTACGGTCTATGTTTCCTCTTTCTCCTGATAGGAGAGAAGTCCTCTGAGTGTCAGCCCCCAATGTAGGACCTAGACTCAACGACACGTCCGCTTAATCTCCATACAAACCAGACAACCACTTTGCACTTTTTTTTGGGTCTCTTTATATAAAATAATTACCGTAATGCAGATTTGTATACTGGGAAAACATTCACTCCAGAGTGAAAGGTTCGCGTGCCAGATACAACAACAATGTATCAATTATCGGCCGACTTGAGACAGCTCACCGCAACTTGGACACCTTCAAAATCCATCGCCCAAAGAAACGCCAAGATTTGTCTCATGACATTCCAAGCATTATCCAGTCAACAATCGCTCTGACATGTGACACAGCTCAAGGCCACGAATCTCCCCTCAACGCCAGCGTCTCTCATCACCAAGCAACACTCAACGACTCATAGCCACCACCCATTCCAACGTGCAAAACCGGACACTAAACATAGCAAAACCTACAATTTCCAGGCCAGAAAACCTTCATCCCCTCCTTCTCCCCTCCAAGCCAAGCCTCATCCAAGCACCCAATCATTCCAGTCTTCCCTCCACCCCGGATAAAGCCGGCCCACAAACGACATGCGGAGAAACCGTTGCGGGGGAAGAGAAGGTTTTCTCTCTTTTCTCCCGGCCGGACGGGAACGGGAGCTTGACTGCTGAGCCACAGGAATAGCGAATTTCCGGGAATCGACCGTTGATGGTGTGCAAGAAAAAGGTCGGTCCAGCCGAATGCCCGTTGAAGTTGCGGCTTGGGCTCAAGTGCCGAGTCTATCTTCGGTAGTCTTGAGTGCAACGTTTTGATAGTCGCCGATATTGAGCTCGCCGACGATACTGGCTCGGGGACCAAGGTGATGACAATATACTGATCACGACAAGCCAAGCGGTGAAAACAAATTCAAGAGTTCATAACGTTTTCGTCTTTGATCAATTATTCTAATCAGTGACTCTATCAAGAAAGCCCGTTCTAGGCGTTTGAACCCGGGGCCATTCCCCGGGGTTCACATGCTCTCGACTGTCTAATAGAACCGGGGGTATAAAACCGAACAACTCCAAGAAATCAAAAAACCACAGGCTTCGTTATGCCCGTGAAACAACAGAGGGAGCGACAAGAAAAAGGAAAAAAAGTCGCTTCAGCTCTTTTTGGTAGAAAAAACTTTTTTGGAACCCTCCCCTTCTCTAAACGCCGTGACCAATATGCAAATGCTTTCAAAAAAAGAATCCCTCTCTCTCTCCCTTTTTTTTCTCTTCGCGCCAAAGTATACAATTGCCGTGTCGTCGTAAAAAAGCTCAGGTGTTTTTGCTGTAGTGTAACAGGTCTTTGAGAGTGTGTAGTGGAGATGGGTCGTGCGCAAAGCCTCAGAGAGTGTGTATGAGGTTGCGGTGAGGGTACAAAGGGGAATTAGGCGGCGGCGGCGGGAACGAGGCGTGTGCCTTTTTTATCTCACAGCATCATCCCTTGGCGCGCCTTCTCCTCGGCAAAGGCCTTTCGGCTCATTAGGAGAACACGCTCAAAGCCCTCACGGCCCTTGGCTGCGTTCTCCTTGAAGCGATGCACCAAGGTATCCTCGATGCTGTTCTTGATACGCTGCCATCCACCGCACAGAGCGGTGATGTTGGCCGTCTGGATGAATTGTGTCTGGTGGTCCCCCAGTGGCTTGTAGATGACCTCCTCTTGAACGTTGACGAGGTTGCTCCACGTCAAGTTCTGGCTCACCATGGTGACGGTGCGGTTGACGGGGTCGACATAGCTGGCCTCGTAGACGAAGCTCTCGTCACCTGTGCTGCCGACGATGGTCTTGATCCAGTCGGGGACTGATTGCTTGCAGGTGATCAGACGCTCGGTGCGGAGGATTCCCGTCGCAGGGTCGACGTCGCGTGAGAGGGTGTCGACAGCGATGACGTGCTCCGACTTGTTGTTCCAGGGACCGTACTTTCGCCAGTTGGCTGATGATACCTCATCCCAAGAGTAATTGAAGGTGACCGAGTTGGAAAAGACCTTCATCGTGTCTGTAGAATTCGTAGGGGGGTAGCTCGTAGGGGTCGATGTTGCTGATGGAAGAAGGTTCGGTGCGGAGTAGGAAGCTTTTTTTTTTTTCTTTCCTGTACTGCCGGAGGGGCTGGCTGGCTGGAATCAGGAACAGGAACGAATGAGCCAGGGAAAAAAATAAAATGAAGGATGAAAGGAAGACGCCTCTCAATTAATATCCTCCCAGGCAAATAAAACGACGACGACAAGAGGATACCCCGGTGGCGATCAGAAGGCAGTAGATCGGAAGTTGAGGGCAATGATGAGCAAAAGCGGGAATGCGGCCTTTATCTCTGATGAGTCTGGGGGTTGCACTCACTACTGAGATAAATTTGATCCCGCATGTGAAGAAGAACCTCGCACACTGCTCGCTATCTCCGGCCTTCGGAAGCTTGGCCCGAGCGTCGCCACTGCGAACGCTAGCCCCGATTTGACCTCGATCTAACTTTATATGGAATAGTCGATCCGGGTCGCGAGAAAGCCTCGGGATTCTGCCACGCTGTGATTGGCCCGGCCAGCAGGAGGCCCTTTTCTACCCTCCCAGAGCCGCGCTTCGGAGCTGGGTCCAACAGGATGGTCTCGTGCAGGAGGAGCAGTAGGTACAGTAAGAAAAAAAAAAAAGATGGAGGGCCTGTGCCACAAGGTGGCGAGTGCGTCAAAGGATGGGGAAAAACCGGAGAAGGGGGACCCAAGCCAAGTGCATTGGCGATCAAGGACCAAGCATTGGCCAACCCGCCGCAAGAGCCTCTTTCGAGATCGGGAAGGGATTGACTTGTGGCTCGCATTCAGGGTCTTGATGCTGGAATGTACAAGAAGGGGAAATGTTTCTAAATTGCATCCAATTTTCTGATTCTCCTGTCAGCCACGTTTTTGGGACGCATCGATCGGGATGGATCTTGCAGACTCGTCAAAATGGCCAGATACTTGCATAGAGGACATCCATCACAAACTACGTAGGTAGCAATTCCAAGCGCTTATGCATACTCGGGAACCAGGGAGGTGGTAAATGGCAGCTCAATGCAGTGCATACTTGTGCAACCAGAGGCATGGATCATTGCAACTTTGTCAAATTCAAGTCATCAAAAACTATAGAGATTTTCCTCAAGAAGCCATGCACGCATCAAAAAGATAGGATTCATATTTCAGAGTCCTTCTCGCAATCCATTACATAGCTCCCTCTGTTTATGTATCGGCTAGTAGTCTTCACCACGGCTGACGACCTCCTTCACGGTGGGTCGGATCAGAATGGTCTATACACCGTTAGTCAATAGCACCACACTATGTGTAAACTTCACTTACATGCTCAAATTGAGCAGTGTACGAGCCCTTCTTGTCACACAAGGGCGGGTACGCTTCGACAATGCCGCTGTTGACAAGGCTGTTGAGCTGCTTACTGTTAGCTTCACCTTCAACAACACCCGTCACAGCCACTCACCCCGAGCAGATACTTGTCCTGACCAAGACGGTCCAGGTATCGTCGGCAGAACGGCAGCGTGCCAAAGTTCTTGTTGATCACGTTAAGCAGAGACTTGGCCGAGCTGAGGCGCAGGTCAACGTGCTGCGAGTCTCCTCGCTTCGCGTAGTGCGACGTCTCCATGTCATCCCGGACGTATCCGTTGCCGGTACTGCCGAACGTCTCGATGGCAAAGACATCACCCTCCTCCATCTTGGTCTGATCGTTACTCTTGACAATGGGCACAGCCTTGGTGCCGTGGATGCTGTAGGGCAGAATGTTGTGGCCCGTCAGGTTGCGGATACTCTTGACAGGATAGGTAGTTCCGTCAATCTCAACCTCGAAGCTCTCCATAGTCTCCTGGATAACGCCTCCAATTTCACCAACTCGGGCATCAATACCAGCCTCGCGAATACCAGCGTTGGTGGCCTCCTTAACAGCCTGGAGCAGATTATCGTACTTGGGCTCAAAGGCCATGGTAAAGGCTGAGTCGACAATACGTCCATTGACATGGACACCAAAGTCCACCTTCATAACATCCTCCTGCTGCAGAACCATCTTGTTGCCGGCATTGGGAGTATAGTGCGCGGCACAGTGGTTAAGACTCAGACCGCAAGGGAAACCCATACCAGCCTTCATGGCATCACCCTCAGTCAAACCATCGTGACCAGTCAGGGCACGGACACTGTTCTCGATACCCTCGGCGATCTCGGTCAAGGTCTGGCCGGGCTTGATATTCTTCTGCGTCCACTGGCGCACCTGGCGATGAATCTCGGCCGCCTCACGGAAATCGGTCAAGAAGTCGCTGTTGAGGTTGTCCAGGTGACGCTTCTCCTCGTTTGTGGTGCGGTAGTTATTCTCATCCTTGTACTCAACCTCCTCTCCCTTGGGGTAGGCCTTGTTTGGGAACAGCTGGCTGATCATGACGCGGGGAGGGTCAGTCTGGCTGGTGGGGTGCTTCTTCTTCTTCTTGGGCTTTCTCTTCTTCTTCTTCTTGGTGGCCTCGCCGGTAGGGGCTGCGCCGTCAACGTGTCCATCGGCTTCGTCTTCAGAGTCATCGCCGCCGTGTTCGTCGCCGGCAGCGTCGGTCTTGGACTGGGCGGTTGCGCCGGGCTTCTGAGAGCCTTCGGCCACTGCGGGGCGCTCGGAGTCAGTTTCGATCCGGGACTAACGGTTCACAGCCTCGTTCCGGGGGGGAGACGCTTACCGTTGAGCTCCTTGAGAGCTTCGGTGGGTACTTGAGCTGCCATTTTGGCTAACTACGTGAAGGGTGAAAGAGCAATGCTGCTGTCAAGAAAGAGAAATGGTGGGAGGGTTGGAGGAGTGGAAAGACGGTTACCCCACCAGAGTTTTAGCTCAGGTGACACAAATAGCTGTTCATTGGGGTGTCATTTTTGTGCGCGCTCTTTTTTGTCACCTCGAGTCCCCACAACAGATTTTTGACATGACGAAAGTGGGTGCATCACACGTTGGCCACGCGAGGATTCGGTGGGATACAGGCCAAATACTGGAGTATTATTAAGAGTGTGGGATAATGCGAATTATTCTTGTTACTATTCGCAATAACTTCGTATTCTAACAAGCCATAGCTGACTCTCAGCTTACAACATTGATGACCAAGTCTACAAATGTTTCAGCCTACGTAAGAGAATAGTCCCGGAGCTGGCCTATCCTTGAGGTCACAACGTCTGCGCCACCTCCTGGTTCCTGAAATCGAGTAAGACGGGACTTTATTAGGTCCATTTATTGAGGTTTGGCGTAGTTATTTTTTGCGTGCAATATTCTGGTACACGTTGATCTGTTTTTTCACGCCACGACCCTGCAGTTTTGTTGGTGGCTTTCTGAGCTGTGAAACAGTTGGCATCACTTCTGCACATTTCAGCAGCTGAGAAAAAAACTTGGCGCAGGGTAGCTGCAAGCAAGTATCTGACGTTTGGAGGCCTCAAGCCCCATGACGAGAAACCCGAAAAATGCAGCCATTTTGATCGTATCGTCTGTCCAATGCCTGACTCTAGGGTAACGGGAAGAGGAAGATCCCCGCCAAACTATGACCTCACCAGCCGCTGAAATCAAGCCTAACCCGCCCAAATTCAGGGCATCGCGGTCCAAGGGTCGAAAGCCACAAAAATTCACGAATGGCCTCTTAAAGGGCAGATGTTGCCACGTTCGTTCCTTGACCTCCTAACTTGTCATGATCCTCCCGCCTCGTGAGCAGACAAGCCATCATCAGCCGTTACCAAGCCAAGGCTTGCGTGGCCCACGTCGCTACAACTGTTTTCCCCACTGGAGCCTTATAAGCTGGAGCTCCTGCTAGCAGCGCCACTTCGGGCCGCCCGGTGCCCCTCCACTCCGTCTTTCAGCTTTCCTTCACTGTCTCACCAAAACCACGGCGCTTAACTAGACCACCAATTCCTGTCTCACGTTTTTTCTATCCCCTCAGTTTTGCCTCTACAATCGCCCAGGAGGCCTGTTCTGCTAGAATGGGAGCCTCCAATCCGGAAAACCTGGCGTTAGGGCCAGATGAGAAGTCTCCTATCGAGAGGAAGCCCGTCGAGAACGTAGCTCCCGAGGAACCCTCCGTCGAACGAGCCCCGACACTCCCCCCGAGACCTGTTTCGATTCAATCCAAGAATGACGATATCGACGAAAAAGCCCTCGAGGCTGGATACGACGAGAAGCCGCCGCAACCGAACAACGGCTTCGCCATACATCGAAAGCCTCTTTCTACCAAAACCCCTCCTCAGTCCATCAAGATCGACAAGTCGCAACCCGAAGACTTTGAGGGCGAGGTAGCTACTACAAACGAGCTACCTCCTCCCGAACTCATCAAGAAGATCGAAGACTACATCGTTCTAGACCGGCATGGAAAATCACATCCCTTCTCGAGCCTATACACGGGTAGCAATGTCGCCCGACGCGTGCTCATCATCTTTGTCCGGCACTTCTTCTGCGGCGTACGTCAACCCCGGAACCCCTGAAGCTTGTATAAACTCTAACACGGGAGCTGTAGAACTGCCAAGAATTCCTTCGGTCTCTGTCTGAGGCCGTAACTCCCGAAGCCCTCCTCCGACTCCCCGTCAGCACCTTCATCGCAGTGATTGGCTGTGGTGATCCCGCCCTCATCGACATGTACGTCCACGAGACAAACTGTCGCTTCCCCGTTTACACGGACCCGACAAGGTCTCTCTTTCATGCCTTGGGCATGTCCAAGACGCTCCAGATGGGTGCGAAACCGGCTTACATGCGTAAGAGCATGACACGGAGCATTGTCGATAGTATTGTCCAGGGTGTTAAACAATTGCCTACCGGTAATGTCCTGAAGATGGGTGATCAGCGCCAGGTCGGCGGCGAATTCCTATTTGAGCCGCGCAATATCCTCACGCCAGTCACGACGCCGCGCGACGAAAAGTTCCAACCCATGGACACACTGGAGAACCCTCAAAATTCAGCACCAGGACGAGAGAACGGCAGGAGAAAAGACTACGGGGACGAGGAGAAGAGGGTGACGTGGTGCCATCGAATGAAGACGACGCGCGACCACGCCGAGATCCCAGAACTCATCGAAGTCCTGGGCCTAGAGGTTTCCCAGAGCGCTGGCCGCAACTCGGTAACGTCTGCCCGCAAGGGCAAGGGTCAGAGCATGGCTGAAGAGATTCGGAAGCTGAGTGCTGAAAGGGCTCGGAGTCCTGAGACATGAAAGATATGACATGGCAAGTTTGTTTGCGACTTTTTTGGGATTGCTGTTTTTTCTTTTTTTGACACAGCGCTGGAGTAGGGATTCATGGTATTCTTTTTTGCATAGCTCAAATGTGTTACAAAATGTTCTTGATGCTCATGACATATAGCTTAGATACAGTACTTAGAGGTGATATCCATTGACATTGGTCAACAGAATATATAAACCAAGCTCCTTCTATCTAAAGTATTCGTTCTACTCGTGTACCCAGCTTCCATCTTCGCGACTATGAATGACTTCGTCTACTTTAAGTCTATACTTGATAATCTCATCCCCATTCACCAAGTCATTCTCCACTGCCCTTCGATCCCCTTCCTCGAGATCCTTTACGATGCCAGCCCTCACATGCCTCTCCCTCAGCCTCTTCCTCGCAACCTCATACTCCACCTCGACGAACCATAGCTCATCCAGTAGGCTTGCCGCATCGCGCCATACATCTTGGTCCAGGGCGAGATAGTTGCCCTCTAGCACGACGATGCGGTGCTCCGGCTTAACTTCAATGTCATCGTCACGAGGGTCCTTGAGAGCATGGTCAAAAGACGGTGCAAGGACAGGCTCTGACGGGATCGGGGTCGCAGACAGAGCCTGGACGAGAGCCAGGAATTTGGGAGCGTCAAAGGTGAAGGCTGCCCCGCGGCGGAAGTGGGCCGTAGCTGGGTCAGGCATGGCGGAGAGGGCGGCGCGAGTGAGGTGGAAGCCGTCCATGGGGACAAAAGTTGCAGGCGGAGGAGAAGAGGGATCGGCGCGGGCATTGAGGCGTGAAGTGATGATTTGGGACAGGGTCGTCTTGCCCGAACCTGGGATTCCAGCGACGCCGATTACTAGAGACGAGTTAGACGCATGCTTTGGATCTCGGGGTGACAACTCACATAGCCGCTTGTCCTTGGGCGTCTCCTCAAACTTCTTCCACGCCTTTTCGACGAGTCTTTCAACCTGACTATTCATGTTGTCTATACGAGTTGCAAGTCGAGAGATTGAGCATTGATCTTGACGCCAGAAGCTGGAGTGTCGTCCCTGATATGCCCCGCGTCCCAAGGACCCTGCCCCACGTTGTTACATCAGACCTCTCCACCTCGGGGCGCTGTGCGCCGATGCCATCGAGGACATGGGTACAATTAAAAATGCATGGATTTGTAAGGACGTCTGTTTGTATTATCTTGGAATATATTTCTTTCTTAGTTCTTTTATTACTCAAGCTGTAATGTCTTTGCAAGGTGTCGTTGTTACCTCATAGCTGGCTGGATTACAGCCTGAGTCTCCCCTACAAGCTACATCGTTTCTGCCAAGACAAAATACAAGAAATTAATATCGAGGAAGATACTATTATTATCATGCTCCTGCTATTGTCCACCAACTTCAGCCATCAAACTTTCGTTCTTTGTTCTCGAGTGACGCCACCAACCAACCACAAAACACCATAAATATTCAAGTGGGTCCCATCACCAACTTCTTCCCCCCGGAAATCTCATCTCCTCCTCAACACAACTCAACCTTACACACAAAAATGGACGAAGAAGACCCCCTCGCCAACTTTTCCATCGCAGACGTCTCCTCTGACGAGGGAGAGACCGAGACAAAGGAAAACCGTCGCACTGGTCAGACAGAAGAGGCGTGGAGAGCCATTCAGCGTGACTACAAGACAAAAATTGAAAACGGCGATGTAGGCATTCCTTTCTGCTCGTATGCTGTCTTTGAAACGGAGACTGAGAAATATGCAGATGCAAAAAAAGATCAAACTACCTCTGGGTCCGGGGGCTTCGAAAATGGACATCCAGGAGCTCATCCATGCTGTCGAGGAGTTGTACTTCTTCCGCCGTTACCATGAGGCTGCACAATTAGCCACCGAGGCTCTCGCTGGGAGTGGTGGCCTCGATCGAGACTCGCGGCAGCTCTTGGACGTTTATCAGAGGAAATGTCAAAACAAGCTCAACCTGCAATCATGACCAATGAGGAATTCAAACAGAACATTATGCAGATACTCTCGACAGTCACTGAACTGCATCTTTTTGTCAAATTTGTGTGTATTCATCATTTGGGCTATCTTGCAAGCTTCTACCAAGGACAGATCCTGTGCACACCTTACAAACATGCCTTTTCAAGTATCAAACCGTCCGCCTGCCTTAATACCTTTTCGTCAAAGATCAATGCCTCCAACTTGACTTGGTCAAGTGCCAGGCAGTCAGTAACCGGAGCACCATGCAGACACCCGAACGGTTTAGTACACACACTGATTCTCTCCTACCCCCAACCTTGTGATTACCGGCACGAGACTGAATCCCTCAGCGAGCAGAACAGCAGCCTGATTTGGGCCTACTCCTCCCTCTTGATGATGCGAGGACCGGTGAAGCAGTCCTTGAATTGGTGGTCTCCGTTTGCATAACGGGAAGCACTTAGGCCCTGACGTCCCTCAAGCTGGGTGCCAATTAGAGAAGCGGGTGTAGATCGGTCTTGCTGATGACTGACAGCGCGCTGCTGAGGAACAGAAGCTGGGATAGACTCTCGAGGCATGGCCTGAGGAGAGGATGGGGGTGCATCCAGCAGGGTAAGGTCGCGAACACCTTGAGTTGCCTGTTGAACGCCCTGGTCATTCTCATCAAATCCTTCGGTCTGACGACGAAGAAACTTGATGTGAAATCGCGTCATCGACCGCAGAAGGTCGCAGAAACTATCCTTCAGGCTGTCGTTGTAGCCTCGGAAGAATCCGTTTTGGACCCAGTGCTCAATGATTCCGTCTTCGATACCTTCAAGGACCGGGTCGAAAAACTCCTCATCCAGAGTCATTTTACTCAGCATCTGATCGACTAAGAACACAACGTGTTTGCTCGCGTTCTCCAGGGTGAGTGCCTGAAAATTGCTTCCATCCGACCAGCCATCCATTGCAATGAGTGGCTCGAGGCCCCCATTGAGGATTGCGAGGGAGGCCGCCGATTGGCTCACGGAATCGGCCTGCTGCTGAACCTGTTGCTCAGTAACCTGATGCTCGGTGACGTGCTGCTCAGTGACGTGCTGCTCAGTGACCTGTTGCTCAATGGCCTGCTGCTGCCCGTTCTCACGTGCGTTCTCCTGAGCCTGATGGGCCCGGGCCGACTTCTGCATCTTGACAAGGTGACGTTTGAACTTCTTGGTTTCGGCGTCGTTGGCGAAGCGAAAGTAGAAGAGAGCACCGGTGGACAGCAGAGTGAAGGCGCAGAACTGACCATCAATGACTGGGCTGCTTAGTTCCAAAGCATCCAGAACTCGGTGCGACTTTCCCACAGCCGAGAGCTCTAGAACAGCTCTGTTCTCGTTGATGAGCAACTTCATAATCACTTTTGCGGTAAAGGAGAATGCTTCTTCCTTTGCGGGGAAGACTTGACACTGTCCGGTGCCGATGACGTGCTCCGCCATGGAAGGATCCAAAGCCGTGGTGTTGAGGACGAACTCGAAGTTCGTAGAAACAGGGGTGGCGACGGAAACTTCAGGGACGGCGACGGAGGCTTCAGGGACGTTTCCGTTGCTTTCATGCTGGGCCTGGGGGTTCACGGCCCCGATCTCCTGACTAGCAACAAGAGGTTGCTCGGGAGCCGGAGTGGTGTTTTGGGGTCCCCATCGGGCTACGGTGACAGACGGAGCACTGTTCTGACCGACCGAACCCTGCACGCGGGGATCCTAACCCGGTGCAGCTGGCTTGAAGGGGATTCTGTTACCCGACTTCTTGGTTGGGGGAAAAGAATCAGTGTCGTCATCTCCGCGGCCTCTCTTGGGGATGGTAGACGGCAGGCCTCTTTACAAAAGGTTAGACATGTCCGATATTATCCACAGATGAACTTACCCAGTATATCCACTGGCCTTAAGGAATTCCTTGGCTATCTTCTTTCCCCATGGACGTGCGGTCTCGATCTCGAGACCGTCGGTTTGACGAGCCTCCTCATCGTCGATCTTGACGGTCCACTTGTTCAAGAGTCCCTGCTTGCGGGAAGGGTTGATATGGTCGGTTCCGTTCCGACCGGTCGGGTTAAAGGAGGGACCTCGCTTTTCTTCAGTACTCAAGGGAAGTTCCTCCTGACGAAGACGATTGAGGTCGGCCTAAAGACATTTGAATGATTAGGAGCTGCTTTGATAATCATACAAAGTGTGACGATTAATGAAGGGAGAGAAGAATGGCAGTGTGCTTCAGCCGCGAGGTCATATATGTGTGTAGATGACCCCATGCTGGGGAGAATGTTGAGCAGCGACGGATGTGTATGACTGAAGATGAGAGGAGTGCCAAACAAAGGGAAGAAAACAAAAGGAAATGCCACGAAAAACAATTGAGAGTGAAAGAAAGACACTTACCATGGCGATGAGCCGCTTCTGGGCCTCGCGGGGGTCGATGTTGTCACTCATCGTTGCTCAGGCACGGCCAGGGAGCAGAGCGAGAGAGAAATATCGACTGGTTCAAGCAGCCGAGATGCGCAGAGGAGATTTGTTTTGAAGAGACGGTTGTCACGGGACGGTGATGTTTGGTGGAGAAAAAAAGAGAGGAGAGGGGAGCGGGTGGTGGAGGGCGGTTTTGTGCGCGAGGTGAGGGCCACCGTTGGTACCTAGGGCAACCACAGGCGGCCTGGAGATAATCCGGCGTGGGAAGAAAAGAGTGAGGATGCCAGAATATCGGGGAACGATACAGAATGAAGATGGGCGAGGCCCGTGAAGGAAAATGCAGTCGATGTTGAGCTTCGCTTCGAGGTGCGTGATGAAGGAGAGGGAGGGTGACCTCGATGGAAGCTGGTGGAGGAAGGAGAAGAGGTTGAGGTTGCCTCTCCGAGTGTGTTGGAGAGGGAAGAAAAAGAGTCAGGGCAGGCGCGGGCCGAGAGGTTCTTCGCTACTGCCGTGCAGGAAGAGATAGGTGCCTCAGGGGTCGAGGAGTGCTGCAGCACCGTCAAGACTCGGACGAACGCGACCACCTAAGAACACAGCGCAGGGGAATTAAAAGTGAAAAAAATTCTAAATAGCACAAATAAAGACCATAGAACAATGCCTGACTAAAGAAACTTACTTTGATTTCCGTTGCACTCTTTTGGAGGGAGTGTGCGGGTGACTCTGCGATATATCTTTGTCTGAACTTCTCGCAGCCCCGAGATAAGGCGAGCAGGTTTACTGTAAACACACTAAAACACAGGGTGAATTGCCCTGACTGCAGAGGGAATCACTCGGCGAGAATTGAGGGGCGTTGATTTTGGCACGCCCAACAATGAATCTACACCAAGCTTGCATGCATCCCTTTGTCCCTGGAAATCACGGCAACATTGCACTCGACATGTTTGATTTTATCTCGACTGCATCAAGTTGTTTCTTTGATAGCATTGTTGGATTTTGGAATTCATCCATTCTGTGATGCGCAATCACTGTCGGGGAGTCTCTATTTGCCTCGATCGATCTGTGGTTTGACGTAGCCACCACACCGGCACTAACACTTTTTCCATAGACAGAATTTCTATTTCGAAATTTGATATTATCAACACATGGAAAGGCTAGAAAGAGGTTCGTCCTCTGTCTTATTTCCTGTTGAAACTTGCTGGCTTTGGTGCTGACGACTTGGGACCATTCGAACATAGACCACCATGACTGCCCCCTCGACCCCCTCGACCTTCAACGCTTCTCTGCCATTCTCGTCCCTAAATAAAGACAGAATTCGACGACTACAAGGCGAAATACTTTCCAAGGAACCTCTCCAGCGTCATCAACTTCGCATTGTCACCAGACTCTCCCTTCGCCTCGGCCGCCTTCGCCTTCAGCTCACCCGTCGTGATCACGTCGTTGGGAACGCCATAGTACAAGCCACCCGAATGCTGGCAAAAGCCGAACATGTACTTGACCGTCTCGAAAGCCTCGACACCGTACGTCTCCATGGTCTTCCAGTCCTCGATGGGCACGAACCGGGCCTTCTTACCGGTCACTGTCAAACAGTCAGCTGCTGGAAGAATAAGTCAAAGGAGAATCTGTCACGTACGTTTTTCAAAGTCAGAGACGAGCTGCTCAGGCTTTGAGCTGGAGCTGATGCCTTGGGTAAGGCGTCCGTTGTGCTTGCTTGGATCGAGGAAGATACCGTGGACGAGATCACCATAGTCGTCGCCAATGGCGATGAAGGGAATCTCGTCATTACCACCCCAGCGAGGGATATGCAGCGTCAGGTAACCATCTTCATCAGCGACAAAAGGGAATCCTCCCAGGACAGGAGCGACTTCCTCAACGAGATGGTTCTCCATGTACCAACCAGGGCTGACGATGTTGACAGTCTCGAAGACACCCTTGCTCTTGGCGTACTCTCCAATGGCATGCTTCTCTATGAGGAATTAGAAGACAGAACTCCGGACTGAAAGAAAAACATACCCTCGAAAGCCTTGTTGGGAACAGATCCTCCAGTGATCTCGGATGCAGAAGCCATACCACTATACACGAAGTGACGAACTCCAGCTTCGGCGGCGGCATCCACAATGCTCTTGCCCAAGTCTATCTCGGTTGGGCCTCCAAGTTGGTTTACGGTCTATGAGTTTTTGTTAGGGAATTTCTTGTTGCTGATCTTGGCAACTTACAGGATCGTCCGAGTTCGTGTTGACAAAGACTCCCCAACTGTCCTTGAAGGCCTCGACCACTTCCTCCTTGACAAGTCCATCAGCCTTGACGACTTCGACACCCTGTTCTTTCAGGGCCTTGGCCTTGTCAGAGTCAGGGTTCCGAGTGATTCCACGGATCTTGAAGGCTTGGGATTTGTTTTGGAGAAGGGATTGGACAACGCTGCCGCCTTGGGCGCCAGTAGCACCATAGACAGTGATGAGTTGAGGGGAAGACATTGTGGTTGATGAAAGTTGGTAAATAGTAGGATGGATAAGTGTAAGCTTAAAGGTATGTTTGTCTTGGATTTGAGTGCTGATCGATTGAGTGCTGATGAAACTTGTCCTACAGCTCGACTACACCCGCCTTTATATACTCCACGACGCTCTTCACGAACTCTTCAAATCTCAATCTCCGCAACTCTCATGGTTGACCCGAGCCAGACGCAATACGCAGCAAATTTCTAATCACAAAACGCCGGCCACGTCCTGCCCTTCCACACAAGTCCGCACTTGACGATGGCCTCTGTCCTAGTTCTGCCTTGGGCGGCGTAACCTTTGGGTCACACAAGATGCCAGATTACTCCGACTCCTGTCCACGGGTCAGGACGGACCAACCAGAGCCCACGGATGGTCTTGGGAGTTTCTCATCATCTGGCATGGGCCACGCAGTCCGCGGGTAGCGATGGGCGGGTGTGGCTTGCGCTAGGTCAAGTTTATACGGTGGACGCGTGGGAGGTGAGTACGGCGATTATTAATTCAGCACTGGGCTAATTGCACGATGGAGACGGTTGCGGAGGAGCGGACTTTTGGGTCGATTATTCTGCTTGTAAGTTGGTTCTACTAGTCGAGATTTCATCTACACCAAGACACCTCGAGAAGAGAATAGTCGAGACGCAGCGAATCTCGAAACTAGCCTGATAACCTCTGACGGTGTAAGTTTGGGCGTTGCCAGTGTCAGCAGAATGAGGCGCCCGAAGCGAACTGTCAGCAGATGCCAACGGCCGTCAACGGCTGCAGTGTTAGACGCAATTTTCGCCCACCGTTTCCAAGCAACAGGAAGCATCACGTGCTCCTCGCTTCACTTGGTCTGGTGGTCTAGTGGTATGATTCTCGCTTAGGGCAAACCCGAAAGCAAGCTTGCGAGAGGTCCCGGGTTCAATCCCCGGCCAGACCCTTTCTTTTGCACTTTTTGACTCCTAGAAACATGATGTTGGTTTCTTTTTGCTGTTGCCTGTCATATCTCGAGTGTTTTTCGGGCTGCAACGTGAGGGCAGTGTGGCGTATGATGTTGTGTTATGGTGTTGTGATCTCGTGTAAGTGACGTAAATAGTAACAATAGTAGGACATGAGGAAACGACCAGCATAAACTCTTGTTAATGTCGTGGACGATACACTTCTGTGCAACAATGGCGACGCTTAAACTGGTATCAATATTGTGGCCCTATTCCATCTACCTTGCTGTCTCCATACCCCAGTGCTTGACCCCATCCCCAATGGATCAGTTGACTATAGATACAAGAATAAGTGAGAACGAAACATGAAACGCGCTTCTATTACTGTGAAGCTGCAAATCCTAACGGAAACCCACACAGACTCCTCCAGATTGACACCCTATCGCGAGTTGTCGGGCAGTTCCCACCTCTGTGTAGTCTCGTGCGCCGTATACACGGGAGGCGGGCTGCTTGTCTGCGCTGGCAGCTCAGGTGGCCTAGCCTCTCCCGACATTTCCACTCGAGCATCCCGTCCATCCATCTCCAGATTCGGCCGCCAACCGTCGCCAGTCATCTCGTGTTGTCCAGGAACCTGGACGGGTGGACTTGGTGTCACAGCGTGGAAAGGGTGAACCTCCCGGCCGGAAAGTTCACGTTGGACTCCAACGCCGGAGAGCTCGTTGGTCTGAGACTCAGATGAGACGGGAGAGACTGCGGTGGCACCAACGGGCTTCCTCTGTATCGTGTCCTTCCGCTCTGGTGTAATGCCAGCGCCGCCACCTGTGGTAGTCTCGGTGACAGGTTGTGTAGTCGGGAGAGTCTGTGCTTGTCGTTGCTTTCTCCGTCTGATGAAGAACCAAACAAAGAGTCCAATCGCCGCAATAGCCACCACAGGTACGGCGACACCCACGCCAATCTTGACAGCTGAGTTGTCGCTCGAGTCGGATAGGTTGATCTGTGCAGGAGATCCGTCCGGGTTCACATAGTAGGTCGAGGTCGCCTCGACAGTTACTAAGACAAGAGAGTTAGTACAAGACTCAGGTTACACACGCCAGACACAGGCACAGTACCTGGAGCAACAGCAACGGAACCGCCGCCATGAGTAGCAGGAACTTACCCCGCGACTTGGATGGGCCTGCGCCTCCCTCTGTCGTCTGTGTGACGATGGTCAGGTGTGTCGTAGTCTCGACGGCCGAGTCGACCGTCTTGCTAGGCTCCGCATTGGTGCTATCGTCGTCATCCCCTGAGGTTGACTGAGACTCCTCCGTGGCTTCGGCTGGATTATACCAGTTGGTAGCGCCCGGCTGTGTGAAACCGGCCCCCATACAGTAAGAGGCGTAGATGGACTGCATGGAACTCAAGTCTCGGGATCGATCTCCTGCTGAGCATGTGTTGGAGGCGCACTTGGACATCCAAGCATCGGCCTGGGATGCCGATGCAGATGCGGTAGCACAATAACAGTTGTTGTCATATGGGTCATCGCAACCCATGGCCTTGCCCATGTCGCTGAAGATGGTGTAGTAGAGACATTTGCTCACACATGTGTGCACAACGTTGTCCAGGTCTCGACTGATGGTGACACTTTCAAAGTCTGCGGATAGAGCGAGGGGAAATAGGTAGAGCCATAGGCTAAGAAGAGACATTAAACGTGCCATTTTGTCAAAGTGTACCCCAGAACCAGGGACAGAGATAAAGAGTGAATTCTCAATATGAGTCAACAACAGCAACAGAACGAGGATGAGAGTCAACCAGCACCACAAGGATGGGATCTCAGCCCTTATGAGTCCCCTCAGGACCTCGCCGTAAGACCTCCATCAATGCGGCATATATTTACACCGTCTACCAAGTCCTCTGACCTCTCCATGTCCTCGGGCGTGGTTCATCCTAGCCCGATGAGGTGCAACAATCGGGTGGGAGTTGTACCCGCCGAATAGAGGTGACTGTCCGACATGAAGATACTGGGGGTGAAGACGTCCCATTGGTCTACTGCCATGATAAAACAGCCCTTGAACCCTAAAACTGCATGAGCTGAAAAGACTTGACTGGGCTAGCAAGCCTAGATGCGACTTTAAAACGACCAAGGCTGCAAGGGCAGGGACTTGGGCGGGAGGGGCTGTAGAGGCGGCATATCGCCAGATGCAGCGCGGCAGTCGTGAACAACTTTCACTCGAAGGCTACTGTAAGGGGTTCAACGGTCAGGCAGCTCGTCCAACTTTGAACAAGATTTCGGAGCATATCGTCCCCCAGAGACAAACGGAAGACTTCCCACAGCGAGATGATCGCTGTCGACGATCCCAAGGGCGTGACCACGCAGTAGGGTTACCTGCATGACTGCTCGATGGTGATTGGACTAGGCTGTGATGAGTTGAGAAATTCCTTCCATACGGAAGCATGCGAGGATGGGCCGTTGCAAGGAGGACGGATTTGGATCTCCCCAGAGGCGCCCAGATGTGGTTTGGAGAGAACGAATGAGGTCAAGCGGTTGTTTGAGCGACATGCTAAGGGACGGACCGAGGCATCTATTGGCCCGTGTTGGAGGAGCTGAGCTGGGTCCCGTGACCCTACACATTTCATGAGGGCGCTTCTTCGTTATCGTGAGGGGATCAGCTGGACTACGAAGGGAGGGAAGAGGTGATGAGCGGCATGAATGATGAGAAAGATGAGAACTGTCATCTTTGTTTGAGTTGTAGAAAAGCCTTGCAAGAGAATGTCAACTGATTCAGCTTGACTTCTCAGCAAGCCATTCACCAGCCTGTCTCTAACCGTTGCATCTCAACGACATGAAGGGTCGTGTGGCGGTCGCGGGAATAAGCAACGAAATAAGACCATGCAGCAGCCAAAGGGCTGGCCACGGTACCTGGCCTTGTGTTTCCCCAGGACGAGATGAAGGAGCCTGCCTACCTATGGAGACTGATTTACTTGCCCTTGGTTTGTTGGGCTTTCTGCACTTTCTTTCCCCTTCATCTTGGGCGCCTGCAGTGGGCGCTTCTGCATGTTTGTTGGTGGGAGATGAGACGGCGACCAACAGAGTATGATAGGTAGGGTGATCCACATATAGCAGGGCGATAGCCGATAGCCTACAGGATACGCGGAAATGGTCGCCGACGTCAGAGCAACGGATGCGAAAATGACAGGGTGAGGCAAAGGGTATGCGAAAACCACTCGCAAACTGTGCCAGGCCATGCCATGCCATCCATTGCCATGCGCCGGCTGCACTGCAAACGGAACAGAGGTGAGCCGAATTAGATGCTGTGGCGCAGTCACACAATGGATCCATTGGCAATTGATCCCAGCCCAGGGCATGACCCAACCCGGAGATGCAATTGTGGCGGTCTATTGACGGCTGAGATTATTTTTATTTTTGGTCTCGTGTTGATCAGGGCCTCTTGGCATCCGTGAGATAAAGACAACATCCCGTCTCTGGCAGTTGAAAGCAGGCGAGGATTCCGCAAGCAGGGGGTCGGCTGCGGAAGCCAGTGAGACAAGTCAGCAAGCCGTGATAGGTCCATTCGGTCTTCCCTCAGGACCCTCACATAGACCGACGGGTAAGCTGCATCAAAGGAAGGGAAGCGAGCAGCGAAGAGCGAAGGACGGCCAGGGCAAAACGCCTTGCCTGAGTTCCACTAGGGCCTGGCAGACTGCGAAGAGGCTTGCGACAAGGCTCGCCAGACGCACCAAAGGCACCCAGAGCTGGATAACATGGCTTGTCCAGACCCATCTGGGCTGGATATTTGGCGGGGGCTCGGCCTGGGGCTAGGCTTTGAAGGGACTTAGGATGGATCTAGGCTGGGGCTCGGCTGACAGTCAAAGGAATCGGGCTGAGGAAAGAGATGCAGCTAGGGATACTACCTACTTCTCATCATGACTGCCCTGCCCTGTAAATCTGACTGCTTTTTCTCCTCTTCCTCTTCCTCCTCTTCTTCTTATTCTTCTTCTTCTCACTTTGCTCTGTTGTCGGTCTCGTTCTTTAACAGACATTCACATACCTAATAATAATTAGGTAGCCGCTGTTGATTGCATTCCGGGCTGCATCGACGCATCCATCATTGACCCTAGCCCCACCACTTCCCCGACAACGCCCCGACCGGTACGTAAACATTCAGCTCAGCTTCACGAACCTTACTAAGGCTCATCACTGTAATAGGGTCATAACATCAATTTTTGAGCATCACCTTTAAGAACTGGCTTCGCCTTTTCGTCCATCGTACAAGCAACCCGCCTCTCCCCCGCCGGTTGGTGCCGAGCCCCGAACGCGACGTCACTCACTCTCGATCAAACACGAACAATCTCCCCCCGGGCACCCCCCTGTTTCAGAAACCCGGGCAACCGCCCACGCAACCGCTTGCGCACCCCAACTTGCGACTCTTTTGCCGACGATTGCAGAGCGCCCTTCGAGTGCGCATAAACTCTTGCCGTCATGTCTTACAACCGCTTAGGCAAGTCTAATACACCCATTACCCCTTGATTGTCGGATAGTTTCTCTGTTCGCCCTCGCTTGCGTATGCCACAGACGTACACGAGCGTGGCGGAGCATCGACAAACCCAACCCACTCGGCTCCAAGCGAAACATTACCTTTGCGCCTTTAGACACTCTGTCCAGTCTCAAGACCTGTGTTCTAACCTTAATATCGCGCAGACGACGACTACTACAACAACGAGATGGATCAGCGCTATGGCGCGCAGCAACATCGGACGCCGTCCCCAGGACAGCAACAGTACATGCCCCAGCAGCATGGTTACCAGATGGAGGAGAACCCCTTCGATGACAACAGATACAACCAATATGGCCATTCGCAGCCCCAGCTGAACATGCCCTCGGGTCCTGATCCGAACAGATTAGGGACACCCAGCGATCGACTCGACCTAAATGCGGCGGTAAGTGCTTGTCTGCGTCTTTCGCGCCTGGGGATTGCTGGTGCAGATACTGACGCTGCTTGTAGCAATCCGTAGATAATTTGTCCGGATATGGCCACGGCGGTGACTACGCTGTAAACCCGCAAGACCATCACGATGCCTACGGTAACCAACCTTACGAACCTCGCCCACAAGGGTATGATACCTACGACCAAGGCTATGACCAGCGCTACGACCAGGCTTACGATGACCCTGCCGACCGACCCATGCTGCAGCACCAAGATTCGGATGCGCCTAGCGAGCCATACCAGGACCAGCCCCAGCAGGGTGGAATCAAGCGCTGGAAGACTGTGAAGCAAGTTAAGCTCTACCGAGGAAACCTCGTTCTTGACTGCCCTGTTCCTCCTGTGCTTCTTCAGCAAGTCAACCACGGCGAACGTGATGAATTCACACATATGCGATACTCGGCCGCGACGTGCGATCCGAACGATTTCTTCGACAATGATTTCACTCTCCGACAAAAGCTGTTCAGCAAGCCTCGACACACTGAACTGTTTATCGTCGTCACCATGTATAACGAAGACGATATTCTCTTTGCGCGAACCATGACCGGTGTTTTCAAGAACATTGAGTACATGTGCAACCGACCCAACAGCAAGACTTGGGGCCAGGATGCCTGGAAGAAGATTGTTGTCTGTGTGGTCAGCGATGGCCGAGCTAAGATCAACCCCAGGACAAAGGCTCTTTTGGCGGGTATGGGTGTGTACCAGGAGGGTATTGCAAAACAACAGGTCAACGGAAAGGACGTGGAAGCCCACATTTACGAGTACACCACGCAGACTCATCTTGCGATCAAGAACGACGTGGTCCAGCTTGTGCATGGCCGCCAGCCAGTTCAGATCCTCTTCTGTCTGAAGGAGAAGAACGCCAAGAAGATCAACTCTCATCGATGGTTCTTCACGGCATTTGGCAATGTCCTTAACCCGAACATTTGCGTCCTTCTCGATGCTGGTACTCGACCCGGTGGTAGCTCGATCTACCATCTCTGGAAGGCCTTCGATCTGGAGCCCATGTGCGGTGGTGCCTGTGGTGAAATCAAGGCCATGTTGGGCAAGGGAGGAAAATACCTCCTGAACCCTCTGGTTGCCGCGCAGAACTTTGAGTACAAGATGAGTAACATCCTGGACAAGCCTCTGGAATCCGCTTTTGGATTCATTTCTGTGTTGCCCGGTGCCTTTTCCGCCTACCGATACGTTGCGCTGCAGAACGACAAGAACGGCCAGGGTCCCTTGGAGAAGTACTTCCTCGGTGAGACGCTTCATGGTGGTAGTGACGCTGGTCTCTTCGAATCCAACATGTATCTGGCCGAAGATCGAATTCTCTGTTTCGAGCTGGTTACCAAGAGGAACTGTCACTGGATCTTGCAATACGTCAAGTCGGCTACCGGTGAGACTGATGTGCCAGACACGATTACGGAGCTGGTCCTTCAGCGTCGTCGTTGGCTCAACGGTTCATTCTTCGCTGCCATCTATGCTATCGTCCACTTCCTCGACTTCCTTCGGTCCGATCACACCTTCTTGAGGAAGTTTGCCTTCTTCATCGAGTTCATCTTCAACACTATCAACATGATCTTCGCCTGGTTCGCTATCGGTAACTTCTTCCTGGTCTTTAAGATTCTGACGACGAGTTTGGGAGACGATAACTTACTTGGTCGTACCGGCGAGATTCTGGGCGTTGTCTTCACCTGGCTCTACGGTGTCATCTTAATTACATGTTTCGTGCTGTCTCTGGGTAACCGACCTGCAGGGTCTGGTGGACTCTATGCTGCCATGGTCTGGTTCTGGGCCGGCATTATGATGTAAGTGTGCTTTTCAACAGTGAACGTTCTGAGGCTAACAATATCCAGCTACCTTCTCTTCGCTGCAATCTTCATCTCTGTCAAATCCATCATGGCCGATGTGAATGACGAGGATGGGTTCAACGTTTCTGACATTCTCAAGAATAAGGTCTTTTACATGCTCATCATCTCGGTCATGTCGACATGGGGTATCTGGTTGATCGCTTCCCTCATCATGCTGGACCCCTGGCACATGGCTACGTCGTTCGTGCAGTATATGCTACTGACACCGGCCTTTACTAACGTTCTGAACGTATACGCCTTCTGCAACACCCATGATGTTTCTTGGGGTACCAAGGGTGACGACAAGGTGGAGAAGCTGCCGTCCGTCAACACGAAGGACGGCACGGCCAAGACCGATCTTCCGGATGAGGGTGATCTTAACGCGCAGTATCAACGAGAGATTGCTGTTTTTGCCCAGAAGGAGGTGATCGTTAAGAAGGAACCGACGCCCTCGCAGCTTCAGGAAAAGCAGATGGACTACTACAAGGGTGTCCGTACTGGCGTCGTTCTTATCTGGATGGTAACCAACTTTGCTATCGCCGCTCTGGTGCTCAGCTCAGCTGGCCTTGACAGAATCAGCACCAGCAAGGAGGATAAGGAGGATATTCAGACGCAGCGATCAAACATTTACATGTCTATCGTGCTCTGGAGTGTGGCAGGTCTGAGCGCCTTCAAGTTCCTTGGTGCGATGTGGTTCTTGGTGGTGCGCATGTTCCGTGGTGTTTAAGGTGGAAGGAGTGTGTGGTGGTGGCAGGGATCATCGAGGAGATTTGGATCCCCTTGGCATTATACCCATCTTACGACTATAGCGAATGCTGGAAGCGGAACTGGAAGTGGATGGCTGGTTGGATCAGCGTGTGGGTACACTTTGATGCCATGATTACTGTATATGTGAAAGATGGTAGGAACGGCGTTAAGCGGAATGGAATGTCAAGCATTTATCATTTAGATGTGCATATTGGGATGATTTCATGATGACTTGTCTGTCTTGTTCATTCAGTTGGTTGTTTTGTGGCCTCGACTGTGAAGTTCTGTGGTGATGTTGGGTCGTAGTCGGATTCACAAAAGTCCGGCAGCCACATGTAGCAACTCCAACCTCACAACTTCAATCTCTGCAACTTAACAATGTCACGCACAGCAGGACTCTTTAATTGTCTAATCCGCACACATCACATCACATCACGAAAGAAGCTCCAACGCGTCCGGCGGGCGGCTCAACAGCTAAATGTAGACTGGCTGCTAGTTCGCAGTGGAGGATCGCCAGGCATCATGTTCGCCGAAAGTCACGACGAGGCGGGGCTAACAGAGTGGGTGGCGACCGTCCAAGCACTTCGATACAAAGATTTTCGATGTGTCGCGAAACCTGCTCCTGTTGAAGAAGTGGGAAAGAGGGCACTGGGGTTTGACGAGACTGAGTCTGTGGCGGAGTTTGCGAAGGAGATGGAGGGGAGGGGGTTGGGTGGTTGGTGGAGGAAGGCGATGGGATACGAGAAT
This sequence comes from Fusarium euwallaceae, assembly GCA_002168265.2. Classification (NCBI taxonomy): domain Eukaryota; kingdom Fungi; phylum Ascomycota; class Sordariomycetes; order Hypocreales; family Nectriaceae; genus Fusarium; species Fusarium euwallaceae. Next base: position 1,651,612 of record NHTE02000014.1, read on the forward strand.
GGTGGATGAAAGACTTCAATTGGCTACATGCGGGTTTTTCGATGCTCGGTTATGGGATTTACGAGTGCGACGCGTCGTGCCGCGCGGCCTTTGGGGGACGTTTGACAAAAGGATCTTCAGGTGGCAAAGGTTTGAGGGGATTGCCATGAGGTTAGTCTCTTGGTCTGTGTTTCAAGAGGTGAGCTTGCTTACTGGTTCATGAACGATGCTTACATGAGGTTAGGACTGAGGCGGAGTAATCGATCGGTCTTGACAAGATGGTATCACCGAACTATCTGAGAACATGGCGTCGTTATACCATGAGTTGAACCGGCCTCTTGCAAGAAGGGATTGTCACTCCTTAAGGAACACGCACATACATGCATTCCCAATGTTCGTCACATCGGATACTAGAGCTGTGTCGATAGATCATGGCCGCAAGGCAAGGGGAGACCGATGTTTCCTAGTTGCATCTAGCCTGCCTCATCTCTATACATACATGTTCAAACAACCTCAATCTGCAGACCCAGCTTCTCTCAACTCTCAGCTACCGAAACCGCTGCCACTCTTCCACACATGCGCTGGGTATACCCTCAAGCACTCTTCACACTCTCCACACCCCTCACAACCCGGATCCTCCCAAACACCCTCCCTTCTATTGATCCTCCACGAAACCGGTCTCTCACCGAATGGCCCCGTCTTCAGATCAAACCTGTCTGCAGCAGCAGGAAACCCCCTCCAGTAACCGCCATCTTCCCTATTTGTCAGGGTGTAAACGTGTACACCCATCTCGCGTCCCGCGGCGATTGCCTTTTGGAAGCAGATTCTTGGACGTTGTGTTTCTGTCTGCCTTTCGATATCGTCGAGGTAGATGACCTTGAGGTTCTTGTAGGTGCCAGCTCTGATCACAGTCGCGATGGCTGTATCTATAAAGTCCATCATGACATCGTCGTCCAGTTCCAGCCAGTCGTCACCATTACCCGGTTCTCCCCAGATCATGATGACCTCGAGGTTCTCTGGCAAGAACGGTCCACACCAATAGTCGACATACGCTTCAATGCTTGGCTTTGAGTCAATCTCTCCCATGGCTAGTAGGTCAATGTCGGATATGCCCACAGAAACCTGTCTCATGCCTGAGAAGGGCTCCCTTATCGCATCAGGCATATAAACGCCGCATCTGTAGCCATGAAGACCCGTAGGCCTGTAAAAGGTCATCTTGCGGAACGTGTCGGGGTAGTTCTTGCTCAGGGCCTCGGGGATTATATCCGTGTCATCGCATTGTGTCCAATCATCGAGTCCTCGGAGTGTCATGGACTTTAGATCCTTGCTGACGCCTAGGAAAGGATGGTAGAATACTTGTAGGCCTTGAGCGCGGTCGATGTAGATGTGCTGGATGGTTGAAGAACGAGGTTCGAGGCGGTAGTTTTCCATGACGGAATCTTCGTCATCCTGGCCTTCTTCCTCCCAGTCTGGATAGAGGTCTCTGATGTACAAGTTGTGAATGCTGGGTAGGTTGAGAACAGCTGCAAAGTCCATAAACTCCAACTGAAATCCGTCGTGGTTCTGCTGTTCTTCCTCTCTGGGTGCCCCCGTCGAGACGCCAATGGCAACGTTGCGCAGGGACTGGAAGCCCGGCGGCCACCTCCCGCTATCCATGCTCCACGATACGGCCTTTGCCATCCATCGGAGGCTCGTATGCATGTCCCTTTCTTTTTCCTTGGCGAACCTGACGCTGTGCAGTCTAGGGCATGAGGCGATTAGGAGCATTTTGAGGAAGCCATCCGCTCCGGTCTCGAGCTCGTTTCTCGCAGCGTCGAACTCGTGTTCGGGTATATCCCACCATTGCTTCACCATTGAGAAGAATCCCATAATTTCTTCTCTTTGTAGGTTTGCCTCGATGGGCTCTGTGTCAGCGAGTCGTATCAGGCCTGTCTCGCTCACATCCCAAGCTCGCCAGTCTTCCCAGGTACTCCGATTACCCCAGAGTTCCAGCTCTCGCACATGCCAGAGTTCGACACTGCATGTTTCTGCGCCCCTCAAAAGCTCGAGCACAATTTCGGGCTGTAGATCGGATGCGATGCTGTGGGCAGCGCGGTGATGGGCGAGAATTGATTGGGAGTGGCGGTGGAGCTGGGAACAGGTGAGGGCGAGGGGTAGATGCGATGATGGGTGGACATAGTCGATGATGTGGAAGAGGAGCTCAGCCGAGAGGCCCAGGATGTTGGCTTGGCTAGCCTCCATGATTGTATGCTCCCGTGAAGCTGCAGTTTGTTCGCTCAATCGTGATTAAGTAGGAATATTTGCGGCGCATTGAGTGTTGGTTGCCTACCTCTGAGTGGGTCGATTAGTAGGCATCAACCAGCCTTCGAGTTTTGGCCAAGTTGGTGATGCTTCACAATTGCGGGTTAGGCGTTCGAGCACGTGAGATAGCGGGGAAGAGTATCACTGTAAGCGAATATTTAGAAGAAGAAAAGAACACCTTTGTTGCGGACTGAGTTAGCTACTAATCTTTGTCAAGTCCCGCAAATGATCCCCTGGTCCAGTCCAAGCTCTGCTCTCATCTCGTCCAACCTCCAACAAACAGGCTTTTGTATCCCTCATAGATACAAACAAGAGGCGAGATTACAGGAGACTGATTCATTCAGTACAAAGAGAAAAGAAAAATGCAAGATGCCTGGGCAGCTTCTCAAATCTCACCAACCCTATGATCAGCGAATCGAAAGTTGGTGTTGGTCCTCATGGCCTCATTCGGATCGTTAGCTCGCAGATATCGCAGAGCATCCCGAATCTTGACAAGTCGCTGCTGTCCCCATTCAATAATGTTCAGAACACATTTGTGGAATCTGATATGGTGATCCGGATCCTGAAGCAGGAAACTCTTGGCCTTGTACATGCCGTACATGCCTTCGTCCATTCGGTAGGTGACAAAGAGTCGAGCTTCGGTGCCGTTCATGGCGATGCTGAAGGCGACGTTGTTGAGCTCGGGGGCGAATGGACCGGTTACTTGGTGGATTCGGCGTTCGAGTTTGTTGAGGAGGGCTACGCAGCCGGCTGAGCTTGCGAGGCATGTGTTGGTAGCTGCCCACAGGGAGCCAGTTGAGGTTGGTCCGTCGCCCTGGACTTCGATCGTGAAGAAAGGGTAGAGACAAGCTCGGGTGGCTTCTGCTTCGAAGAGGGTCTGCTGTTGCTTCTCGGCATCGGAAAACACATCGAGACCGTAGCCATAGAGCATGGTAGGGGTAGGGGGTCTAGGACCTTCGATGCTCTCTCGGTGAGGGACAACTCCATAGCACATAGTTTGATCTTTGACACCCAAAACGCGGCCGCTAGAGGGAGGGGTGAAGAGTGTCCCAAAGTACTCTTTAATCCGAGCAGATGAACCAGACTCCTCGAGATTGTGAAGAAGTGCATCACCCTTGATTCTGTCCGTGGTAAGACCGGGAAGATCCCTGGTCTGGCTCATCACCCATTCGCAGATGTACTTGACGCCTGCAGACACCTGACCGGTGGTTTGGAGGGGAGAGAGGTACCAGATGTTGTGTATGCGAAGGAGATGGCGATCATCATGTTGTCCCAAGACGCCATGTCTCTGTGCCATCATGCCACCCAGGAGGTTTCCATGATGCGGGGGAGTGTCTGAGTGAGACAGTTGAGTTTCGTTGTCGTCGGTGCGACTGTCCTCGTAGCGAACCACGCGGAGGTAACTCCCAGAGTCACTGACTGATTCGTCACGCTTGGGCTGCATGTGATCCTGCTTGTTGCCGCGGGTGCCCCAAAGGTCACTGCGCTGCGACTGAAACATGGCCTTCCTTTGTCTTTTGGTTGATGTGAAAGGTTGGCTGCGGGTGTTGTGTTGTGTAGGTGTGAAGGTTGATGTGAGGTGTGGAAAATTCGAGTGTTTGTATACTTGCCTGGTCATCATTCACCTAGGAGGCTAGTGCCGGTCAAGGTGAAGGCAGTAGAAGGTGGATGAAGGATTTATATTCACTCTCGTGTCTGCTGCAAACAACGGGGCAAATTCCCATTTCCTTGTTTCTATGCTGGCAACAAAGCCGACAGGGTTGGCAAATTATGCCGGAGCACCCTGGATTTCGCAGTCATATGGGATTGTGATGTTGAAGCATGCTGGGATAATAAGAAGAAAGTTCAACTTCTGCTAGGACGAGATGTATGAAACGGCATGGTCTTCAGTCGATAGGTATTTGTCTTGATACTTGATGCCCTATGTTGAAAAGAACTATCTGAATTATCAACGTCTTGCTAGTTAGGAAACAATAGATAGGTACACTCTGACGACTCCAGATTTTTTTATTCAGAACACGATTCCCTATTTCTTTCCGTCATGTCATGCCAAAAGAATTCCTGGTTGAGTTGTGTCTCAACGTCTGTCGAATACCCCTCAAAACGTTGAATATCACCAACAGCCTCTCCTCGCGCTCAAAACAAATCTGCTTCCGACTTGCTTTTCATGATTGGTATCTTGGGTACCACGGAGGGCCGCGAGTCTCTACGACTTCGATAGCGTCGCGAATCTCCTGAAGTCGTTCACTCTTCCCCCAGTCGACGATGCTTTGGATATACTGATAGAGCATTTCGTGATGTTTGTGATCCTCAAGCACAAGGCTGTCAAAATTATACACGTAGTCTCTCGTCTCATCCCATGCAAAGGTGACATAAAGACGCGCAACAGCGGAGTTCATGGCGATGCTAAAGGCAACGCTGTTGACAGCTTTAAACTGCTCGCCTGCCTGACATGCGGCAAGACGGTGGTTGAGTCTGTCGAGCATCCTGACAGAGACGGAAGAGGCAATCATGCATTCCTCGGTCGCCTTGTGCAGGCACACTCCCGATTCCAAACCGTGGTCCTGCATCTGGATTGTCAAGAATGGGTAGAACAGGTCCGCCTCTGCGGCTTTTCCATCATCGATGACCCAGCTTGGTATGTCACCCAAGCGATGAAGCGTGTCCTCTCGGTATCCGTAAATGACATCTGGCGCAAGTTCTTTGTCTGGAGGGTGGCTATGCCTATTGCGCTCTAGGAAGTGATAGATGATGTCGTCGCCGACATTGTGCTGTGTTACCGGGTCTCCTCCTGGGAAGAGGGAAGAGCCTGGCACCTGAAGATAGAGGTGGGCACCTCTGCGTTTAGAACTCTCCCAGAGGCTTTGCAGCCCATGACTATCCCACATCCTTTGTCTCCATGGTGGGTGGATCTCTGCTTGTCTCTTCAAGTCGTGGATGAGCCAAGCAACAGCATCAGGAATCCCTGAGAAAGATGCCAAGCGATCGAGCAGCGAAACGCGGTACCAAACTAGAGGATTCCGAGCATCAGAGTACTCATAGAAGGTCTCGCACTCGGCTGAGCTGCAACTTTGCTGGGGAGACTTGTCGTTAGAGGTCACCGGCGATTGACAGCGACTTAGGATAGAACTGCTGCCTTGGCTGGAAGTACTGTTGTGATCAGACAAAGTGTGGGACCCTTCAGAGAGTGTAGGATCCGTGGAGAGTGGCAGTGGTATGCCAGAGGGCAGTTCGTCCGTAAGGGATGAGAACGTCATGATTGAGGAACAAGACGCAAATCCGTGTGTTCAGTTGCTCAAACTTATGGTCGATGCTCGATGCCTGATGTGTAGATGTGTAGATGTGTAGATGAAGGAGGATGATTGCTTAGTTCTCTGCGTGGGGAACGGTAGATGGGGGCGTATTTAAGTGATTTATTGCTACCATCAATGAGTGAATATCTTCTTTATTTCCTCTCTTTCGGTCTGTCTGTCAAAGAAGTTGGGTTGTTTGAGTCTAGAGCAGCATAATGACATCAGGCAGAAGTGGTGCTGTTGTATGCCAGTTGTGTCCATTGGATTAAACTTGCATTTTAGGTAAGCCTTAGACGGGGGCCTGCTTTGAGTTTACTGAAATGTTTAGACAAAACCGTTTTCCTTTATGATGATGGTAGTCAAAGAGCAGCCCCTTAGCCATAACACCATCACAATGATCTTGATCCGCAATATCTTGCCTCGAGACCACAACAAATCAAAGCGTAATTGGTTTAGTGGTAAAATTCTCCGTTGCCATTCGAGTAATGGTCTTCAATGTCGGTTATCCCGGCTTCAACTACCTATGATAAAGAACACATTCGCCATTCGATTAACGTCGGGCCACCTCCCTGCCTCCTTCTTGCCTCGATTGAGGAAAACTACCAAGATGATTAGGGCATTCCCGCTGAAGCGGGAATACAATTCCGGGAAGCCCTGAGTTCGATTCCCAGATTACGCATAAAAGCTCACAGCGAGCCAACGAGATCTTTTTGAATCTCGACTTGTCACTTTTTTGGTGGAGTTGTAGGAATTTGTGGATTGGCCAGTTGATGGCTTCTCCGGATCAGATGAAACGGGACGTCGGATCCGCCCCACAGATTGGCAGGCAGCGGGATATGCAGGGATTGAATTCTGTTGGTTGGGATGCGAGAAATGTTGGCTGTTGGTTGAAGCCCTTGCTTTTGAATGAAGGATTATGATTTAACGGTATGACTCATGCATAGACAAGGAACCGCGGACAAACGAGGTTCTGCCTGTTTGTTCAAGGATCTCACAAAGTAAATGAGATCAGATGTATCGGCGAGAACTAGGTTAGGAAGTGGCCGATCTCAGATGATGGAACAGAGCCTGTCAACTTGCCATCTGCCTGCTGTTCAGACAGAGTGAGGTGCCTGAGTGAAAGCTATTATTAGGCTTCACTGCCAGCAAATCTCCAACCCAAATCCATCGGAGGATCACTCATGCGGATGCACTGAAACTACAGTAAATTGTTTCAGCCATACACCAACAGACTTCGCCCTCCTTCAAGGACCAGGGGCCCTGACATGTGCTGCTGCACTGACAACCGGGCCCAGTAGAATAAATCCTGCCAAGCGCTAAGCGCCGCTGCCATTGGGCAATGTTCGCCCGCAATCTTCCCCTGCGGATATCCGTTGGCTTAGAACCCTGCTTTGCTCGTTGGTCCAACATGACGATCCTTCGTTTGTATAAGAAGGCCTCAAAGCGTCAATCCAATGTTTTCTGTCATCCGCCTTTCTCATTCTCTCCACTAACTGAAACCCCCAAAACAACACAATGCAACCCAAGTTCCTCTCCCTCCTCGCCGTCATGGCTTCTACAGCCCTCGCAGAGGTCAAGCACGTCGAAGTCGTCCACGTCTTCCAGACCCTCAACGTCCGAGCCCCAGCCATGGGCTTCACGCCTCACAAGCGCAGCGCCCAAGATCTATTCGTCCGCGCAGACGACGACGAGTGCAAGAGTTCCGTTCTCGACCTACTCAAGGACATGCCTACACCCACGGGCGACCTTTTGGACTGGTTCCTTAGCGATGTTCCCACCGCGGACCCTTGCAAGCTCACCATCGCTGCCTCTCTGTCTAAGCCTTTGGAGAGTTACCTTACAAAGTTTGGGGAGTATCTTGTTAGCATCAATGACGATGCTGAGGAGATTGTCAAGGAGTGCAGCACCGTCAATCCCCAGGTGGGCGGCCTTGTCCCCGAATGCTCCGGCGGTGAGGGCACCATGGTCTTTACAGATGCCAGCACCACAAGGACTGCCTCCTTGGAGTATGTTACTATCGGCGGTAGTGGTAACGCTGCTGCTCCCCGAGCTACTGGTGTGGTTGGTGCTGTCGCTGCAGCTGTTGGTGCTGCGGGTGCCGTCCTGGCTCTGTGAGCAGAGAGCATCTTTCGGGGCGATTCTCAAGTCGTTGGATCTTGGAAATGTGTATACGGTTCTGGGTGGGAATGGTGTTTGTGGTCCTGTTAGCATGATATCCTGTGCAAGCGCTGCACGACCGAGTGAAATACAACCAATCTTGTCAGCTTGATCTTGCTAAGGAGTGTCACTGTACCATGCCAGACGATGGGCATATACCGTCCCAGTACACCCGCGTAGGGCGCAGCTTGCAAAGGGGCAGCAATGTTTGTTCTGTTGGTGATTGCCGTTGTAAGACAGCCGTGTCCTGCCAAGGAGGGATTAATCAATCATGTAATGACATGCAATCTTCCTTCACTATATATCCAACGCAGCCGACCCGCATCTTTATTGTCACATCTGGCATAGGCATCATGGAGAGCGTCCCTCCAGTCAATGCCCCCAGCGGCAAATATGAAACGCTTGGCATATTGTCGTATTGTATCATTGATTAGCATGACCATCAATCGTCAGTATGGCATCATGGAAAAATGCGAGTTGATTGAATTCCGACGCCTTGTTTCGAAGCTTGGCATGTTTGCAATTTATTGATTGTATGATAGTTACAAGGCCGTTAGGGGGTATCTAAAAACCCCTGTGATCGTGAGTGTTTGACGGTAAGATTATTAGAAGAGTATCCAATAAAAGTCGTAAGGAGACCAAGTCCATGATATACGGGTGAATGTGCGGGTGGATAATATCAAATTTCCTATAGGTGCGATCAATCGTCCTTTGGTCTTTGTGCGTAGACCACGTAGCTGGAATACATGTCAGTAACCTCAGGACAACTCACACAGCCTTTGTCCACTTACTAGGGCCAATATCCGTGCATCCTCGGATTCTTGATCTCCTTCCTCAAAAATGCAAGAAACACGGTCACTTCGGCATCGGACCAGCCAAGGCCTTTTTGGAACATCCTCGTCACCATGGCCTCGAGCCCGCTAAGAAGGTTCTCCATCTCCCAGGCGCCAAGAATCTTCATTCGTGGGTCCTTGGGCCATGGGTTGAATGGCAACTTGAAAACCTTTTCCGTCACATTCTGATAACCTCGCTCCTCGAGCCAACCCTTCCACTTCATGGGATCGGTAAGACTGGCGCCGAATTTGGAGGAAGCCGTCTCCATCATGCTTGAGAATTTGCGTAGGTAGCTGTCCTCGGGGATTGAGTCGTCGTCGCTGCCCAGTAGACCAACAATGGCTTGGAACTCAACCCAGCCTCCGGGCTTCAAGTGGCTGTTGATGCACATTAGCAGCGTGAAAACCGGTGGGACTTAGAGTTTAACGCACGCATATGTTTGGTCGATGAGCGCTGGCCAATCTCGAATCGCGAGCAATAGGTCTCGAGCAAAAACAAAATCAAAGCTGTCTTCCTTCCACGTCCATTCTCTCTCGATATCGTCGAGCTCAAAGCGGCAGTTGGGGGGTACCCTTCGGGTTTAGTTAGCTATTATGCCTGTTGGCGATCACTCTGTTGATGCATCCATACCACTCGGGTTGCGTTGGGGCGACGTCAGTACCAATGACCTAGTCAGGTAAGCATCTATGGAGGTAAATAGCTCTTGAGAAGTGATATCTTACCTCGGCGGCAGGATATTCCTCAGCCATTTCAATAGACCAGATTCCTATTTCTGGTCAGTTTGGCGCTCCAGCTTGGAGGCAACCAGGATAGGACGGACCTGTTCCGCAGCCAAGATCTAGGATCCTTTGGGGATCGGTGATAGGCGCTAAGTGGCGTTTCCTTCCAATCAAGGCGCAGTACTTGGTGTGACACATGTCGATGCGGTCAAGCTCGGCCTCGTCCATAGGCAGTCCATATTCTAAAGGCGTAAAACGCAGTCAGCATGGTTTCCCTCACCGCTTGACGGGAATTGAGTCGGTGTTTGGGTGCTGACCTTCTTTGCCATAGACAGCGTAAGTCCTCCCTCCCTCGACAGTGCCATTCAATACAGATGATGTCAAGGACGTCAAAGACGATCTATCACTCTGGTCATCGTGAACCTAAACAGGAGGCGAGTGTTGGTTAGCGGATCGTTCCATTGCAGGTGGGGATTTTGCACCATGACCAGGTAGTGCCTGGGGGTTCCACGTGGTAGGCATGGTGTTTGCCAACAGATGCATCAATATGGAAGCTCTAAGCACCCACGATATAGCATGCTTGTGAGGGAGACATAAGGTATAAGGTTTGCCAGGGCTCACTGACCTCATCATCATCGATGCTGGGTTGGTTCTATAAGATGCTCATGGTTAGCAGATGTTATTGCCCCTGTTTCAGGACCGTACTGATCAAGTGAAACCGAAAATCGGTTGGGGCCCATGTTGTACGTTCGCTGTTATAGTCAAGGGAGGAACGTACACTATCGGGTTGGATGAACGAGTCATCATCCTCACGAGGAACTGGTGAAGACATTGTGATTGTGGGCCAGGCCCAGGGGGGCAGGGGTACGTGACGCGCGCTGCCGATGTGACGGGGGTTCTGCTCTGCGTCTGAAACCGTCGATCAGGAGCAAAAAGACGCCAAGATATATATAGAAGAGATCTCTAGACAGAAGCGGATGCTCGCTTGCTCTCTCTTGTTGGTTTGCGAGAGTGAAAATGGCGGCGTTTGTCGACGGAGAAAGGCGGGACATTCGGGGCCAAGCGAAGATCAGGGGTGCTCGGTGGAGGTTATACTGATAAGCCGATAGGTTCGTGATAGAGGGATTCCTGATATTTGCATTTCGCCTCCTGCTTTGGAAGGTGCCAGTCACTCCCTTCACTGCCCTCCAACCGAACCCCTCCTGCTCGTTCGTGCTGTGCTCGGACTCGGGCCTGCGCTCCGGTCCGGCTCTCCCGCTAAACCGGGCCCGGTAAGTTCGCGACGGGCCGCTGAGAGTCTGGATCTCGGAGTGCATGAGAGGAGCCCTAAACTACTGTATTATAGCGGCTCTTTGGGGTGTTTTTGGTTTCCCAACATTGATACACTTCAAATTGACCAGGTGTCGAATCCCATATTCCCAGAACCAGGCAGTCGGGTCAGGATCTTCTCGTGACGCCTCAGTTCCCAAACGCTCGGTGTTCGTGGCTTGGCATGGTCAGATTTCCAGACGCCATGGAAACTCTCCATCCCCTCTGATTGGCCTCGCTACGATGTACCTGGCAGGATACCGTCCGCCTCTGCCGCTATCGACCCATTTCCCTGGTGTCTTCACTTTTTCACGTGGAACCCCGCCTCTTGCACTCGCTTTGCTGAATATTCTCAATTACAGCATGCCGCCATGGATCTTTCTGAGATAGTGGGAATCCCTCCACCTCCTCTCCGCCCACCGCTCTTAGGCGTATCTACCTTTTAGGGTCGTCCATTTGTTGCTCGTACATACTCTTTGCTGTTGTTGTACATACCTTGTCCTACATACCCTCTCCCCACCCCCTATCCTCATCAGCGTCTCCGTGTTTCAAGCTCCAGAACCTTAGCGACAGCTTAAAGTCGCTCATCTGCAATGGCTAATCCCAAAGTGAGCAAGGCCCTTGAGGAGGCCCGGAAGCTTGTTGCCGATCTGGAGTCGTACGAGGACAACCCGATCAACCACCAAGCCATCATCAAGCAGACCGAGCGTGTCCGCAATGCCTTCCAGGAGCCAATCGACCTGGTGACTCGATTGTTCGAGGATCTCAGCTTGGGAGGCGCCTTTCACACCATTCTTGGTATCCGTGCTTACCATGCTATGCCCGAGGACGGTAGCTCCATCACGGCTGAGGAGTTGGCCCGGATCACCAACGTCGCCCCCACTGTCATCCACCGAACATATCGTGTCGCCGTCAACCACGGGGTATTCAAGGAGACGGCCCCGGACACATATGCCCATAATGACCTCTCTCGTGCCCTGAACCCCAAGGCTCTCGGTTCATTCTTCATGATCACTCTGGAATTCACCCGTGCCTGGATTCACCTCCCCGAGTACCTCAAGTCGCATAAGCCCGATGATGTCTTTGACCTGACAAAGTCCCCTGCCGTTTATTCGGTCGGAAAGGAACACCTCGGCAAGTCGTATTACGAACTGCTCGAGATTGACCCTGACCCGGAGCGTCGTGAGGTCTGGAACGCCAACATGTTCATGGTTGATCAGCTGATGCCCGTCACCGGAATGTTCCCCTTTGCGTCTCTCAAGGAGGAGGTCGAGAAGGATCCGGAGCGCCCATACCTCGTCGACATCGGTGCCGGTCGTGGCCAGTCGTGCTTTGCTGTCAAAAAGCAGATTGATGGTGCCTTTGACGCCAAGTTTATCCTGCAGGACTTGCCTGGTGTTATTGATAACCTGAAGCCTGAAGAATATCCTGGCTTTGAGCTCATGACCTATGACGCTTTTACGCCGCAACCTGTTAAGAGTCCGTACCTTGTCCTTACTTTGAAGAGGTAACCATGCCTGTGGTGAAGATCTCTTGCTTACCATTGCTGCAGACGCCCACATTTATTTCATGCGCCGCTTCCTCCATGACTTTTATACCCCAGTCTGCACCGAATTCGTCAAGAACACAGCCTCAGCCATGGGCCCCGACTCACGTCTCATCATCTGTGACATGCTGGTCCCAGACATGGTTGAGGATCACGAGAACATGGATCTGTACTGGCTCGACTTTGCTCTTCTGTGCATGACGGGACAGGAGAAGAAGAAGGCCGATTTTGAACAGATTTTCGAGGCTGCTGGCTTGGAGCTTGTCAAGATCTACCCATCTGCTTATGGACGGACGGTGATGCTTGAGGCGAAGCTGAAGCAGTAGTTAGCGATGATGGCTCTTGGACAATGATGTAATGAGAGTAATGAAGAATTAAACGAACCACAAATACAACACAGAAGTAGTCGCCTCCTAGTGCACTCGCTCGTTAGCCGCCGAGCCAGGCCTCTCGAGTGACGGCCTTGATCATGTTGTTACAAGATGTAGAAGGAACTATACATGCTGAGGAAGCCAAGTAAGAAATAGGAATAACATCTATCACAAACTGCCTTGTCTTCGTAAACAATATATGTGATGAAGGTAAGAGGTGAAAGGATGAGGGGGAGCGGGGGTCGACGCAACTGAGCAGTGAGCACTGACGGACAACCAGAGAGAGTTGTCTCAGCTCACGTAATCATGAGGCCTACCTTGTGTAACGACAACAATCCTGCCATTGGATGAAAACGTTTATATGGTCCTATTCTCTTGTGTCTCGGGTGAGACCGGCCATGAGCTGTGGGAACTCTTCGTTCTTCGCTGCCAATGGATGTCATTCAAAAGCGAGAGCCCTAGCGTAGACAGCTCGCAAACCACCAGACCAATAATCCCGTTTTTTTGATAGAAGAATAAAAAGTATAGATAGCTTGCTCATCGCCAGTTGTGTACCTCTCAGTGAGATTTCACTATTGAGTTTCGTATGGATAGGAGAGCTTCGATCTATTAGGAGGTTTAGACCCGGCTACGCTACGAGGCTTTGAGCAAAATCTTGTAGGTATATATGCAACTAGATACATTCTATTACTGAAACTCATTCCATCCAACCCTAGCTAAAACTACTGAGAAAAGTCGCCTTAACATTGGGCTATTATTGGCACTTGTTGGGCGCGGATCTGATTCATGAATAAACTCTTTGCGTTCCGATCTTGAGACTGGCAGGCCACGCCGATTGAAACAATCTTAGGACTATACTAATATTATAATTGTAACAGTTAGGGCACTCTATCACTAGGAAACAGTACGAAGAATGGCTTGGTCCAGGCAAAGAGAGGACAAGTTAGAAAAGCATAAGGGACACGCTTTAAGGACCAATTAAGTATGATATCTTTTCTACTTAGAGAAAAGGAATTTTACTAAGGTTTAGTCCTAATACAAATAAATCATGTATTATAACGATTGGAAATATAGTTCACGAAATTGAAACCTTATTGTGCAGATAATCGTCTTGAGGTATAAAATGCCATCTTTTCAAAACCATAAATGTTCACCCATATGTACGAACACGTCAGCCAAAAGGTCCTTTGTAAGAACCTTCACATGCTTGGGATTCTGGCTCCATATTTCACCGCAACATCCCTGGCAACTTGGCATGTTGGTTGAAGCAGACCGCAAGTGTTTCAGTTGAACATGGATGCAGCAAGGTTAGGATCCTCCGTATAGAAATAAGGTTTACTATCATGCATGAGGGAAATATTATACTCTCTAGAACCAACAGACATTTACATCGTGGCCTGTTTGATGTAACCCAGCTGGTGAACAAATGCACGCTCGTCGTCACATGTGAGTGATAGGTCTGAAAGGGTCCTCGGATACTCCGACGGTGAAGATGAAAATTTGGAATTGTAACACTGTAAAACATGTCGTAAGTTGGATCGGTAGATTTTTATGGCCGGATTTGTTAGGTGGTAACCGGCCGGTTGCGATAGAAGTCAGAGACCAGAGGAGCTGTAGAGGTTGGGCGCAGCGATGTTCTTATTTAGACAGCCACAGCAAGGCATAAGCGCACTTTTCCGAGAAATATGCCCTACATAAGCGCCATCTGACAGTTCAATCAGGCTCTATACGGCGGCTATGCGTGTAAACCTGCGGCAGTCAGCCCATGCCGGGCAACTCTGACATAAGCCCAAGTCAGATTTGGGACTTTGTCTCTCGGTTCTTTGCTCTTCTCGAACCCATCCTATGGCTGACGGATCTCTCCCCCCGGTCTCCGGTGACTGGGGGTTTCAACCGTTGGTAGGCGCGATAGTGGGCCATCCTGAAGCGTTTGATGCTCTGAAACGTTGCTCCCATCGTACGATTTAGCAGATACGCAGCTTCTCATTGTGGAATTCCGTGCGAAAGGTTGTCTCTATTTAGATGATGACCCCGTCCCATCTGGTGGTAGTCTCACCGCAGCAACGCAACGGGAATTAACTGACCCGCGCGATCTACCCGTTTCTTTTTTGAGCATAGTGATTATTACCTACCCATCATGACTTCTCCAATTCGAGTTGCTGTTACTCAGGCTGAGCCTGTGTATCTTGACTTGGCGGCCTCGGTCAAGAAGGCTTGCGGACTCATTGCTGAAGCTGCGCAGAATGGGGCTAAGCTTGTTGCCTTTTCCGAGTGTTGGCTTCCGGGGTATCCTGCGTGGATCTGGTAGGTTTCCAAGTTTGTGGATTGCCCCTGCAATCTGTCACTACGTCTGTGATTGCTTCTTCTAACACTTGTTGTGCTCCATAGGGCCCGGCCGGTAGATTTCGAGCTCCAAACCCGGTACATTTACAACTCTCTCCCAATAGAGTCCGAAGCAATGGAGTTGGTCAAGGCCACTGCCAAGGAAAACTCAATTGCAGTGGCCCTCGGCTTCTCCGAGCAAAGCCCATCCCACAGCATCTACATCTCCCAAGCCATCATATCCCCCCAGGGCGAAGTAGTGATGCACCGAAGAAAGATCAAGCCGACGCACATGGAGCGCACGCTCTTTGGCGACGGCTCAGGAGCCGACTTGAACAATGTGGTCGAGGTCGACTTTGGGGCTGAGCACGGTAAGATCAAGGTCGGATGCTTCGCCTGCTGGGAGCACACACAGCCACTCTTGAAATATCACAGCATCTCGCAGGGCGAGGCAATCCACATTTCCATGTGGCCTCCGATCGATCCGTCAGCCGGCGTTGACCATCCGGGCTTGTGGAGTATGACTGCAGATGGGTGCCAGAATCTGTCGCAGACGTACGCTATTGAGAGTACCACCTATGTTCTTCATAGCACTTCGGTTTGTACTCAGCAGGGTATTGAGACTTTGAAGACTCAAGATGGTCTTTCTTGTCGTCAACCTGGTGGAGGTCATAGCTGTGTTATTGGGCCTGATGGTCGACGTCTAACTGCTCCGCTTGGTGATGGAAGTCATGATGCAGAAGGAATTGTGTATGCCGACCTTGACCTCACAAAGGTTGTAGCAACTCGAGGCTTTTTGGATATTGTTGGACACTATAGCAGGCCAGATTTGTTGTGGTTGGGTGTTGATAGGGAACAAAAGGAAAACATCATTGCAAAGCAGCACAAGGCACCCGAGCAGGAAGTTGCCCAAGGATAGGTAGGAAACACACAAACCAGACCAGTATCTACAATTACCTACCTATCTAAAATTTTAATTGGCGCGGAATGCGCGTCTGGGCGGCTATTTTGCGAGCGCTACAGTGAACAGACCCAAAATCTGCCTACTAGGCTAACCAGGCTGACACTCCGCCCATCAGGGCTGACTCAGAGGGCAAAAGTTGAATGGAATCAACGATCCTCCCTCTAGTGGCAAGGCTGACGAGACCAACCTTCGGCATCTACGATATCCCTAAGTCTAATTCGGCGAACCCGGTCAGGCCCACGTTGGCTTAGTTTTGCCTAGGTAGGCAACAATGAGGAATGGGATGGCAACGCCACCTGACAAAGAATGGATATAATTAACTTTATATCTGATTTATACAGTTCAGCTCGGATCCTTTTCGCATTGAGGCAGCATGATACGTTACGTTTACGATGAATCTGAGTAGAAGTAATCAAGATTCAGCCTTAAGACCCAAGCTTTAGTCAAGATGGATTCATATAAACGGCCGCCTTGACAACCTCGAGGATCCTAACTGATCATACATCCGACTTACATCGTTTGATAAGGCACCATGGCGACCTTGGAAAGAATATCACGACAGAGCAAGCCGTGGCACTTGGTCAAGGCGAGACACGAAAGCCTCTTCAACCCCCACGAGCGATACTGGTATCAGAATGTCGGATGCGTGCTAGGATCGTTCCTCAACAGCGCTGGATACACTCAAATGAGCCAAATCAACATCCTTCATCACTTTGCAAACCTCGTCGCGCCACATCTGGGCTCTGCATTTCGCGTAGGGCTGACAAGATGGAAAAGCTTCATGACGGACGATTTCACGCCTGTGCAGTTGAACTGGGATTTTCATGCGGGGGCCGAGAAGACGACTGTTGCCTATTCTATCGAACCGACTGGACTTGATGCCGGCACAGCTGTGAATTTGCAGAACGCCAGTGCTGCGGGAGATTTCAAGAAGGGCTTGGTGGAAGCCTGTCCAGAGATCAATACTACTCTGTTCGACCATTTCCGCTCACGTTTCGATCAAGTTTGGATAGGGTGCGGCCCAGGTCATCAGTCGACCATGTTCTGGGGATTCACGCTTGAGGAGAACGTCATCACCAACAAGGCCTACTTTTTCCCAGGTGCTATAGCACGAGCAACGCATCAGTCTACGCTGGCCGTGATACGAGATGCTGTTGAAACCGCCCCTGGATACAGCCATAAGAAGATGGCGTCTTTCGAGCTCTTTGCTGAATATGCGAGCCGACGTCCGGAACTGCGCTTAGAGATTGAGATGTTTGCGCTGGACTTGGTTCAGGAGGAAAAGTCGCAACTCAAAGTTTATTTTCGTGATAGAAGGACAAACTTTGAAGCCGTGAAAGAGACGATTTCTTTAGGATGGCGACTGCAAGAACCGAACCTTGAGGTTGGAATTCACAAGCTACGCCGGCTTTGGGATGCTTTGCTGGGAAGGCAAGGCGTACCTGACAATATCGACCTTCCACACAAGAATCATAGAACGGCAGGGATTCTTTACGATTTCGAGTTCGGCATGAGCGTCCAGACACCAAATGTCAGGGTGTATATACCAGTACGGCACTACGCAGAAAACGACCAGCAAATCCTCAACGCCTTGACAGGATTCATGAGCGAAGAGGCTGGGGAATATGGCGGCCAAACATTTCTGGAGAGTACGACAAGATATTCCGAGTGTCTGCAGAGTACCTTGTAAGTACAATATTGTCACCATTTTACTCGATGAAAACTAACCTCGGGCAGTGATTCAGCAGCCCTTGCAAACGGCCTCGGCGTACAGACGTATATCGGTTGTTCCATAGAAGGTGACGGGAATTTGAGGATCGTGTCTTATATCAATCCCCAGGTGGGAAAGTTGCGCAACCGTGTGCTTTAAACGCTGGAGTTTAGAATGGGAGGCAAGAGATATCATAGATGGGAATTTGTTTGTTTCTACAAGAGATTGCAGGCAACTCTCTAAGAAATACAGAGTATCATGAGGAAGCATACGATAGATATGGAAGTTCTAGATTTAGGTTTGATAGTGTATTATTCGTCCACTCAGAGATAACTATTCTCTCGACTATCTGACTTTTGGTGAACCGTTAGATCAAGCCATCTAAACGCCACAATTGCAACAGCCTTGGCCTCGATTGCGACAGTGCTTTAGCGCATATGAAGGAACCGGGGCTTCCAGCATCTGATAACAACTTGAACCTTGCAAGCACACTACAAACTTCAGACATTGATGTGGCTGCTTCTTCGACTTGCTAGACGAAATGGAGACTACGACACATGCTGGGCTACATGTTGAAACGCAGCATAGTTGTAGCATCTGCGGCAAGACTTACAAGCGAAGTTTGTTAAACACTCCTATCAAGAGTAACCTACTGACTTGACAAAGAGGATCTAAGGGACAGGCACAGGAGGAGATGTGAGCGTTCACTCCTAAAGCCTCGCAAGTCAAAGCGAAAATCATGTGGAGCTTGCATCAAGTCCAAACTCTCATGTGATCTTGTTTACCCTTCTTGTTCTCGATGTCTAGCCAGGAAAATCAGTTGTCAGTATGCAGCAGATCCTATTACCCAAGGACCAAACGATTTATTCCAAGGCGAGCCAAGAGGTATTAGTGAAGTACTGGGATGGGGAGACTTGGCAACATCAACGGCAATCAATGGCACCCAGACGTCGTGTCCAGAACCAACTGAGGGATTCAATGAAGTGCCTTCAATGCTTCAGCCCGGCTCATTAATTGATGAGCAGGTAGGCGTCGAGCACAACGCTATTGAGATCGATTTGCTCGCATCCTTTGGAATTCCAACGGCGCAGAACTCAACCAGCCAGGTTCCAGTAACAACAGTCCCTCGGTTCGAGAGCTTCATATGGCATCCTCCACTAGCCTGGGATGAGATACCGGATATGGCAGCTCCACTAGAGCAAACGCAGCATTCCAGTCACGAGGATACAACCGGTCAAGCAAGTTCAACCCTGGCTTTGTCGAACCTGTCCCTCGACACATCCTTCAGCCTTGGCCCTCCGTCTAGTCTTTCTGTGCCCATGCTCGAGAATGACGAGGACTGGGTCAAATACGTCTATGGGTTCCCTCAAATGATGCTCAAGGCTGGTACATATCCCCCTTTTGTGCATCCCACAGTTTATCGATGTTCCGAGGGACAAGTTTTAGAAGCTTTGGCAATCGCATTCTGCTGCTTGGGGTCATACAATGCAGCTATGAACAGCAGTCAGCACTTTGCTTATTCGCTTATCAACAAAGAGCGTGATCAGCTAGTCCAAGATTTTGTGAGTTCATCCTGCATGTTTGCTGACGTTAGCGCGCTTGGCTCATCAAGTGTAGCCTAGGATTTGTCCCTCGCAATCTGAAGTATGGGTTCTGGCATCGGTGCATGCAATGTGCGTCTATCAAATCGTCAGCTTCTTTGGCTCAAGTCTAGAACAAGCCCGGAATGCTCAGCTACAGCAACCGTGGTTGCTAAAGGTATTGAACTCCGACGAACCAAGATACGCCGTTATGTGAATCTGACGGTTAGTAGATGACAAGACACCTGGCTCATCTTCACAAACAGAGCTCTAATATCTCTGAGCAGACTTGGTGGGAGTCTTGGGCTTTGGGTGAGACCATCAGACGAACAATTTTGCTGGTCAATAGCATCAATTGCTTGTCTTGCCGAGTTGGCAGGCAAGATCCCTATCTTTACGAACCTCTTGACGATAACCTCGTTTCGAACCAACCGCTACCCGCACCCACGGCTTTGTGGAGGGCAAAGTCCGCGACGGAATGGGAGACTCAGAAACTTCTTATGGCGGATCCCGGCTTTGGGACATCACAGATGACACTTGGGGAGACATTGGCTTCACTGTCGCAAGCATCTCGGGCCAACCGTCTCAGTTGGGATGGACTGGACCAGTATACAAGGCTGGTGCTGGATACTCTCCGCTTCAACGCGGATGATCAGATGGCTTTAGTGTGACTTAGTTTAATATACATCTTCAAAATGTGGAATTGAATCACGATCTCTGGCCAGAATTTGAGATCCCTCTGTAAGAAACTACGCATCATCTACAGTCGCGATCTTGCGACGCTTATTCTGAACTACAACCACCCTCCCACCAAAGCCCTTGCCCACATGTAATGCCTTCTCAGGGTCTTCATCCTCGTCAAGGAGTATGACGTTTTCGGGGTAAAGCTTCCCTAGAAGAGCCAATCTGATGAGAGGGTCTTTGGCCCAGAACAAGTGCAGTTCATTCGAGCGACTCTTGATGTCAGGGGCGATGAGTCCGGGGACCCGCAGAATATCACCCGTGCTATGAATGTGAAGCGCGGTAATATTGGTCTTCTTAGTCTTTCCAGATATCGGCTCTTGCAAGAGCCCTTGATCGAGGCTTCTCTTTTCCCCGGTGTTGCCTGCAGATGCAGCTCTGTAGGCATACCGAATGCCTCGTCCAATCTGGCCGACGTCGACAGTGATGGATTCGCCATTCCCAAGACCCAGTTCAATATTCAGAACACGTCTTGCGGGATCCTTTCCAGCCCGCACACCAATTGATGACTTTGTCACCTGCGGCTCAAGTGCGAGAAGAGATGGGGGTGGCCACTGTCCAGGAGGTAAGCTCTCCTCGGCCTTTGGAAGCTCATTTCTTTGAGCGTCAAAATATACGGGATACTCGTAGTCGAACAAGATGTCCACTTGTGAATCATCGATACGCGCAGGGTGGTGTCGAAGAAGATGAAGGGATGATGAAGAGGATAGGAATGCTGGCATGACCAACCCTTGAGAATACTGGAAGCCATATCCTCCCGAACCAAGGCTCTTGGCTGTAAAAACCTTGGCCACATCCACAATTGCCGCTTGAGAGATTCTTCCAGTCAGACATTGAAGAAGAAAGTTCTTCCGTGGCTCCTCAAAGTCTCTGATGCCTTGCTTGTTTAAAGATGAGATGACAAGTGGGACCTGGTCAAAGTTCTCAAAGGGTAGTAAAGCATCTCGAAGAAGAATCATCCGGTGAAGCCACTCGTTGTATAGTTGCATGAGTTGAGTATTACTTCTCGGGCCGAGCAAGAGCGCAGCAACAGCGGGAGTCCAAAGATGACCCTCGCATTGACTGTAGAGTCTAATATTTTGGTCTGCTTCGTCTCCTTGAGGTGTGGATCTTGCGTATTCGACGAGTGCATCACCGATGACTTGAGCTTGATTGGCGATTTCACGTCGGGAGGTGTCACTTTTGCCATACGACAAGGGGAGAGTCGACTCTCGCCCGGTGACGGCTAAGCTAGCAGCCAAGCCGTCGATAAGGACATCCTTGGAAGATGGTTCTCCATCAGTGTCCTCTCCCAACGCGTGAACAATCGAGTTGAGCAACGGGGATGTGACTTTGACAAGGTCACGGGCGGTATATATACCGGGCGATGGGTGGCATTGTTGTCGTTGGATAGCAGTCTGCTGAGCGTTGTTCATCTTGGCTGCTGCAGAAGACGGGATTTGGAAACCCAGGGACAAGTCTTTGTATCCTGGAAGGAGGTATGGTTCGTAAGAAGCTGAAGGCATGCTGAAGATGTAAGAGAGTACTCGGCTCTTGAGGAGAAAGGCAAGGGAAGACATGATTTCGAGTGCTCACCTTGGATTTGGGTGTTGAGAGGATGTCTTCTTATCTGACTTTAGTCGGTCAAGCCTTAAACCATGGCCTGTGAGGAGGGTGAGAAGTTTCAGAATGACTGATTGCTGCTCTAATCAGTCGCGTTATCGAATGAGAGAAGCAGTTGTTCAATGAGGAGAGGCAACTGGAAGGCGAATGAAGACCATTGTCCTCCGATGTCCGAGCTGAAAACGCAGAAAAGCATCCAAAGAGCCACTCCAATGATGCCATGGCCATGCTCCTCCGAGAATGGCCATCGAATTCACCTTGTCGTGGCCATGGCACCCCGAATAACCACGGAGTTCCGTTGTCCTTTGACCCACTCATGACCATTCATGTCCGACGACCACACAACTCCGAAGCCCTTCTCTTGCACCAACTACAGAGCGGTTAATTTTCCCGACTAGGTCCATCATAGTGATGTTAAATGCAATACGCCACAAAGGAAACGTGATGGTGCTATGGATAATCCAACCACCGGGAAGACCAGACAAGATCCGCCAAGTTGGAGTGCGAGATGGAACCAAGAGACGACAGCAGAGATAAAAGAAGCTGTGCCTCCATCTAAAGTGCTTATAGAAGGCCAGTCAGTACAAGTAAACTTCATCATACTTACTAAACTTGTACGAACAACAAACGCAAGCAACCATGGCTCTCCCAGCATGGATCCACGACAAAGGCCTTCGATCCCTGTACCTCTGGCTTCCAGTCGTCATCCTGGGTAGTTCATATCAAGGATTTGACGGCATGATCATGAATGGACTTCAACTGCTGCCTTCGTGGCAGGAGGGTGAGTGATTGCATCGGCGTCTCTACTCCTTGCTCTAATATGTATAGAATTTGACTACCCCAAGGGCCCGGTCCTCGGTCTTCTCAACTCAATCCAAACAGTTGGCGCAATGGTCGCCCTTCCAGCCATCACCCCCGTCGTCGACAAATTCGGCCGCCGCAAATCCATCTTCTTTGGAGCCGCCTGGACCATCGCCGGCGCCATCCTCCAAGCCTCATCCAAGCAGATCCCCCAGTTTGTCATTTCACGTTTCTTGATCGGCTTTGGATTAGCTTTTACAGTGGTCGGTGCTCCACTCCTCTTGGCAGAACTTGCGTTGCCTAAGCATCGTGGTGCCATCATCTCATATTACCCGACTTGTTGGTATCTTGGCGCCATCATTGCAGCGTGGGTGACTTATGGAACTCACAAGATTGACAACGCTTGGTCTTGGAGGATCCCTAGTCTACTTCAAGGAGTTCCAGCTTCCTTGCAACTGCTGCTTATCTGGTTTGTCCCTGAGAGTCCTCGTTGGCTGATCTCCAAGGGTCGAGGCAAAGAGGCAAGGGATATCCTAGTCAGACACCACGCAAATGGAAATGAACGAAGCTCCCTGGTTGATCTTGAGTATGCTGAGATTAAGGAGAGTATTGAGAGTGATGCTTCTGTCAAGGCAAAGACTGGCTGGTTGGACCTTGTGCGAACTGCAGGTAACCGACGACGCCTGATCATCGTCTTCTTTGCTGGTCTTTTCATTGAGGTGAGTTTTGAACAAATGAAAGATGGCTTTTTCTAACTTATTGTCTATCAGATCTCCGGCAATGGCCTCGTGCAGTACTATCTGCACTCAGTCCTGCTAAGCATCGGCATCACCAACACTACAACTCAAGTCACTATCAACGGCTGCCTTTCCATCTACAACTTTGTTCTCGCCAGCATCGCCGCTTTGTTTGTGGAGAGGGTTGGTAGACGAAAGTTATTTATTGCATCGACGGCCGGAATGTTTATTGCCTTTATTCTCTGGACGACATTTGCTGCTCGCAAGTTAACCCTCAACCGTTCTCCTCTATTCGCCCGAACTGACCGTTCACAGTCTTTACCACTCATGGAACTTCTGGGTATGCCATTGGCGTTCTAGTCGCCATCTTCCTCAGCAACGGCGCCTACGATATCGGCTGGACACCTCTATGGGCTTACCCAGCCGAGGTCCTGTCATACAATATTCGAGCCCGGGGCGTCACTTTCCAGACCGGCATCATGCACGCCTTTGGCTTCTTTGGTACTTTTGTCAATCCAATTGGTCTACAGAATGTCGGGTGGAGATATTACATCGCTTACATTGTCTACACGTTTCTCGAGGTAAGACCTTCTTAACCCCGGTCTGAGGGGACTGTTGCTGACTGCCATTAGCTGCTTGTTGTCTGGTACTTTTTTGTCGAAACTAAGGGCTTTACACTTGAGGAGATTGCTGTCATCTTTGATACGGAGGGCTTGTCTTGGAAGCAACGCCGCAATATGAAGCCCATTCCTCGTTCGTCCGACTCGTTGGTCGCCTCGGAGAGTGGTGACCTGAGTGCCAAGAACACGGCGGAAGCAACCGAAAAGCGAGTTTCTGATGATAAGATCTAACGCAAGAGAGCCGTTCTAGTCGCTTAATTCAGACTTGTCATGTAGCTCGGATAAATAAATAGTCGAGGCTGGGAAGTTCGGATCCTGATCTGAATATGCAGTTGGTTCAACACGCGTATGATGACAATATGCTTATTTACAAGATCCTCTTCATGTTGGCATGACCTATCGGAAGCAGAGTGTTGTTTTAGCCTAACAAAGCCCACATCTTGTCTTACTTGCGTAGTGCTTATGTCACTTTGAATCTGACAACACATCATAAATAGAAGCAGTCAGCTCAACTCCTCTTTATTCCGAGACAACCACAACTTGATCAACACTTGAACATACAACTTCAACCTCATTCATAATGGCTTCTGAGCAGGAAAAGATTGCCAAGTCTCAGAGCAAGAGTCTGCCGTTCCCCGATTATTTCTCAGCCCTCGCCGCAAACTATGCCCAGCAAACAGGCAACGCCACGCGCACCGCGTTTAACCAGGTGTTTAACGACTTTCACGCCATCGAGCCCATTACAAAGGACTCGGTAGTTCACGACAATGCCGCTGGCCCTGGAACAGCCACTTCTGTCCTTGTCGACAGGCTCCCCGCTGGTGACCTGCCTCAAATCCTAGTCACTGACAATGTGCCCCCGATGGTTCAAGCAGCCAAGGACTCTTTTACTACATGGCCTACGATTGAGACTCGGGTGTTGGACTCACAAAACTTGGAGGGCATCCCTGACGATCACTTCACGCACAGTATCCTCAACTTTAGCGCCTTTACCTTTGCGGATCCCCTCAAGGGCCTGAAGGAGATCCACCGCACCTTGAAGTCACCCGGTCTAGCCGCCCTTCTCGTATGGAAGCGCTTCGGCGCCGGCGAGGTCATCCACGCAGCTCAAGCACTCGTGCGGCCCGATCTCCCACCGATGAAGATTCCCAACCCTCAATTCATGGAAGAAGGGTACCTGGAGAAGATCACCGCCGAGGCTGGATTTGACTCTTCCAAGATGCAAATGTCGACTTGGAAAATTATTGTCAAGGGACCTGAGTTGGATGATGGTCTGAAGAAGTTTATTCTGAGCGATTTTACGCGGCCGGCTCGTGCTGGTTGGACGGATGAGGAGGTTGGCAGGTGGCCTGAGGCTGTTGATAAGGCTATTCAGAAGGAGATTGATGCTTATGGTGGTGTCAAGTTTGAGACTTGGGTTGTTCTGGCTAGGAAGTGATGGGCAAGTTAAGATAGGAATACAAATGCATCATGGCTATCCATTCTGTGACTGGCCCTAATAATTGCCTACTATCATGTCCGCCATCTGCCCCGCAAGTGCATATGTAGCTGCCTGGTAGTGAGCACCCAGTGGCATAGGGAAGACACTCGCATCAACTACTCTCAACCCCTCGACGCCCCTGACCCGACACTCGGCATCAACCACGGTACCCATGGCACAAGTACCAGAGTAGTGAAAGACGGTGCTTCCTCCTTGCTTCACCCTTGCTGCAACAGCAGCATCTGACAAGTCATCTCGAAGAGCTTTGTCAATAGTGTACTCGACTGCGTCTAGGCCTTCGAGGTTCTTCATGGCGGTTGTGGTCGAGCGTACGGCGTCGTACAGAATCTCCTTGTCAGTTGGCGAAGTGAGAAGGGCTGGGTTGACAACTGGCTGATCAGTAGGGTCACTTGACTTGAGCTTTACTGATCCTCTAGATAATGGGGAAACCAGTATGTTAAAGACGCTCACTATGGACTCTCCTGCTGGGGGGTCGACCTTTATCGGGCGTTCAGAAGTGTCAAAAGGCCCGTACCTAACGGCAAAGTTAGTAACGGCAGGCTATCTTGGGCGGGAAACTTACATGGTGAAGCATTCCCAGTGCGCCTTGCCCTCAGACAAGTAATACTTCTTCTCGTCAGTTGTTAGATGCTGGGAGGCTGCCTCCAATGTCGAGGACTTTGCTCGATGAAAAGCAATCCAGTCCATCGGCGGTCCAGCAGTCCAATCGCAACTCTCAGTCACCATTGGACCAACCCCGAGGCTAGCATCCTTCTTGTTTACTGTCCACTTGGTGGAAACGCAAGGGTGATCCGATAAATTCTTTCTAACGGGGAGATCGACTTTGACAGGGATACCAAACTTCTCCAGCTCCTCCTTTGGCCCAATACCGCTTGTTTTCTTAGCCTTGGACATATCGGACGTCGTATGCTTCGACTCACCTCAACATGAGCAACTTCGGAGAGAACAGGGCCCCAGCCGAGAGAATGATTTCGACATTGGCCGAAACTCGAAACTCAAAAGCCTTTCGATCTCGCTCATCACCGGAATGTCGTATGCCAGTGGCCCTGGATGCTCGCTGCCCCTCGATTTCGATGTGATGGACTTCACTTTCAGTCCAAAGAGTGACATTGTGACCGAATGGATAACCCCTGGCAGCAAATTGTCTCTGGCCGTCATAGTTGGACTGTGCAACCTCTGTGTAACCGATAACACTGCCAGCGTTGCACTCAGAAATCAAATCAGCACCCAAGGCCTCGTGAAAGCGAGCCATGTCCTGCCGGAGGGGGTAATCTCGAGGTTTTCCAGAGCTGCTTGGGTGAGAGACCTATCCGCATCAGCCACTTATTCATGTCTTCTCGCTCTTAGACGGGCTCACCACTATAGGCCCATCGGTGCCATGAACATCTTGATTCTCCTCCCGGAAGCTTTTCTGAGTCGCTGACGGGATGAATGTCTCATTAGCCTTGAAATACGGCAGCATCCCTTTCCAAGACCAGCGCCTATCTCCAGCAATCTCTGCCCACTGGTCACTATGAAAAAGTTAGCCCTTCACTCTCAATGACATTGGATGTAGACGAACAAATCAACTGAAGCACCCCTAGTCCATGTCTCATAGTTGACGGCGGATGAACCTCCCAGGATTAACCCCGACGTTTGAGACACCACCAGACCTTCGAAGGCTGGTTGAGGAGTTGAAAAAAGGTTCGTCTCTATGTTAGATCCGAAACCTGGTGCGAAGCCTAGGGCGGGAAGGACTCGGTCATCTTGAGCTACACCGCGCTCGATGACGAGTAGGGAGGCAGTTGGGAGTGTCTTTGATATACGACTGGCAAGCACGCAGCCTTTGTCATATTAGTTCATCTTCCGAGAGTATTTCTCAGGGAGACTTGCCTGCAGTTCCCCCTCCGATAATGATATAATCAAACGTTTGTTCAGTCCGAGCCATGATGCCTTGTCAGGTAACACATCACAACTTAGCATATACGGTCTCTGTCTGAATTTATGACGCCGCAGAATAAACTCAAATTTGAAACTCAACGGACATAAGCAACTCAATATTCTCCTATTCCGTGAGAACAGATACTATCTCCGCGTCATCGTCATTCCTTGAGATGTTGGCGTGTGAGATTTTGGTGCCATCCGTGGCCGGACCCGAAAAGTGGGGCAATCCGCGGACTTGTCCGTGGTAGGCTCCGGACGCGTCAACCCTCCGGTCTTACATGAGATGTAGCACTGCCACTTGGTGAGACTAAACCTCAAGGTTTGATTCGTTAATTTTGAGGTGAACTCATGGGTTATACGGTAAAAAGGCGAAAAACCTTGTGCGTACTGAACTCTAGGGTAGCCCTGTCGATTACGAACAGACCCAATATGTTGCTAGTGACGGTGCTTTCCTCATGGGGCCAAAGAGCATCAACTATGACGACCCCAACATGACGAATCTGACGGGTGCAACGGCACCATGGTAAGTGAAGCCCTTGAATTATGCTACCAATATGACTTTTCTAACTGTTGAACTAGGAGGAGATACGGCCACTGCAAGCAGGCCAGCATCATCGCCGCCAAGGCAATCACCGACCGCTACCGACCAAGCGGCATCATGGCCTTCTCAGTCCACCCCGGCATCATCAAGTCAAACCTACAAAGCCACGACACCAGTTTCCTCGGAACCTTGTCCCGCACAGCCATGAAGATTGCTCCCACGTCAACTCCCCTCGACGGCGCACGAACCTCGCTGTTCTGTGCCACGAGTCCCAAGGCCGTTTCTGCAGCTGGCTTGTACTTGATTCCATTTGGAAAGGTCGATCCTAGGGCCAACAAGTGGTTGAATGATGATGAGGCTGTGGAGAAGTTGTGGCAGTTGGCTAGCGGTCAGCTCAAGAGACATGGGTTCGCTCTCGAGGATCTGCCAAAGTATTCGATCTGAGTTTCTGGTAGGGGTTGTATTATAGACGGGGAGTATTGCATTTGTTGGATTTAATTGTCTGAGTTCTGAAGCTAGTTAGTGTTGCTAGATTTGTTCGTATTCGGTTGGCCTTTATAGACTTTTCTTTATTTCAATATGAGGTGACATACAATGAAACCCACTCTAGCTGCAAGTGATCGACAGTTTTCTTTCAACTGTCACACTGATTGATTCGTCGATTCCTTGGCAAACAATTCATCATTGAAGATGCATCACGTGACCGTCAGCGTCGCTATGGAGTACGCGTTAATATCATGGCGAGTCAGATTAGCACTGTCATTCTTCCATGGTGGAGGTGTTGACAACATTACGGCCTCAAACGGAAGACCGCAGCTTCAAGAAACATGCAGCCAGCCCGAGGCATCCTGTCTTGCTCATCCTGCCGGCAGAGAAAGTAAGTCCCCCTCTCATCAACATCTCGAACTTCCTAACCAGATCTTAGGCTGAAATGTAACCGAGACGAACCATGCAGCAACTGCGTCACCAGAAACGTCAGCTGCGTCTACCCACCATGGCCCAGAGGAAGAGCCCCCGTAGCCCAGAGGCGCGATGCAGTTCAAGTGAATCAACAGCTTGATGCACGCGTACGTCAGCTCGAGCAGCTTCTCGGTACCATCGTCTCACAGATGCCTAGTGAGCGTCAGGCTGCGAATTCTCAAAGTTCTGGCGACGTTGCTGGTTCTGAGGATGCTCTTCCTAGTGGAACCTCGCCTCAGCATCTAGCCTCGGGTTCTTCTCCTGGTGGAGAGCTCGAGGTCAAGCCTGGGCGGATGGTGTCGAGTAACACTGAGATGATATATGTCTCGGGCAGTCATTGGACAGCAATATGCTCTGAGGTAATAAATCCGCCCATCTCCTTGAAACTAGGACTTTATTAACAGAAGCCATTCGCGTACACTCGATAGGTCGAAAAAATCAGAGAGCATCTCGATCGGGGTGAAGCAGCTGCGCAGGCGGACGACCAAGACCAGAGTCAAAGCCCTGGACCCATGCTTCTAGAAGGCGTAGGGCAAATATCAAACCTCGAAACTATCATGGCAGACATTCCGCCAAAGGATGTAGTCGATAGGCTCGTCTCTCGCTATTTCAACTCGACAGAACCATCGACTAGTAAGTGAACAGGTGTAGGTTGCAACTAGGCCATACACTAACTTGGTCAAGTTGTTTTTCACGCACCAACTTTTGAGCAAGAGGTACAAAATCTCCTAAGCTGTCTGCATTTGTGCTAATAATATCTAGTATAAGCAATTCTGGCTCGACCCAAAAGGCGCTTCCCTTCCATGGATTGCCATCCTCTTTGGCGTCATGGAAATGGGGGCATTTCTATACCTACGGGTTCAAGACGACTTACCTGGAGACATGGGCAACCCCAAAGATCTCATGGAGTTGTTCCATCGCCGTTCCACCGAGTGTCTTTTGCTGTCCAAATACTCAACTGCGCCTAGTACCTACTCACTAGTGGCTCTTTTGTTCAATATCCAGGGTGAATTCATACGACGTCGAGACGCTCATCTGGGCGTGTGGGTTCTAGCTGGTATTGCTATACGCTTGGCCATGCGAATGGGGTATCATCGCGATCCTGATAAGCACTCTCGCATCACACCCTTCCAAGGCGAGATGCGACGTCGAGCTTGGGCTCTCATTTTGCAACTCGATATTCTGACCTCATGTCAGCTCGGGTTACCTTGTCTGATACAAGAGCATCAATGCGATACAAGACCTCCGAGCAACCTTCTCGATGACGACTTTGGCCCTGATTCGGCTCAACTTCCTCCCCCGAGACCTGAGACACAAATGACTCCCGTGTCATACACTATCACAAAAGCAAAGCTATCTTCCATTTTCCGAACAATATTCAACCAGGTCTGTCTTGGAAGGACAGAAGCTTATGACGAAATCATGGCTTTGGATCAGCGACTTCATAGCACGCAGCGAGCCATGCCACCCAAATTCCAGATAGCCAACTCGGAAGACTCCATCACCGTGGCCCCTTACGTCCTCATCCGGCGCTACAACTTGGAGCTTCTGTTCCAAAAGTCGCGATGTATGCTTCACCGCCATCACATGGCCAAGGCTTACCAGGATCCTACTTTCAACTACTCGAGGACTTCCTGCGTTGAGGCAGCTATGGCACTCCTAACGCATCAAGCCAACATCTCCAAGGAGATCCAAGTGGGGGGCCGGCTGTATAGAGACAGATGGTTTGTATCATCCTTAGAACGACACGACTTCTCGTTAGCGTCCATGATCATCTGCCTCGAACTCAGCTCCCGATCAAACGATACCACCAACCCCCCAGGACCAGAAGACCAACGCGGTTTCTTAAAGTTTAGCCGAGAAGCCATGGTTGAGGCTCTAGAAAGCTCTCGCCGCTTCTGGGAAGCACTCAAGGTGGGTTCCGCCGAGGCACGGCAGGCTTTCGACATGCTCTCGGTGATGCTGGACAAGGTGTCAACAAATCCAAGTGTTCAAGAGAACCCACAGCTCCCAACGCCCCTGGACATAAACGACGCTCTTCAGGCTCAGATTTCAAACAATGGTTAGTAGATCGGTTGTTTGAGAGATAAACGGCTAACGAGTAGGTCAAGTTCTTTTACAGCAACAACCAAGCACAGGCGTATCAACACATTCTTTTGACGCAAATATGCCCGAGATTGGGGCCATGCTAAACTGTCCGGATATTGATAACTGGGTATGTGATGCTCCATCTTTCTGCTATCCCATCACACAACTAACATCATATCATTAGGAACTGTGGGAGGCACTTGTTCAAAGCCCTCACCGAATGGAAGAGCTCCAATATCATGATCCATCAAACTAGACACCAAGGTTCCAATTAATTTCACTCTCACTTGTTTCTGCACTTGATCGATATACGGATTGATGCATATCCCTGTTAGAAAGTTTCATGGTCTCGGTCATCATTTAGGTAGCTGTGCATTTCCACAGCCTTGGCCCCCGCTTCAACCTGACAACTACAAACAATACAAGTTGTCTAAAAAGTTACTTTGCCCAATACTCGTGTCAAGTCCTCAGCACCACGTCCGATGCCTTTAGAAAAGGCCCATCAGGCGTGTCGTGCCTGTCGGTATCAGCCCTCGCGTGAGTGTGGGGAGATTCAGCACTGATATCTAACGTTGCACAGGCGCCTGAAGAGGAGATGCACA
The DNA here is from genome assembly GCA_002168265.2 of Fusarium euwallaceae. Lineage (NCBI taxonomy): Eukaryota > Fungi > Ascomycota > Sordariomycetes > Hypocreales > Nectriaceae > Fusarium > Fusarium euwallaceae. The sequence goes on from NHTE02000014.1 coordinate 1,682,813, forward strand.
AAAGACTTGCCTTCATGTTCTTTGGTACGTATACTTGATCTCTTTGGTAAGATTACTAACATATCCAGTGTATCCGTCTTCACAAGTCATGCGAATACCCCGAAGGAGCCATCCCAAACACCATCACCAACACGGCTGTGAACGATAGACTACGCCATCTCGAGCAACTACTCAACGTGAACAGCATCTCTCCTCCCGAAGCTTCCAGATGTCCAGCTTCCGATTTCCCCCCACCTATTCAAGGCCCGACCAACAACTTCCCTCCTGCTTTCTTCCTGGACAATGAGCTCTTCACACCGCTTCGAGAGAATGCTCTGGCCCAAAGCACACAATCCTCTCTCCATCAGATATGCTCAGAATATCTTGGCAATGACCCCATGGAAAGTGCCTCTGCCTATCTTTCAACTGTCCACACGTGGCTTCCTATGATCAGCAGAAAGCGACTAGTCTTTGAGCTCAACGCCCAATCTCCCGACGACTCTTGTTTCATGCTACTCGTCCTCTGCATCAAACTCTGCACAACAAGTACCAAACATCAACCAAAAGAGCTTTCTCTATATATAGTGGCAAGATCTTTATGCTCAGAAGCTGAGATGGGAGGCTTTGTTTCTCTACGCCTACTACAGTCTTTGGTACTTGTGGCGGTCTATGAGCTCTCTCACGCCATATACCCTGCTGCGTTTCTTACTCTTGGTCGAGCAGCCAGGCTCGGCATTTTGATGGGTTTTCATGATAGAAAAGATGCTCAGCAACTATTCAAGCCTGCTGAAACTTGGACTCTTAGAGAAGAACAGCGCAGGACGTGGTGGGCGATATTCATGCTGGACAGGTAAGAACATGGGATTTCTCGATCCTCGCTAGATAATGACTTTCTAACTCAACAGTTTAGGTTGGTCAACATTGATAGTTCTTTACCACCTGCGGCACCAGAGCCCTGTCAGAGTGAGCTCCTCCCTGTCAATGACACCGACTGGGACAAGGGGACGGTCGTACCCAGCGAGCCGCTATACACAAAGTCGTTCAGTTCGGTGACGACTGTCGGTTCATTCGCACAGACTTGTCAGGCTGCTCATATGCTCAGCAAAGTTATGCGTCACAAGAAAGCCAGAGCATCATCACAAGACATCACTGAGCTTCTGCCAGAAGCTCAACATCTTCACCAGGCTCTATCCGCCCTTCATACATCTATTGAGGGCTCTGAGAGCGACGGAACGCCATCACAGACTCCGGAGCCTTCCACGTTCCCGGCACTCGCCTTGTGCTGCTCTGCTAGACTTGTATTGTACAACCAGTACGCCTGCAACGAACCCTTGGGGCTCGCCTCGAATGGGCCTATCGCTCTAGAGACGGAGCTGCAAAAGGTTGGCTTAGAAGGTATCAAGGCGATAGCGTCTTCTACATCACGCCTAGTAGCTCGAGATACGGGAGGGTGTCCGTTCGTAGCTCGATTTCTCTACCATGCGGCGACCGAGTGTGCGTGGTTCATCAAAGAGAATCACGAGCAAATCATGTATGATGCGCTGGAGGATATTATTAGAGGACTTCGTAGTATGTCGGAGAATTGGGAACTTGCGAGTAAGTATGAATTAGATCAATTATCAAGAACGTCGTCACTAATGCCATGCAGGCGAGTACATCTCGTTACTCGAGCAAGAGGAAGTCCTCAAACTCATCGATCAAGATGTAGACGTCTCTAGTTCTACATCAACGTTCTGAGAATGTCTTTAGTTCGAATCCCGAGGCATTGTGGTCACGGAGTCAACCAACCATCCCTTCATTGAGTCCATCTTCAGCTTTCCACGTCAGTCGAGCTTGCAATACGTGCCATCCTAGCATACCCTTGATTCAACTGCTCCAATCTTTCACCATACAACCCGTAGCAGTCAGATCCCAATTGAACTCGCAAAGCCTTGTCTGTGCCATTCTCAGCCCATATTCCCTCAAACAACCCTTGTCCTTCCACAGCGTCAACGATCCTCAAGCCAAACAGCTTCGGATCACCATTGACCATGTTTGGATCCTTTGTCGCTGCATCAATAATGCCATTCCACTCTTCCATCTTCTCCCTGTAATCCTCCGTGATGCCACTGTCTGGCTTGAGATGGTTACCAGGGAACTTTGTCCGAAACCCTCCAGGCTCAATGATCATGGTCATAATGCCAAATGGTGCAAGCAGCTGGGCGTAGGACTCTGTCAGAGACTCCACGGTCGCTTTTGCGGCGCTGTACATCATGTGCTCAGGCTTGCTAACGAACCCCCAGATGGAAGAGATGGAGATCAAGGTGCCGGTTCGATGGCGGCGCATAGCGGGTATCAAGGCTCTCCAGATACGAAAGAAGCCGAAAAGGTTGGTCTGGAGGTATTGCGAAATCTGTTCATCGCTCATGTCTTCGACAGTCCCGAGGAGTGTGTTCCCAGCATTGTTCACCAGCACCCAGTGTGTCGGCTCCTGCTGGTTGAGGCGTTCCTCGCGAACAACGAGCTGCTTGACAATTTCCTCAGCATTCGGGTCGGATACGTCCAGTTGTAGCCATTCGCCGCCCAATTGCTCAAACTCTGGGTTGTCGAGGGCGGCTTTCTGGGTGTTGCGACCTGTGCCTATGACCCTGTGGCCGGCGCGGAGGGCAGAGAGGGCCATCTCAAGACCTAGACCTGATGAGGCCCCGGTGATGAACCAGGTCTTTCTGCTTTGGGCATTTGGTACCATGTTTTGGGATGTGGATGCTGAGTGTTTGAGTGGCTCGTTCGTGATCGATGGCGTCGTTGGCCTTGTCGAGAGAGGCAGAGAGCGAGACGATTGAAGAATGTATTTACTCATAGATCTTTGAGTCACGCCGGATATTATAAATCAATTCTGATAATCCCCTCGCGTCATACATTCTCAAAACAGGCCCTTGACGAAGCCATCGCACGGCGCCCGCTCCCGTCCGCCTCCGCCTCCGCCTCCACTTGTGCTTCCACTATGGTCAAGCACACCAATTCTTGCGGGTTTGCAAGATTTGCTACTCAAAATTCCCTCACTAACGTCACTTCACGGGGCTAATGACTTCGTCTAGAGCAAAACGCGGCCTCGAGGTGAGCGGATCGCCTGCAGTTCACAGGAGCGGCCTCGAGCGGACATGAGCGGACGAGGCCGCTCGGGTCCGCTGTATCGGGCCGGGCGATTGAAGAGGGGGCATTCTTGGTGTTCAAGGCAATTAATGAGCGATCGCTCTTTTTTTCTGATCATTCATCGTCTGTTGGTGGTCCAAGATACGAATTGACTCACATGTTGAAGTGCCGAGGTGCCGTTGAAGAGAGATCAACGATGGTATAAATGACGGTCAACGCGGCCATCTGCGAAAGCAAACCCCCAAATCCATCACTACCATCTCACCTCTTTTCCAACTAAGAAACATCTTCAATATGGCTCCTCTCGTCTGGCTCGTCACCGGCTGCTCCTCCGGCTTTGGCCGAATCTTTGCCCAACAGATCCTGAGTCGTGGAGATCATGTCATCGCCACGGCTCGTAAGGTCGAGACCCTTGACGACCTTAGCAAAGCTGGCGCCTCTGTCATGAAGCTAGACGTTACCGATGATCAAGACACCATCACCGACATTGTTCAAAAAGCCATGAGCATTCACGGTCGTATTGACGTCCTCGTTAACAATGCTGGCTTCATCCTGGGCGGCGCATGGGAAGATCTCTCGCAAGTTACATCCTCACATAAGAGACTTGCACTAACACTGAACAGAGACCAACAGTTCCGTCAGGCCTTTGAAACAAATGTCTTTGGCGTTCTGAAAGTCACCAAGGCTCTACTTCCTCATTTCAGGGAGCGTCGCACGGGCACCAACGTCTTCATCAGCTCGCTCTCAGGATTTCACGGCTACGAGTTCAACGCCGGGTACTCGGGTACAAAGTTTGCGCTCGAAGGTAAGACGAACACCATCAACCAATTCACACCGCTGACTTAATCAGGCATGGCCGAGAGCTTGTGGAGGGAGACGACACACTTTAACATCCGCACTCTAATAGTTGAGCCAGGCCAGTTCAGAACCGAGCTCCTATCGAGTAAAAACCTCAAGAACGAACCGTCCAAGATCCCGGACTACGCTCAGCGGTCCAAGGATTTTGATGAGTACTTGGCCAAGAGGAGTGGGCATCAGGCTGGAGACCCTGAGAAGGGTGTCGCGATTGTGCTTGACCTTGTGCGCGGTGAGGGGGTTGCAGCGGGTAAGGAGATGCCTCTCAGGATTGCACTTGGGGCGGATGGGTATGAGGTTGTGAAGGACAAGTGTGATGAGACTTTGAAGAGTCTGGAGGCTTGGAAGGATGTTAGCTGTAGCACTAATTTTGACGCGGAAGAATAGGTTAGTGGTTGATAGCCTCTTCTATAGATGTCATGATGATTAACAACAAGAATAGAACGGATAGCTCGCAAGGAGTCACACCTGTCATCAAGTTGGCGATTGCAAGCAGTGTGGACCATGTCATTTGAAGGTCCAACCCAGTAATCTCTCTTGTAAATGTCATGGCATCCAAGTGTGTAGAAATGCCTATTGTAAAGAGTACTTAATGGCGTAGCTAATAGTTCTCTGACAATGAGCCCGTGTTAGACAAGTCTTGCTCGACGTCCAGCTTCCATCAGCAAGAAACACCCTCGCTCGATACTACCGCGAGTATCATAGAACGCTCGCATCATCTTTTCCCGGGGACAAGTCCCTATTTCGTGGCCATCAATCCCCTCCCCAGATTTCCAATCATCTCACCAACATAACGTTATCCCTTACATCCCCCTCATCACATCAACAACGCCACGGCTTCAACAATTCCTCCACCCAAACCCACTTAAACCCGTTATATTGCCCCGATCCCGTCAGCCACTCGGTAGTTTATTGTCCCTGGCCCTGTGCAAAGTCCCTGCGCCAAAGCCTCCGGTCCAATCATTCCACACCGGAGTTTGCGGACATGGAGCGGACGTGACAGGGGGGAGAGCGGGATGCTGGCATTAGGCTTGACGGATGTGGCAATTTTGTGTTTGGGCTTGTGGATCGTGCTTGTAATGGCCGATATGGTGATAGAATAGGCTGAAGAGCTTCAAGTGTCCCATGAACTGTCATAAGCCTCCGCTTCGTACCTTGACCCAGTGTCGTGTTAGAGCGCTAACAGAATGAGCCTAATGACAGAGGAATGATGCCCTGGTCTGTTATGTTCATATGTGCTCAGGACTTTATCTACCGGCGTAACTTGGTGTGCGATCACGTATCCTTACTACAAATGATGCGGTTGACTTGTGTCCCTGTTGTGACCACCCCGGAGGCTTATCATAGTTCGTGGGATAGTAATCATCTAGACGTGAAGAGATATATAAACGGGCCATGGCCTCGAGAAATTGTATCAAACACATCTCATCAGTTCATCCAACATCCTCACAACATCCCAATACATCTCAACCTCAAAAATGTCCTCCCAAAAGCTCATCGTCATCCTCGGAGCCACAGGCAACCAAGGCGGCTCCGTCGCAACAACATTCCTCCAAGACCCAGCCTGGAAAGTCCGCGCCCTGACCCGAAACGCCTCAAGCACCAAAGCCCAAGCCCTCGCATCCCGCGGTGCAGAGGTCGTCGAGGCAGATCTTGACAAGCCGTCTACTCTCACGGCTGCGTTTGAGGGAGCCAACGCCATCTTTGCCGTTAGTGACTTTTGGGGTCTGTATGGTGACCCTGCAAACAGGGGAAAGGCCAGGCCCGGACAGGCTCTTAATGAGTGGGCTGGTGAGCATGAGACGCTGCAGCTTAAGAATGCCATTGATGCTGCTGCCAAGGTCTCTACTCTTGAGCGGTTCATCATCTCGGCGCTCTCTGATGCTACAAAGTGGTCGCAGGGAAAGTATAAGCATGTGTACCACTTTGACTCGAAGGCCAAAGCGGTCGTGTACGCAAAGGAGACCTATCCTGAGCTCTGGGCCAAGACCAGTGTTTACCAGGCAGGTCTCTTCCTAGGTAACTTTGTCCAAAACCCCCTTACACAGCCCATCAAGGCAAGTACTCCAACGCCTATGACTCAAAAGCATTACTAACATATTTAGAACGCCGATGGAGTGGTCCAGTTCATCGGACACATCGAACAAGACGTCAAACTCCCCTTCATAGCCGCCGAAGAAGACTCCGGCCCCTTCGTCAAAGCCCTCCTACAGCAGCCCGCAGGCGTCAACCTAATCGGCTACAGAGAATGGATCTCTCCCCGTGAGGCGGCTGATGCGCTTACAAGGGCCACGGGTCTCAAGGCAGAAGTCGTTACACTTCCCAAGGGCCAGTTCCCTCCTGACTTGGACCCAGACTTGAGGGCTGAGCTCGAGGATAACTTTGCTTATTTTAATGAGTTTGGGTATGAGGGGAGGGATGATCCTAGTCTTACTCATCCCCGAGATGTAAGTTTATCCGTGGAGTGTTGCGAATGGTTGCTTATACCGGATTTAGTTGAAGTTTCCTCCATCTCTTGAGACCTGCGAGGATTATTTCAAGAAGCAGGATTGGTCCAAGGTCTTTGGTGCTTGAGAAATGGGAAGTTGGGTTCATTGGGGAGCAAGATAGGGGTGAAAGGTGGTCGACAAGATCCTGTGTTGCCGCTCATGCTCTCTATAGCAAGCACTAGGCAGTCAAGTCAAGTTTATGAAAGTGGGTATCACAGTTGAAGAGTCACATCAGGTTCTGTCGCAACAACTTTCTTGGTGTATTCACTCGCCTGCCAGCCATGCCATCTCAGTCTATTGAATGAACCCTCCACAAGCCAAAGGAGCCAATACCACCACAAGTTATCCAAGGTGGATGGCCTATACTTGTCCGACAGGTCCAAGACTCAAGAGACGTAACATCCCTGGGGGCCTTGGTACCCGCCGCTAGGCTCCTCCTCCATCATGTAGCCCTTCTTGAACCGCCCATTATCTTCAAAGGAGACGGACTCCTCCTAGGTAGCCAGTCTCTGCAGCCGATCAAACAGAGGAGTGCCCCAGCCGGTGACAGGATCCCATCCCTTGACCGCTTTCCACCCAGCATTGGGGATCACAGGCGCAGGAAGAAGAGCGTAACTCTGACCCTTACAGCCTTCAGACTTGCCTTGGGTAATACTAAACACAATTAGGAGACTATCAATACACGGTAAAATGGGCACTTACTCAGTGAATCCTGCCTTGCCAGTCTTGTAGAGCCAGGGATTCAGGAAGCCCATTGGAGGCTTGCCCTTCTTGAATCTCTCATTGTTGAGGAGAGCAATAATGGCGCCAAATGTCGGAGATGCGACGCTGTATCCTATGTCAGTACCCTTGTCACAAGATCCGGTCGGAACTGGGCAAGGCAACATACCTTGTTCCACCGCCAAAAGTCTGGTTGCCGCGGAGCATGATCTGGTGGTTCCATGCAAGAGCTGCCACATCTGGGTAAGCTCTACCATTGGGGTTATAGTAACCCTTCCACTCGTTGCCGTGCTTCTTGAGGTATGCCTTAACAGTCTGTTCCTGCCACCAAGGGCGCGAAAAGACTTCTGAAAAGCCACCGCTGGATCGGTTCCAAGCAACTTCCGGGCTGTTCCCCTCTGTGCCACCCACAGCGGTCACGTAGGGACATGAGGCTGGGAATGTAGGGAGGAACTTCTGCTTATTCTTGCCGTCGTTGGATCTGCAGGAGTAGCCCGGGCCCGTGTTGCCAGCGGCTACAATCATCGAGACGCCGCGAGCGCCAAGTTGGCCAAACATGTTGCAGACCTGGCGGGCATAGGACTTTGAGAGGTGTTGCTCGTTCGATCCATACGAGACAGAGATGACTTTCGGTAGGTTCTTGTCAGAGAGACCTAGGAGGTATTGCAGAAGTTCGAGCCACGGTTCGGGGTACTGCCTGTTGGCTGTATTGATCTGTGGGAAGCTATTGTCGTTAGCCTCAGTCAGGGTTTCACATCTCCTTGGCACTTACTCAAGGTCGGTGTTGAGGTTCGGATTCATACCGCCAACGGAGATAAATCGGACTGGCACCTTGTCGGCGAGTGCAACGGCGTACTGGATATCCATGTTGGCTTCGATTTGAGCAACAGCGTAGGTTTGCTGGTTCAGTCCTCCGTTGACCAGAGAGACGGAGAAGTTTGCGCCCTTCAAGTCGGGCGCGAACCGTTTGAGAAACAGTTCAAGGTCGGAAAACTGCGCATTTTGTTCAAGGAAGCCAATGATGCCGTACTCTGACTTCCGGTGTGCGCTTGGATGGTTATGCAAAGGCATCTTGTAGATCTTCCGCAGGCATGCTGGTGTGACCTGTGCCTTGCACTGTTGCAGGTCAATCGGTCCATTACCACCATGGTTACCGTCATTGTTGTTGCCGTAAGCCCTCGCCTCGATACCTTCCTCCCTCTTCTCCAAGGCTGTCGACTCTTCAACGGCGCGTGCCTTTTTCTCGCTAGGGAAGAAGGTCGTAGGTTGAATGGTGGTGATATGATCGCGGACTTCGACGGGGACTGAGTATTCTCTCGTTCTGACGACTTGTTCATCGTCGCGAGCAAAGATTCCAAAGCGGGTGCTGAGAAGACTATCGGCCTGACCGACCGTGGTGCGAATATGAAGCCACTGGCCTTCGTCACGGATATGGTGCTCTGGCACTCCAGCATCAGAGAGCCAGCGCTTGACAGATTCCGTGGCAGCGCGAGAAGGGTGGAGCAGGGCTTTGGCGGCGTCGCGAGAGAGGTGCTTGCCATAGTTGGCATGAGAGGGGTCCGAGATTTCGCTGAGAGTGCGCTCGAGAAGGAGGTGATCCTCAGACTCAAGGCCGATGGAGAGTTCGATAGGCTTGTCGGGGGCGGGAGAGCTGGATTCCTCCCAACCCTCAGGGGTTTCCTCCAGTGATTCAACCACAACAGGTCTTGCAATGGCTGTCGCAGCAATAAGGAGAAACCCCCAAGTTTTGAGAAGGCTAATAGCCATCATAGCTTGAAAGTTGCGGTGTCAAAGATGATGAAAAGGTTGATGTTGCTCGTCAAGATGATCCCGAGAGCTTGTCTGGTCCTCAACACCACTCCTGCACATCACAAGCCTTTATATCCTCAACGCAGCAACATCATCATATCAGATATCTCTTTTTTCGATATAATACCCTTGCTCCAATCGCAAGTCGTATTGTAGTTGTGGCTGCTCTTCCACCCGATCCGGCAGGTGGCTGTAGAGAACAATACTAAGCCATGTCTTGATATTGTTCGTGGCACGCACCACCAACAGCAATCCAACGGTCCCGACAGCGTGGGCCAAAGCGTAATTTCACCTCAGCCAAGTGCAGGGGATTCCTCCATTTGGTGCCGCCATCTTCTTCATTACCAACAACAGTTGCCTGATTCGGGAAACCGTCTGGATTGTGGCTGTCAGCCGGCGGATTCCTTGTCCACGAGGATGCTTTTTCTAGAAGAACGGGTAGAAACTTCAAACTTCCGGGCATAGCATGGAATGTGATTTATCCCGTTACACGGTGTCTAAGTTGGCATCTCGTATCATCGTGTCGTAACAGTTGAGTTTCGCCATCTCGTTTGAGTGTAGAGTCAGTTCAGCCCTGTAATCAGGCCAGGAACGTGATCACTCCTTCACGGACGTCATCAAGAGGCACTTGCAAAAGCAAATACAAACTTCTACTGAGTGTTCCAGGCTAACCTGTTGGTCCCGTCCCAAATCCACCCTGCACCCTGCCGTCAATATTTGCTCAAGCTATGGCCTCAGCTGAAGGGGCCAGCATATCCGAGCTTCGACTGTGTCCAGTTATGTTAAAGCTTTATGATGTTGTTGTAGCTGTGGCACGCTATGACTTGTCATGTGGTACACTCTGAGTCCAATGTTTTGGCTGTTGGTCCATCAAAGATCTCTGGTTGTTGGCTCGTATCGGGAATGCTGCCTGCCGTGTACTCGCGGGAATAGTTGCACCTCTTGTCATACAGTAACTAAATCGCTGGCTGAGAAACAGAGCCAATGACGCTTTCTCCGACGCACGGAATGCTAGCTAGTAGATCTCTCTCACAACCAACAGTGTCTTAAGTTGATCGGAAGGCGGGCCGCTCTTCAGCGGGATCCAATGGCTTCGTACGGACGCTTTCGCCAAGTGAAAGGGATCACACAGAAGACGCATCGCGTATATTTCGCTCGATTCGGTATCCGTGATCAAGACAGGACGGAAATTGATGTCGGTCATTGACAGCAGCTGTCATGGATCAGCGCCCCTTAAGACAGGGTGGGAAATAGATGAGGCTTTCGTGCTGTCAGTCAACGGGTAGATCACCAGTCTTTTCATCCACCACACATAGCAGGCCCCGGCTCTGTGCGCTCGAGCTTGGATCCATCACGGAAGCCGTCACAGTCAGAGCTTATCCTCCGCCTTGGCTGTGACATGACCGGCACCGAAGACACTGTGGAGAGTTACACACCGCTGTGCCGCGTCCCACTGTGGTCTCTGTTAGCACAAGTTCAAAGACCATGCGATTGGAGAAGTCTTTGAGCCGAGCACCTCCACATGAGGAAGCGACATGATGGTGGACACCCAGATCAGACATCACAGAGAGTTATCGTCGCACGACGTGATCTTTTTTCAAGTCCATGGCCATGGAAGGGCAAGGCACATTGCAGGTTCATCGGCACATCGGTGAAACTGGACTCTCGGTGCTGCTGTGTGCCAAGTCTTTGACAGAGCCTGTAGCTTTTTCGCTTACCCGTTGGCTCATGTGGGGCTAACGCCCCAGGCGAGCCAACCTAGCAAGCTAGGTTGGCCACAAAATTGTGATACAGTCACAAAATTATGATACAGCAATTTAGGTGCAAATACAGCTAAAATTAGCTAAAATCATAGCTATTTTAAACTACTATAATTAACTTATTAAAAGAGATAAAATAATTTTTAAAAATCTTATATAATATTTAATAAATAAAATTTTTAAATATCTTATTTTTATTTATATATCTCTTTTAATAAGTAAATTATAGAGCTTTAAAGTTAAGGT
>NHTE02000014.1:1693902-1729552 GCA_002168265.2 Fusarium euwallaceae
ATTTTAAAAAATTTAAGAAATTTTTTTCTATAAGAAAAAGTATTTAAATATTCTTTAAGAAATCTAAAAAGTATAAAAAATAGCTTAGTCTTTAAAGTATTTAATTATATTTTTTATCTATTTTATATAAATTTACTTACTATAGATATCTTATCTTATTTCTTTTTCCCTATATAAAATAGCTGTGTATCACCATTTTGTGACTATATCACAATTTTGTGGCCAACCTAGCTTGCTAGGTTGGCTCGCCTGGGTCCCTAGACCCACATGAGCCAACGGGTAGTATCAAGGCGCAAACTGTGATTGATATCGCCGGGGATAGGCTATTGCAGCCGAAATTAGAGAAGGAAATTTGTCAATTCTGAAAGTCTTTCGCTTGATGCAGGGTAGTCTTGTTTGCGTGGATGTTGTTGAGAGTGCCCGGACAGCTGCAGCCTGGTTGACGGGAAGTCCGTCATGTGAAGAAGTAGGATTTCAGGATGCCTCCCAACAGACAGATAGTTCATATCTGCAGTTTCGAGCAATTCAAAATAACGTGAGGCACAAATGACATCGATCCAGCCTTTACTGTCGCATGATCATATCCTGGATACTAGCAACGAGCGGACATCCACAGTCGTCTTGTTCAAGCGTTCCAAACTTTTAGCCTCAGGTTGCTTCCTGTTCTGTGAGGTCCGCCTTCCTCACCGCAAGGCCCGCAGCCCGCCCGCCAAGTGGACCCCAAATCTCCCAGCAGGCAGCACTCCAGCCTCCCGAATTCCCCCGTCCCTCATTGGCCCAAATTCTGCCACCACACAATCAGTAACCCTCCTCACCGCCCTCCAAATCCTCTATAAAATATCGCCCTCCCTCCCACCAATTTACTCTTCTTTTCTTTTCTCCTTAGCTCTCTTTGCCTTTTGGCTTAGATCAAGTGTAGTATCTGTTCTTTTCAGTTTAATCTCTGAAAGGTCTCCAAGGAGACCAATCGTGATTATTCCTATTTTTGAACCTAGGGCAGTCTCCTCTGTGCTTGCACATGATTCTGCCCACAGTGTCCCTGGTATTACACTGCCTCCAGGCGACGCGAACACATTTGTTGAGCTCATTTCGCTTTTTCATTGCTTGCTCGGGCTTGCCTGGGTAGTGAAGAAGAACGTGCTGTGACCAATTTGCTGCTGTGGTGCTTGAAGCGATCGTAGAAATGAGCTTGAAAATTTGATAATGCAGACGTAAATCAACATCTGAATCATCTCGAACCCATCTCCAAAGTCTAAACTGCGCATCGTAATTGAAGCCTCCATCTCAAGCTCTCCACGAGGTAAATCAATCTTCCCGCTCTCAATCCCTAGCGTAAACCAAAACACCTCCAAACAGAGCCTCATCCGCAGAGCCTCACCCACTTTCAACAACAAAGAACCCACCATCACCATGTCCTCCGACAACCCCCTCCTCGACCCCTCCATCTTCGCCCACCTCCAGGAGAAGATTGACGAGGAGACCCGAGTCCGCGATAACCTCACCCAGATCATCCAGCGTCTCGAGCGTGCTGTCGCTACCGCACAGGGTCTGCTCTCGCGCGTCCACTCTACGCCCCGCGCTCGCTGTCAGTTTTTTTTTTCTTGCCATCTTCCCCCGCCTTGTTTGTGATTCATCTGCTGAGACTTCTGTGATAGACCCTGCGCTTGTGTCCCAGGTTGAGGATGCCATCAAGGAAGAGGTCACCATTGTGGGGGAGCTGAGCGCTGTTGCCAGCCAGCACCCCTACTACAAGTACGTTTGCCTAGTCCACCAGCTGAAAAGCATCAAAATCTGACCCAACCGCCCAGGTACAACGGCAAGTGGGCCAGAACCGTCCAAAACGCCATCGGCACCGTCGTCTACACTGCCTGGCTCGGCGGCCTTGGCTCAGACTCACAGCCCGCCTCTCTCGGTCGTCTCCTTACGCTCGAGCAAGTCGGCGCCGTCTTCCAAGGTCCGCCACCATACAAACAAAGAAAACCCCCCCAACTGACCCTCCCACAGTCCCAACCAACCTGAAGGACCGTGATGCCTTCCACCTCACCATCGAAGAGTACCTCCTCTCCCTGACGGACCTGACTAATGAGCTCGCCCGTCTGGCCCCCAATGCCGTCACCCACGGCGACTTTGAGCTGCCCCTCGTTATTAGCGGGTTCATCAAGGATCTGTTCGCTGGGTTCCAGCTGTTGAACCTCAAGAACGACATTCTGCGCAAGCGTGCCGATGCTGTCAAGTATGACGTCAAGAGGGTCGAGGATGTCGTCTATGACCTGAGCCTGCGTGGTCTGGTCAAGAGAGCTGGCGAGGGTGACACTGAGATGGCTGCCGCTGAGTAAAAAGCGGATTTCAACCCGGATATTAAATCGTTTTAAAAGTAAGATGGTTATCATTGATCGACTCAATCAAAATCTGCGTCGTCTAGTCTGCTGCGTCCCTCGTGTGAAAACATCCTTAAACAAACATGCACGAAGTACGATGCCAGAATACGAGAATACGTAGGTAACATAGAAACGTCTATTCTCCGTAAAGCGCTCAAAGCGCCAATGTAGTAGAAACCATGCAGCCCCTTATCACCGGGCGAACGATATGGAGTTCATGCGAGTTTTGTTTACAATAATATACACCGTAATCCTCTCCCCAAACCTCAAATACGTATCTCGCCAGACGACCATCACAGGCGAGCTGAAGCCACAGTGCTTCTGTTCAGTCGTGTCTAAACGTGCACTTGTCTCCTCTGGCGCATTTGCCCTGCTGCCAGAATGTACAAGGCTTAGTCCCAATAAGTGCTTTGTTTGCTGGTTTGTGCGGTGGCAGCGTGCCTCGCTTTCTTCGACCGTCTTTCCCTTCGCGGTCACCTCTGCCTCCATGGTGATCATCACGGTTACGGTCATGGTCACGATCCCTGTCATGCATGCGCTCCCGATCTCGGTCCCACTCCCGGTCTCTATCGCGTTCTCGGTCTCTATCCCGCTCCCAGTCCCGTTCCGCCGCTGGGGGCGGGGGCGGAGCAGCTTGTTGTCCTTGGGCCATCTGACTGAGCATCATGTACTGCTGGTAAGATGGGTCGTTCGGGTTCAGATACGACGCCGAATTTGAGGCTGGAGCTTGCGCTGGCTGCTGAGATGGCTGGTTGATAGCCGCCAAGATGGATTGGAGCTGACTGTCAGGAATTTGCCCCTGCTGTTGGGGCGTAGCGCTGGCCTGGGTCTGTTGCTGAGCCGGTTGCTGGCCACCAGTCATCTGCTGCAGCAGAGCCATATACGGGGCATATGCTTGCTGCTGCGCATAATATGCTGCCCAGTCCTGGGGGTTGGCCGGGGGTTGGCCAGGTGTAGCGTTTGGCGCAGTGGTTCGCTGGGCATTGGCTTCGGCTTCGGCTCTGGCTCGTTCTTCATCCGCTCTCTTTTGTCGTGCCATCATCTCTTTGTTGTAACCCATCTGCCACTCGCGAACCTTCTCTGGATCATGTAGAATCCACTCTGGAGGTGATGTGGCTGGAGCTGGTTTGTTGGCCAAGTTCTTAGCGACGCCCTCAATAGCACCTCCACAAAGACGAGTAGCGGCATCAGTGTAATGGTAAGTACGCCAAACATCGGTCGTAGCTGGAGCAGGATCCCGCCAGTTCTTAACTTTGTCGGATCTAAGCAGAGTAAGAACCTGTTCTGCAGCTGCATTACCGGCGACAATAGGCAGATTGTCACTCGCCATGCCATGGCTTTGCTGGGACGAGGAACTGGGCTGTGAAGACGATGAGGGGGCTGAAGGCGCTCTTTGAAGGCGACCCAAGATCGAGTCGAGGCGGTTCGACGGGTTCTCCTTCGCATCGAGACGCTGGATTGCCGAGTATAGAGCCCCGTCGAGCCCCATTTGCTGCTCATCGCGCCACCGAAGCTGAAGCTCTTGAAACTTGGCATCATCCGGCAAGTACTGAGTTTTCCGGTCACTGCTACCAACCGTCTCCGGTGGGGGAGACTTGGGTGTTGGTGGGATGTCGTCCGGATCAGTGTAAATGGCCATGAGTTCCCGCTGCTCCCTCTCTGCAATGCGCTGCTGCTCATCCGTGGTAAAGGTGACGTTTCCTCCCCGATTCACAAAGTTCTTGTTTCGGGTATCATCTGGTAGTCTCGTGAAGTCGGTCGCAACAGGTCCAACCCAAGGCTGATAAGGAATATCATCATCCTCATCCTCATCATCCACGTTGGCACGTTGCTTGAGAACCATACCCTCAGATCGATCGTCACCGGCGTCGCGAATCATGTTGACCTCTCTACCTTCATCCTCAGCCTCTTCCTTGTGGAAGATTTTGACCTGAACAAGTTCACTCTCAGGCTTCCAGCTGACTCGGAGCTTGCGGCGAGCTTCCTTGCGAAGACGCTTGGCCTTTTCTTCCGGTGTCTCGGAAGTTTCAGGACCATTGGTTTCCTTAGGAGCGGCCGGAGAGTCGGCCTTGGGGGCATTAATTGAATCAAGAAGCGAGGCAATGCCAGACGACAAGGAGCTTGTTGCTGACGATGAGCCGTTCTGGGGCACATGCGGTTTGGGCTCGCTGCGTGACGTCTTGGGAGCCGGCTTGGGCTTGTCCTCCGGTGTCGACTTATTCTCTGGCTTGGGTTCAGGCTTCGGTGCAGACTTGGCCACGGGTCTGGATTTGCCAGGCAGGATAGAAGCAGCTGCCGCTTTCGCTGCAGTGGTCTTGGATGCTGATTGAAGTTGAATCTTAGGCTGCGCAAGCTTCCTACTAAGAGAGTTGCCGCTTGATTCTATCGCAATCTTCTTCACAGTCCGTGTGTCAGCCTCTTCGTCCCGGCCACGCTTGGCAGAGTGATCATTCCCAGATTTGGAGCTTGACTTTGCTCTGCTGGCAGCCGAGGTTCCCGTGTACCCGGTGGCCGTCTCCGGTTCGGACGCCTTGAGCTTCTTGATCTTGGCAGATAGCTCCTGAGTGAGCTCCTTGACTTCGGCATCGCCCTTGTCGGCGAACCTTTTCCGCACCGTCTCAAAGTTTGTTGTTTCGGCGATCTTCTTCGTCATTGGAAAATGGGTAAAAAGCTCGAGGACGATCTTTGGGAATTTCCCAGAGAAGTCACTCGATTTGATACACATGATCAATGCATTCACCAGACTCAGAACCAACTTCTGGTGGCCGCCGAGGTTATCCAGAACCGCGTCGTCCGCATGCTCGATAGTAGCATCCAAAGCTCGATAGAGAATCTCCTTCTTCTTCTCAAACTCCTGTCGGAACTTTGAAATCTCAGACTCGGCCTCCTTGTCCTTGATGGCTTGGTCGAGCTCCTGCTTGGCGCGATTCATCTCACCACGAAGCTTGATAAAGTATTCACCCGCTTGCTGCACACGACCTGCGATGAGCGCATTCGTCCTTGCAACAGACTGCTCTACATGAACTATCCCAACAGCGTCCCATGCAGCAGCATCAGCAGGGTCTGTCGGACGAGTAGCAGAGCGGATCTGAGTATTGTTAGGCCAATGTCTGTTGATATATGATACAACCCTGGACTTACTGGTTTGTTGCGTACCTCCTCCTGCTCTCTCTTTGCCTTCTTCTCCGCCTTGTTTTTGGAGGCTTCATCCGACTTGAGCTGCTCTTTGAAAGCATGAGGGTACTCAGTATACTTGGGGCGTCGTTTACCAAGCCCCTTCATAGCACGATCGAATTCATCCAACAACACCTTGGCCTCCATTCGCCTCTCGTCCAGCCCACCCTTATCAGGCGAAGGACGATATTGAGTTGTGAACCGACCCTGAACCTCACAAGGGAGACTGTATCCAAGTTCGGGAACCATTTGTCGTCCGCTACGGGCGGGGAGAGCGACAAGTGGAGCAAGCTTGTCGTAGCTTTTGGGAGCGGGAAGCTTCGTTGCTCCATCGTAGATTAGATACGGGAGGCCTTTGATAGCGGGATGCTTCGCTTGAGCGGCCTTGGTGCGTTTGTTGAACTGGGCAATCAACTGTGCATCTTCGGGCGAGGGTGTTGGTGCTGACAGTGCGTCAATGTCATCCACCTTCTTCGGAGCAGGAGATCCAACAGGCGAGTCGGCATGGACCGTTGCAGGCTCCGGCGTCGGCGTTTCGGGGGCGCTCTTAGCTGCCCGCTTCCTCTTCTTTGCCGGAGGTTCAGCCACGCTGGGCTGAGAGACGCCTGCGTCTTGATCAACGACCGCCTGTTGCATCATGTACTGGGGAGTTGTAGCAGGTGGTGGCGAAGAGTTGGTCATGAAGGGCGGCTGTTGTTGATGCACAGGTTGTTGGAAGTTTTGGTTCGGCATAGGTTGAGTGGTCTGCGAATAGGCAAGGGACTGTTTGGGAGCATATTGTGCCTGGGAGTATGGTTGAGGCTGCTGTGGTTGTTGCTGCTGGGGCTGATGTGGTTGCTGTGTTGGCTGCTGATGCGCCTGTTGATGAGATTGTTGAAAATTGAGTTGTTCGTTCGATTGAGGTTGAGGAGTCTGGCCATTCACTGGAGGGGAGAATGCAGCTTGGCTATAAGGCTGCTGGTTTTGAACAGGAGACTGCTGAGGCGGTCGGCTGAAACCATGGCCATGGGCGAAAGTGCCAGGAAGACCCTCAAACTGCTGAACAGGAGTATGACTTTGTTGTCGGCTCGGTTGAGGTATTACGTGAGGCTGAGAATACTGCTGTATCGGGGACTCGAAGGAAGGTTCGTTGGGTTGAACTAGACCATATGAAAATGTGGAAGAATGAGGATGGCTTGAAAGTTGGCCAACGCCAGCCATGGCATTGTCCAAGTCGATCTTGCCATGCTGGCCATACAGATCCGAATGGATATCGCTGAAGGCTGGATCCATCACATCTTGAGAGGGCTGCGAGAACTGCTGGTTCAATCCCAGCGAATCATGCCCTGCATGATAATTGCCTTGGTTTGGCTGTGACCCATGAAGACCACTGGTGAGAAACGAGTTGTTTTGATCAGAGTCGAAAAAGTTGGATGGAGAGGCATCCTGAGGGTTGATGTGAGAGTACGCAGCTTGATCAGTCATGGGCTGAGACCAAGCCTGGTGAGGATCATATTGTCCATTTTGACCAGTGAAGGCATAGTTATTATGCCATTGCTGCGTCTCATCAGCGCCATTCTGGCCATTGTTGGACCAAGATTGCATCTTGCAACAGGGCGATGATTGAGGCGGCAGCCGCCACGGCAGCAACGCAGCCTCAAAGATCAATTAATGGGCAATTATAGAGGCTAACGCATGTTGTTAGTTAGCGATCATCGCTATGGGCAGATTGTGTGGATGCGTGGACGAAAGCGAGCGATGGATGCAATGCGGGAGAGACCCGGTTCAGCAAGACGCAAAGGGTGGTGGGCTTAGATAGGCGTTGATGTAGACATGTTTACAGCCTGTGGCTGTTGATCAGGAGACAGGAGGAGAAAGTACTAACACACAGAGATTCGATGCAGGGAGACCTGAGGTGGGCTTCTCCTGTTAGCGGAGGATTTTCGGTTACCAATAGCTGCAGGTTACCCACCATAAAACGACGCTAGGCGGCAACGGGAGCGATGACAAGGGTCCAGGCGGGAAGTGTTGAAAAAGGCAATGAATCTGTTGAAAGCAATGCGAACCATCAGCAAGTCTGGTAAAACAAAAAATGAGTGGTGGTTGGAATCTGAAAATGATTGTTGAATCAAAAAGAATATTGTAAAACTGGATTCCTGTCGATAGTTAAGGGAACGAGCGAGCGAGTGAATGAATAAAGGACCACCAGCAGAAACCGCCAACAAATGCTGGACCATCTTGAACCACGGTCGGACAAAGGCTCGAGCGCAGCCAGTTGGGCAACAAAGAACCCCAGAAAACGGGATGGATAAGCTGAATGCCAAATTAATGAATTGGCTTTTGTCGACAGAGCTTTGCTCCTTTTGGTGATGGAATTGCCTCACTCGTTGAGAGGCATTGGAGAAAGATTTCTGGTGGTGGGCCCACTGGTCTTTGGATGCGTGCGCCTCCATTTAGCGTAGTCCCTGCTGCTGAGCCTGCCTGCGAGACTGTCGCGGCCTTGGCCGTTCTGGTGGTGCTGGCAACCTGAATGTTATCACCTGGGCCCCTGCACCAGGTCGCCCGACCAAGGCCTGCAACGTCGCAGAAGGACGCCCGCTCAATGGCTGGCGCGCCTTTTCTTGACTCTGGATGCCCTCTTTTATCAAAACACTCGCCCGCGGCTTAGGTGCGCGTTCGCATCTAGGTTCGCCAGATTGCAGATACCTGGATTTCGTCACTGCGCTCAAGCCTGGAAGTCTTGGTTACCCAGCCGCTGCAGCTCAGCTCTCTGCTGATGCAAAGGCAAAGACGGCGCTGAGAAGCCTTTATCTCCAAAGCGAGTCTCCACGACGGTCGGTCACCAGCTCCTCATCTTGCAATTTAAATGCTGCAGATTCCGAGTGGTTGATTCCATTCTTCATAGAGAAATCACAGATACAATGCTGCTTCTTTGATTCATGGTGATGGCGCAACAAGCCGCGAAGAATGACGCGACAGAGGTGATTGAGCGTGTTGTGGAGGGGAAGGGGGATGGGGTTAAGGATTGGGCATACCCTGTGATTCAGACAAAGGATTCGATTCCGTGAGCAACTTGATCCGTCTTCCTACCCGCGAGGTGCAGAGAAAACCTATCCCATCTGTATATTGCGCAAGTCGCTCGCCGCTTACAACATTATCGAACCGTAGGTGTGTCCTGTCGGGGAGGCAAAGGATTGATAGCACAAGGGCGACACGCCGAGGTCCGCCTAAGCAATGTGCAGGTAGGCAGCTGGATCGGACGTAGACGCAGGCCAGATGGAGGACGTGAACGCGGAAGAATCGAATCGAAATCTTAAGCGCCACCAGTATCTACCGGCGCAGTTCGTCTGCCGAGCGCCGACGCTGCGTGCTGTCGCGATGAGTGATGCCGGCGTGCGGATGTTGATGGAGTGTCGTCGAGAGTAGGTAGAAAAAGAAGTCCTGGCGGCTTCGCAACTGAGGACCAAGACGTGTTGGATGATGGCCCCATTTCTCAGGCACACACAACTATTTGGTCTCAGGCATGGCCCCACTCGTGTCTCAAGCACGGAGAACGGACAGGCCGCGCCTGCTTCCCCTGGAAGTCAGAAGTGCCTGCCTTTGCGTGTGCCCCAACCGTCGGCCCTTGAATCGGTCCGTGCTCTGCTCACAGCTTGCGCGCCGTCGGGGAGCTATCAACTGAGTGAGCGCCTGGCAACCTACGGTATCGTGGCCTCAAACTGGCATTAAAACAACACGGTCCTTGACGTGAGGATTCGGCTTGGCGCTTTGCAAGTAAGCTTTTCTTCTGCATAGGGTCAAAGTTTCCTCATTGCTTTTTTTTGCGCACCCCCTGAACATTAGGGTGGCCAATATCTTCGCCCTTGTCAGGACAGCTCCTGAACTGCGCATCCCACTATCATCACCGCTTTGAGCTCCAACTTTGCCGACGTCATCTGCCACCATGGCCACCAAGGGGAACTCCCTGCGTGATCGCCAAATAGGTTTGTTATTGTATACTCGAAAATTTGTTGCTTTTATTGACAATACTCTTAGCTTCTCTCAAGAAGATCCTCAACCTCAACGAGACGGTCGAGTCTGCCGAAGCCGACGAAGCGCTCGCAAACGGTCTGCTTGCTCCTGTCGCTCCCATCCTCGATGCCGATGGAAACCCCATCTGGAAGGTGTTGGTCTTTGATGACCTAGGCCGAGATGTCATCAGCAGTGTGATGCGTGTCAGTGACCTGCGGTCAATGGGTGTGACCATGCACATGTAGGTCAGTCAAGCGCATTCTTTGGCAATTAACTAACATGATGCGCAGGCACATTGGCGGCGCTAGACACCCGATCCCAGACGTCCCCGTAATCTATCTTCTCGAACCGAATGCGAAGAACCTCGAGGCTATCACTTCGGACTTGCAAAAGGGATTGTATTCCCCAGCCTACATCAACTTTCTCTCCTCCCTGCCCCGCGTCCTTCTCGAGGAGTTTGCGACACAGACAGCAACCGCAGGGACTTCAGAGCACATCTCCCAGCTGTTCGACCAATATCTCAACTTCATCGTTGCCGAGCCGGACCTTTTTAGCTTGGGAATGCAGAACGAGCACACATATTGGGCTTTGAACAGTGCAGCAACAAGTGATGCTGAGCTTGACCGGGTGGTGGATAGGATCGTGAGCGGACTCTTCAGTGTTGTTGTTACTATGGGTATGATACCTAGCAAATATGATTGTCGTGTAAGAAGCTAATTGTCTTTGCAGGCGTTATCCCCATCATTCGATGCCCCAAGGGTGCCGCGGCGGAGATGGTCGCTGCGCGACTCGACCGCAAGCTTCGAGATCACATCCTCAACTCCAAGGACAACCTCTTCTCGGGTCCTCGACCAACCGCATCCTCTGGCACCCCCTCCTCCCGACCCGTCCTAATCCTCCTAGACCGCAATGTTGACCTGATACCCATGCTGTCGCATTCCTGGACCTACCAGTCCCTGGTTCATGATGTTCTTAACATGAAGCTGAACCGAATCACGATCGAGGCTCCAGTGGAAGAGGGAAACCCAGCACGAGGCACATCGAAAAAGGGTTACGACTTGACCGCAAGCGACTTTTTCTGGGCCAAGAACGCTGGCAGCCCGTTCCCACAGGTGGCAGAGGATATTGACGCCGAATTAACCAAGTATAAGGAGGATACGGCTTCGATTACGAAAAAGACTGGTGTGACTGATCTGGAGGACCTTCAGAACGATACAAGTGCAAGTGCTCAACACCTCAAGGCGGCGATAACGTTGCTTCCCGAGATGAGAGAGCGCAAGGGCATCCTCGACATGCACATGAACATCCTGGCAGCCTTGTTGACAGGTATCAAGGACCGCCAACTGGACAACTACTTCCAACTCGAAGAGGGCATTGTCAAGCAGACCAAGGCCCAGATCATGGAGATCATCAAGGATGACAACAAGGGCACCAACCCTGTCGACAAGCTGCGATTGTTCATCATCTGGTACCTAAGCACCGAACAGGAGGTCGGTCGAGTAGAGTTTGAAGGCCTGGAGAAGGCTCTCGCAGAAGCAGGCGCAGATGTCTCATCTCTGCCCTACGTCCGACAGTAAGAATATGGTTCAGCTTCTTCATTTACACTTGCTAACAGATAACCAGGGTTCGAGCGACCACCAAGATGACACAACTGACAACTATCAACAATACAGCTCAGCCAGCTCAAACGTCAGACCTCTTTGGGCGATTCTCATCCATGTCATCCCGCCTCACTGATCGCCTCAAGGAATCTGGAGTGCCCACCGGTCTGTCATCCAACTTCGAGAGTCTCATCAGCGGCGTCAAGAACTTCCTTCCTGCCGATCGTGATTTCACCGTCACCAAGATCGTTGAGTCGATTATGGACCCTTCATCAGCTTCTTCGTCTGCGATCGCCAAGACGGAGCACTACCTATACTTTGATCCTCGATCCGCCAACGCTCGGGGTACCATGCCTCCTCCAAGTGCGGTGCGCTCCGGGGCGGGAGCTAGCACACCAGGCGGTATGCCAGGGTCGCAAGCACCGGGACAGACGGCCAGCTTTGGTCAACGCCGACAAGGATTTAGCGAGGCAGTGGTGTTTACCGTTGGCGGTGGAAGCATGGACGAATATGGAAACTTGCAAGAGTGGATGAGCCGAGCTGGAGGAGACAAGGCCAAGAAGAGGGTCGTTTATGGCAGCACCGAAATGGTGAATGCCGCAGAATTCATCGCACAAGAGCTGGACAGGTTAGGAAAGGAGGTGGCATCGTGATACTCCTGAATGTTTGAGAATAGACTAATGAATCCTGTCTTGGTATGGTTGGGGTGATTGAGCATGTAGTTTGGAGCCTCTGAATCGTGAAATAATTCAAAGGCGCAAAAAATTCATTGGAAATTTGAACTTAAAACAACGTTTTCTTTGACATGGAACCTACATGACTTATTTATTCCCTGTCGCATGAAGCTTTGATGATTGTGATTCTATGACCATTTCGGAGAAACGATGATCCGATTTCGGGTCGTTGGATCGCCCTGACTCCATCCAGACCTCACCAATTGGAAGGACCCAGAGGCAGGGCGCCCTTGCGGCTGCTTCAGTGGAAGGAAGCTACGTACCTACCGACCCGAGAACAACACCTCAGGTGCCAGCACCAGAGCAAAGGCGCCCCCAAATATCCATTTGCTGGCAAACCCTTTTCTCCCCCATTGCTTCTCACCATCATTTAGTACATCGCCAACTCGAGTCCCCCCATCCAGCCTCCACGCGTCCAAAGACATCTTCCAATACCATCTCCATCGAGACGTCGCGTTTTCTCCATCCCGGTCGCGTCCAAAGAGCCGCTCACCATGGACGAGGCCCCCGTCAAGTCCGAGGGCGGCACCCGCCATCGCGCCGGCTACAAGTCGTACAAGAAGAAGTATAGAAAGATGCGCATCGTCTTTGATCAAAAGATGCACGACGGCGAGGAGCTACATAAGCAGGAGGACAAGGCCGCTGCGCTCGTGAAGCGCTTGGCCGTGGAAAATGAGTAGGTCATCACTCAACCCTCAGCCTTGCGCGCATCATCGCTGACCTGTCCCTTTTCTTCTTTGACAGCCGCCTATTGGACATATTACTCGAAATCAACAACTCGCCTCAAATTCCCCCCGAAAAGCAGATCGACCTCTCGCTCGAGCCCTCGTCTGACCCCAAGGCATTAGTGCTGCCCCTGGATCGAGACCATGGGGACCGAAAGGAAAAGCCGGGAAAGAAACTCGAGGATCTTATCAATGGTGTGCCGCACTCATCATACAACAACGCCAAGGAGACTCTACCAGCTATCATCAACGAACTAAAGGCCCCCGAAGGCGAATCGCATCCTTCCGATTTTCTATCTGCCGATGACATTGACAACTACATCTACGAGCTCGACACCAGCATCGATCCAGAATCAACCATCCCAACGCTCGCTCCCCGCGCGCATCCAAACACACACCAACCTACGAACCCACATCTTAAGAACCCAACCAGCGTAACAAACTGGCTGCGCAAGCACGCCCCGAAGATCTTCCTCCAGGACGGCGAAACTCACGGCGATGCTGATGACGGCGAAGGTGGACACACTGGCGGACGTAAGACACGGGGCACTCGAGGCGAGCGCGGCGGTCGGGCGAGCACAAGGGGTAAACGTGTCAGCGCCGCGGCTCGTGCCTCAGCGGCAGCAGCAGATCGCGGCGACTGGGATGCCAGTATGGACGAGGACCCCGACTTCGCTTCAACACCCGTGGGCCGAGGCAAGCGCAAGAGGAACGATGACGATACCGGTTACAAACCTCGCGGTTCGTCGACACGACCAAGTAAGAAGAAGCGTAAGAGCGAGGTCGACGGAACTCCCAGCGTGCGCAAGTCCAAGAAGGAGGCTGCTGCGGCCCGAGACGACTAGTACCGCGCCATCGGGTTCTAAATAAGGCCCTTTACTCTTTTTCCTCTCTGGGTGGTCTTCCTCATGAAGCGAAACCAGCCGCCCGATGGAAGAGAGACTGGCCTTTGTATTACTACCTTTCAAACCAACAACCACGGACAGTATCCGGCATGTACACACCTGCCAGGGCAAGGTACATCTTGCCATAATTCCAAATGCCATGCCCTCCACACCGCGGTGGATACCCGGCCAGCCGGGCCATCCAAATCGGGACAACCCGGAGACTCACCGGGCATACGGGGATATCATTCTCATTACTGAGCGCGTCTACGCTAGCCCCCGGGGGGGGGCATTTTCCATTATCCATCTACACGTGCGGTCTTAAGCCGAGGCATTCCTTTGCGAAGGGTGGGAAAACACAACCAAATGAACTGGGAGGAGGGGGTGCGGGGGAGGAGGAGAGAAGTTGTCAAGACATTTACAACTTCTGCTTGAGGGTGTTCTTCATGCGGCGCTCAACAGCGTCGAGGTACTCGGTGGTGGTGACATAGTCCTCACGGCCAGTCTTGCCGCAGGCAAGGGCAAGATCCTTGGTCATGATACCATCAACATCGACGGTGTCAATGCAGGCCTGCTCGAGGCTCTCGGCGAAGGAGACAACCTCGGGCTGGTCGTCGAGCTTGCCACGCTGGATGAGACCACGGGTCCAGGCGAAGATGGAGGCAATGGGGTTGGTGGAGGTCTCGTTGCCCTTCTGGTGCTCACGGTAGTGGCGAGTGACGGTGCCGTGGGCAGCCTCAGACTCGAAGCTCTTGCCATCGGGGGTGATGAGGACCGAGGTCATGAGACCAAGGGAGCCGAAGCCCTGGGCGACAATGTCGGACTGGACATCACCGTCGTAGTCTGGGAGTTGTGTTAGTGGCATTCATTGAAGCACGTCAAGCGACGAATCAATTGAATCGTGTCAAGCGACATGAATTCATGAGTTCGCACAAGTGTGCAGCATCAAAGGAAAGACTCACTCTTGAGGGCCATGACGTAACCACCAGAGCTCTTGATCATCTGGGCGACCATGTCGTCGATGAGACGGTGCTCATACCAGATCTTCTTGGCCTCGAACTCGGGCTTGTACTGAGTGTCGTAGATCTCCTGGAAGATGTCCTTGAAGCGACCATCGTACTTCTTGAGGATGGTGTTCTTGGTGCTCATGTAGAGGGGAAGGCCCTTGTCAAGAGCCAGCTTGAAAGAGGCGTGGGCGAAACCAGTGATGGACTCATCGGTGTTGTACTGGGTCTGGGCGACACCACCGCCGTTCTTGAACTGGTAGACCTCAATCTCCTGGGGCTCACCACCCTCGGGGGTGTAAACCATGGAGAGCTTTCCAGGACCGGGCAGGACAGCATCCTTGGCGCGGTACTGGTCACCGAAGGCGTGTCGGCCAATGATGATGGGCTTCTTCCAGCCAGGGACGAGACGGGGAATGCGGGGGATGACAATGGGCTCACGGAAGACGGTACCGCCGAGGGCATTTCGGATGGTTCCGTTGGGGGAAAGCCACACTAGAGAGCATGTAAGTCAGCTGGGTTTCATTCTTCACGTTTTGGTTCATCACGGAGCATCTCATTCGTCATGTTTCGCCCTCACTTTCTCCTCATCATGTGTGCGGGGGTGGCGATTGGTGGGGGAGATGGCAAAGAGCTGCAAGATGCAACTCGGTCTCAGACTAGGCTAGGGATGGGAAGGGAACTCACTCTGCTTCAGCTTGAACTCCTCGACTCGGGCCTCATCGGGGGTGATGGTGGCGCACTTGACACCGACCTGGTACTTCTTGATAGCCTCGGCAGCATCAATGGTGACCTGGTCGTTGGTCTCGTCACGGTACTCAAGACCAAGGTCATAGTACTTGAGGTCGATGTCGAGGTAGGGGTAGATGAACTTGTCCTTGATGGACTGCCAGATGATGCGGGTCATCTCATCGCCATCGAGCTCGACGACGGGGTTCTTGACCTTGATCTTGGGGATAGCGGAAGCCATTGTGCGGACGGCGAAGGGAGAGATGGTCTGGACGGCACCGAAGGAAGCGCGGATAGGACGAACGGCGATCGGAGAGGAAGAAGCAAGAGCTACACGGCGCAGCGAAGACGATAGAAGAGACCTCGGGACGGCGGAGGCGAGAGCAACAGCGGGCATGATGGGCGAGAAGAGAAGAAGAGGGCGGGAAGCAAAAGAAAAATCCGATATAAAAGGGTCTCGAGAGACAACTGGCAAGGCCGGGCTCGGGAGTCGTCGCCGGGAACTTGGATTGGGGCAACAGGCAAACGGGGAAGGCGCGAGTCCGTCTGAGGATACCCAAGGTTGGTAATTTGCTGCTTTGCTGCACACCTCAGGCGCGGGGTGTGATGCGGAACGACGGACGGTCGGAGGAGGGAAGGAGCCTTACGAGGGTATGAAGGCGCCAAGGGGGGGCGTGCGTTGTGTGATGTGCCTTCCTTTGGGGTTAGGCAGTTGCTTCGGGAGGGGGAAGGTGCAAGGTGCAGCGCTTCAACCGAGGAAGTAGCCGGTTACTGCTTCTCCTTGACGCAACAAGGCGGCGACCGAGAGGAAAACCGACCGACGATGCGGCGATGCGACGGCGATGCGACGGGATATGGGGAACGACGATGGCGTTTCCCCCCAATAAGACGGAGTGGATTTGATGGGAACGGTTTGGTAGGCGCCGCTTTTTTTTTTTCTCTCGTCTGGGCCGAGCTAGTGCGAGGATCTAGGCGCAGGAGAAAGAGAGAGGAAAGCTGGGGAATCGTTAGACCTTTGCGTCAGCCGCTGGGAGGAGCCGTGCAGCAGATGGAGAATGATGCCATGCGGCGGCAGGAAAAGGGATGCCGTGAGTGTTTTCCTTCTCTTTCCTTGTGTTCCCTTTGGGGGAGGAGCTCCCGGGAAGAGTCGAGGAAGGCATTGGGGGAGGCGAAAAAAAAGAGAAGGGGGAGTGTGAAGTTTGAAGCTCAGAAGGGGAGTGGTTCTCGTTGGTCAATGACGAGACGCAAAGCATAGATGATGATGTCTTGTGGCTGGTCGATGAGGCTCTACTAGCGAAGCAACCCAATCCGAGAATGGAGATTCAACTTACAAATCCTTTTGATGTTCTTTTTTGCTTGCTTTTCCGGTTCGCGTTCTCCTTCTCGAAGCTGATGATGATGATGGTCTGAGAACTGTTGATGGTTCGAGAAACTGGGGGGTTCAACCGAGCTCGAGGGAAAAAAAGGACAGAACTCAATGATCCGACAACGGACTGCCGAGTGGGAATCACGTCGGTTTTTCCTTCTTAGCCTTCTGGGGTCATTTCTTCCTGGTCGGCGCGAGAAGGCCGAAGACGGCACAGGAGCGGGAATAAGGTAAAAAACGTGGCTGATCTTGTTAGACGGATGCGACAGGGGTCTAGCTACATAGATTTTGGCGTCCTTTTCTAATTAATGTCTCCCTCTGGGTGAAGCTCAAGCTGCTCTCGTCTTTTGCATCTCGCGATGATTTCCAGGCGGAGTGCCCAAACTCACAACCCGGACTCTTCGGCTCTCAAAATTACGTTCCCTTCCTTCAGGGTGTGCCTCGAGTAGCCCAGACCTTCTTTTCTTCTTCATTGCCAGGGTCTTTGGGGATGCCAGCCTCGGGACCTGACCGAGCTGGGGCGCCCTTATGAACATCTGCAACCAGAGAAAAAGGCGCTTCTCAGACTTCTAGCCAGTGCCCAGCCTCGACGGTTAGCACTAGTGTCGATTCCGCGTGGGTACTTCCCCCCCAGTGCTTGTTTGGGGGGGGGCTTTGGAGCAGAAGCAGGCCCTCTTCTGTTTTGCCTTTCCCCCTCTTGCATGACAGCTGGGTTTCGCCCTCGCCTCGGTGTTGCTTTGGCCGAGCCTGAAAGCGACGATGTATTGTCAGTAGAGGGTGTTACTAATTCCAGCTGGCGTCACTGGTCAAACCTGATCCGGGGGGAGAAGTTGGCATTCCGAAAGGGGCAATTCCTCCTGTCCAAAGCCATCTACAGCCATCATCACCAAGGACGGAAGAGTGTCTCGTGAGGATATGCGGAGTCAGCTTGTTTACTCGGCTCTTATAAAGCCAATTGACTGTCGCGATCCGGATACAACACACCGCTCCCCGGCAACCCTCCACCCCGCCCGCGCGGGAGAGGGAAAAAAAAATTAAACGCTAATCCGGGCCCTTCAGCTCGGCGCCGTCCGAATCTCCGTTCTCCGTCTCGGATCTCCGGTGGGGGACCCGCCCTCCGCGCCGTGATCGGGGGGAGGGACGAGATGCGGGATACCTTGTTGTCGCAATTGCCGCCCGAATGAAAGGAAAGCTATTCCGATGCGTGAGTATCCCGACTGGAAACTCAGCCTCTTTTAATATTTAGCAGTATTATCCGTGACAGTGATGAGTTCTCCCGATGAGGTCCATGTGAGACCAAAGACGCCGGAATATAGTCCTCTAACCTGATAGTTCTAGCTTTTTTACCTCTGCATCTAAGCAATGGCTGTATGGGATGCTTTACGGCGAGCTTCATTGCATGAACTTGGCGTATTCAGGAGTATTCTCTTGTGTTGATGCTTTTCCATACGCCCTCCGGAAAAGCGTCCGAAGCTGCAACGGCTCCGGATTTGACGACACATCAGTAAGTCAAGGCACACACACCCGCGACGTCTTCTACAACCCAAGCAAAGCAGAGAAAGGCAAAAAGAAACCAAACATTACACCAAAATGGGAGCATCGCAAAGGATTAATAAACAGATCCGCTCCCATCGAGCACAATGTGTGGTTGCGACACCACCATAGGGTAGGTAGGAGACACGGATTGTGGAACACTTCCGAGCCTCGGAAGACAAGTCCGAACCATGTCCAGACAATACCGAGCATTGCATTCACGATCATCAAGGTCCTACGCGGTCCTGGTGTTCCTATAGTACACGATTCTTTCCCAGCTTTACCCTGTTACATGATATCCATAACGTCCCAAGTCCCACCAGCTTACACATCAAAAATCTCGCCGACGCCCTCATTGCCGCCTCTTCGGTTCTCGACAATATCTAACCTCCACCCCTCCCAGTGCTTTAGCGATCGCTTAATCTCCTTGATCCGCTCGATCCGCTTCTTCGACTCCTCCTCCTGGGCCTTGCGGAACGCATCCTCGTCAAAGTCCATGTCATCATCATCAAGGAATTCATCATCGTTACCGCCTGCCAGGGCATTGAGTCCGCTTGTCAGGAAGTCACCAATGCCGCCACCAGGACCAGACTTTCTCCTCTGAGTTGGCGAGATGGCATGTCCTGCCGAAAGGTCGACATCGTGGAAGCCTGGGCTTGTCGCCTCTAGCTCACGTCGCTTGCCAATCCAGGCCCCGCTACGAAGCTCATGGACCTCGCTCTCAAGAGCCCGGATCTTCCTCTGAAGCTTCTGGCGCTCTTCATCCTCGAGCTCATCAACGCCCTCGTCATCCAGCCCACCACCTCCTTCGAGAGACCTACGACTTCGAAGTTTGGTGTTCTCACTCTCAAGCTTCTCGAGCTTTGACCGCAAGTCGGTCGCGTCTCGCTCCGCCTTCTCCTTCTCCTTCTTCAGTGCTTGTAATCGTGAATCTTGCTCCTTGTGCAATGTCGTAAGAGTCGTAGCCTTCTTCTCCAAGGCCTCGACCTTCTTCTCAAGCTCATCGCGAGCATGGTTGGATTCCTCGAGTTCATGCTCCAGAGTCTTGAGCTTGGTCTCGGCGCTAGTTCGTTCGCTACCTTCTCGGACGGCCTTTTCCGTCGTCCGCTCGAGGTTGCGCTTCAGGTCCTGAAGTTCACGCTGCGCCTTGCCCGCCGCAGCCTCTGCCCGTGCTACTTTATCCTCCAAGGCGGTAATTTGCTCCTTTTCAGAGGACGAGCCACTGGCATGTCGTTCAGCTTGCGCCCTGAGTTTTGAGATCTCAATCTCCATCGACTCGATGGTGGCCGACTTTGCGTCGAGTTCAGCCTTCAGGTCAGCAGGAGGCGTAGACAGGGACATGGATGGCCGATGGCCGTGACCAGAGCCCCGCGATACTTGTTGCTGAAGCTGCGAGTTCTGGCGCTGTAAAGCGGCAAGTTGGGTTCTCTGCAATACATGTTAGTGGACTGGTAGATTGACGTCGCGATGCGCACGGGACTCTTACCAGACTGTCGCAGAGTCCATCTTCAGGGCCGGCCGTCTTGACATGGCCATCGTCCTCGTCTTCCCGGATGTCTGCCAGCTCATTTTCAGCCTTTTGCCACCTCTTTTCCGACTCGGTAGCTTCCTTGGCCAGGCGCTTGTTCTCTCTCTCGAGCTCCTCAATTCTGGCCACATGCTTTCTGTAAATATCCGGCGCAGTGTCACCGTCGGGGCTGAAAGGACCGGGAGATAGAGCACCGCCCGGGGGAATGGATCCCGCGCGGAACGATGTAGACCTCAGCTTCGACTGCTGGGCCAAGGATGGAGCAGCTGAAGAAGTGTCATCTTCGTCATCGTTCTCTGGCGCCTCAGCATCGTCTTTGTGTGTCTCCTCGGGCTTGTCTTCGGGTTTCTCTGTGGGCGTTTCTTCGGTGGCCGGGGGAGCATCAGCGGAGCCCTCTGGCTCAGTTGCTGGGGTCTCGGCAGCCTCTTGCTTGGTCTTCTTGGATGCACTGCCCTTCTTCTTGCTCTTCTTCAGTTGCTCGACCTGAAACCACCACGGGTCAGCTTGCTACATGGCTGGCAACGGGAAGAAGGGAGGGGTGGACGAACGCGCTTCTTGGCCGCGGCGATCTTCTCCTGGCGGGCCTTTTCGTCGGCGTCAGCCATGATGAATGGGGGTACTGCACGTGTATAATTCGGATCAGGAGAGTCGCTTGGTAAGTTTGATGTCGGCGTTGTTGAAATGTGTCGTTTAGATCGGGCTTGGACGGGCAGGCAGGGACGTGTTGGTGGCAGCTCCACGCTCAAGGGAGCTCCGTCATCCTGGTGAAGCTTAGTTGGCCTGTGCAGGGACCGTGTAATCGGTGCATGTTTCAATTATCGACACTGTGTAAACACCATGGCTCGCCTGGGGTTTATTGATTGTATTTTTACTGGATGGCTTTACTTTGGATCATCATACAATGGATAATTTATAAATGAGGCGGATGGGGAAATCCGAGCCCTACAAAAAGCTACGACTTTGCTGGCTGCCGATAGTTCAGCCTCTTATTCGCATTCCTATTCATTTACAGATCCTTGACTCACTTACATCACCCCAATGAGGAGAAGCTTCCTTAACCACCCTGAGAACTTAGCAAATCGAAATCTCCATCATTTCATTGGATAATAGCTAGGACTCACATGCGTACTTTGGATTCTGTTGGGTTCCATCGCCCAGCTGAATTCAAGGGTCTATGTACCTACCCAGTTGTTTGTTGGCGATCGCGACGGGCGGCGGCAGTTGCCTGACAAGAATGGCAGGTGTCCCTTCTCAACATTTCACGTGAAATTTTTAGACAAAGAGGACTGAAAATCCTCACAATGTATTGTAAGCTTCTCCCCTTCAATCATTCGTCTCTATTGATCTCTTGCTGACCTCCCCTGCTGCAACACCAACGTCAAGCGCCCTGTCATGAACTGGACTGAAGGGTCTCTCGCCCGTCACTCCCGCCGTAAAGGATGGGACAAAGATGCAGCCCGCCAGAAGGAGTACTTTGCCAAGGCCCGAGTCAGGAAACAAGAAGCCGCTGCTGGGAAGAATACACCTAGAGTTCCCTTCGTCCCTGACTACATCCTGCGAGAACCGCCGGGTGGTAATCCCCCGGGCCCTTCCACCCCTCGAAATAAAGACAGGTCACCCAGAAAACGATTGATACCAAACCAAGATGGCACGAACGAGAGAACTAACCCTCGCAGCAGTCACTCGCAGCCAGGTCAGCGGACCCCTGGTTCGCTCCTCGACCCAACAACACGGGTTAATGAACAGCGACCTGACATCGATATTGACGCCAAAAGACGAAAGCTACTCGGGAAAACTGACTGGGGAGGCATCCGTTTTCAGAAGCCCCTTGGGCCCATCTACCCACAACAAAGGGCACCCGTTGCCCACTTCACCTCCAGAGGGTATCACCGCTTGCTAGGGAACCGAGCCAATACCCTGTTGCAGATACCTGGTCATGACGGCCGCTTGAATGAGAGACCACCAACCCGTCGGTCTGGAAATGGCATGAAAATCAGGATTGGGGACCAGGGCCTTCGCTGGAGCACAGAGAGCAACTCGGTCCGAAGTTCTGCTTCACGGTGTGGACCACTTGATGAATCAGGGACATGGCACTCTACGCCACCTAGACCAGTGGTATCGCATTCGCCCTTTGGATCACGCCAAAGCGTGAGTCGCCTGTCTGAACCTTCTAACTATTTCGGAACCGAACGCAGGCCGCAGCCTCCGTTCCCAGACCTTGCGACCGCCATTGGACATTCTCTGGAAGGGCGGCGAAGGAAGCGATCAAATGCCCTGCATGATCCAAGTATTGTCGTGACATCCTCACCACCTGTTATCCATCACCCTCAACCGACTCGAGATGGACATCGGTTCGACATCTACTCTCTCGAGATTCAAGATAATGACAGTATCATCGGTCGAGTTGGCTCAACTGGACCGTCCTCGACCCACCCCATGTCCGATGATATCCAATGGAGCAGATGGCTGAACGAAACCCCGGGACCTGGACCACAAAGCTCGTCTTCGGTACATCATGGCCCAGGATCATTTAGTCGCAATTCCCGGGCTTGGGGTGGCTCAGGCGATCGATCGCAGACCCATGACACCAGCTATGACGGGGGTGTACGACGAGGCAATAGTAGGAAAAGCGATGAGCTTTCGCGACCATCGAGCCCGCGTCGGCCTTGCCTTCTTTCTTATGATGGCCGAAGCGAAAATACACATGCGACCATGGCCGAACTCGAGTCTCCTGAGCAGGCCCGTCTCTCAAGAGTGGAGGAGGAAGAGGCATGGACAGGCAATCGCCATAGCCACCAGTCGAACAGACCATACTCGATGCCAGGCAGTGTATCGATCCCCGCGATACACAAAAACTCACGAAAGGCTTCGAAAGCACAAGACCTGATGGAACTCTTGGATGCCAAGGAAGGGAGACAAGGGACCAGTCACAAGCCTAAAGAAACAAGACAGGAACCGGCACTGCAAGACGAGGACGAGGATGAGATTTGGAAGAGGTTTATCTTCGACGACTACTCCGAAATCAATCGCAGAGCACGCGAAGAGATCCACGAACAGACCAAATGTGACCTGGGGTTGAAGAAGGCAATCCCCCCGAGTTATGTTTTGGCCTCGGCCTCAGGGGCCAAGAACGACCAGATACATGAGACCCTAACGACGGCTCCAGAGTCATCTTTGACACCCTGCCTGGGCTTGAATCAGAATATGCCTGATCCTTCAAGCAGCGAGATAGAACCATCTCCAGCGCCAAAGACGGCACTGGACCTCCCCATGCCACTGCCCCCAAACACAACTGTTGAGCCAAACTTGGAACCTAACTTGAACTTGGACACCAGTATGCCAGAGCTCTCTGAAGCATATGAGCTTGACTTGAGCCTTCACATACCTGAGTTGTCGAACAGCGTTGTGGAGTTGTCTTCAGTATCAAAGCCCGACCTCAGTTTGCAGATGGCAGAGGTCTTAGCCGATGAAATAGAGCTGCCCTCAGCACTTGGAGAAGGACAACCGGGCCCAAGCACAACGCACGTCGCCACCGAGGAGGCCCCTGAACCATTGTCTTGCACAGATGAAGGCATGCAAGTCCCATTAGATGCCGCCGTGGAAACGAATACGGCGGATGACAACTTGACGACTGCCCAGCCAGGCTCGCCTCAACAGGTGCAGCCAGAATTCAAGTTTCATCACCCGAGCCTCTTTGTTGGACGCCTGGCCAGTAATGGCCCGGCCAATATGCCGTGCGCACCCTCGCCTGCGCCGTCAAAGATGGGCAGGCGACCAAGAGCCAAGGGTCGCAGGGAACAGGGAAGGCCAGACTTTCGTACGATGCCGGACTATGATGGAGATCCGATTGAGGAGTGCTGCGAGGGGTAGGCGAAGAATGAGTCAAGTGACGGTGACGGGAACGGGGATGGGGATGGAGACATGTAATGGGGCTGGGTGCTTGCTGCATGAGGCATTAGGTCACGGGCTGTTTGTGCAGTGCAGTGCAGTGCGCGATATTGTGTAGCGCAGACTGGGGAAACCTCCATGGTGGCCCTGGCATCAAGTCTGGGGAAAGCATTTGCAGGGAATACGGTGTCACGGGAGACAAAGGGAAGGATATGAGGGATCTACTTGTCTCTTTTCTCGTTACACACCCGGCCAAGGGTATGAGACGGGTCATATGTCGTGATGACCAAATATCACACCGTAAGAGTCAAAAGGGAAGCAGAATGTCAAATAATTGTGCTATAGTTGGGTACTGTAGCTGTAATCCAGAAGCCCCACACAAGAAATACTACATACACGAGAATACACACGAGATGCGCAACACGCCCCCGGCAAACAAATCCAAACCCCCATGACATAAACAAGAAAAAAAACTCCCGCCGTCTATATAGTGCCGTAATATATTTACCTCTAATGTAATGCGGGTATCTCATATCTCATCCATCGACGTCACAACATCATGCAACTGCCAATAACAACACCTCTTATCTCGTTGCCTTGAGTGAGCTGAACCCCAGCCCAGATCAGGTCCCAGTAAGCTTGTCCAAGAAAGGAAAGTCAATGGAAGAATGGAAGGAATGGAAGAACTGATGGTGCACACCACAGCCACACTTGACATCCCCCCCGCAGCAGGGCCCCGCTTCTAGAACAATTCTCTCAAGTCAGCCTCATGAGCTGGGATCCTGGTGGAGACGGGGATCTGCAGCGCATGGGTGGTGGGCGTTTTCGAGAGGTCCGGGGAGGATCCCTTGCTGCGTCCTGCAAAGTTGGTGTGGGTGACCAGGGATTGAAGGAATGCGAAGCCAAGAGAAAGTATGCCGAGTAGGCAGACGTTCAACATTTAAACGAGAAGAGCAAAAACGCCTTGATGCCCGAAGCCGTTCGTTCATGGTGGTGTGGTGTGCCGGTCTTGGTGATGTTACAAGGGTTCCTGCAGCCTCATTGCCAAGCTGCGAGGCGGGATTGAGAGCTGTGCTGGGTAAAAAGTGCACATGCCGGCACATCCCGCCGTACCCATGACAGTATCGATGTGAAGCGAGCCTGTCGAAGCTGCAGAATCGTGCTGCGCAAGGCGCAATCATGATTTCAACCAAGTGCGAGACTTTGTGGTGTCTCCTGGTTGGTTGGTTGCGTGAGCAAGGCTGTGTCTCTGCTCACCCACTTCAAGATCGGCTGCGGCGCTTCTCCTTGCGCTTGGACTCACACGACCCCTTGCACTCGGGGCATTCGAAGCCATTCTTGGAGATATGGACGCGGATGAGGCATCGTGGGCATCGCCACCAGCTGCTAGTGTAGTTTCGATCGTTGAGCCATTCTTCGTTGATGGTGACGCCGCGCTTCTGGATGTCTTCACGATGGTACTCGCGCAAGTGGTCGCGGTAGTGATCACGACGACGGAAAGGCTCGCGAGCGCGGGTGCATCGCGAGTAGTCGCAGAAGTATGCATCCTTAGTTTCATCGGGATTGTGAGTGTTTCTGTAGTGGCGTTGAAGATCGGCAATGCGCTTGAAGGGCTTAGCAGTGCAGCCAGGGTGAAGACACATAGGAGAGCCTTGGTCGGATGGACTGCAACGAGTTAGCTCAAGTAACAAGGGAAACGGGTGGGTGAGTGACAGACGTACCCAGGAACAACGGTGTCCTCTGAACCTGCAGAGTAGGCCGAGGAATAAGAATCCTGGTAAAGAGAATTTTGTAGGTAGGCAGGGTCTTGTTGATATGGAGGATCATGTTGCTGAGCAGAGTAGTTGACTGCCGTTGAGTCGCTGTAGTAGTAACTACTCCCCGCGGGAGACTCGGGGATGGTTGAGGCGGTAGAACTACCCCCAGAGCTGGGACCCCGAGCAAGGGGATAGGAGTAACCTTCGTATTGATACACATCTGGAGACGTTGCCTGGTCTTGGGAAGCTGAGGCGTCGCACCAGTAGTTGTTCTGGCTGTAGTAGTTGCTCATTGTGGCGGCGATAAAGGTGATGGTAGGCCTCTAGGGAAGAACTGATTCGTTACAAGTGTAGAGGGGATACAACTTGGCCCCCTCAACGTGGATATTCAAGGGACGGGTGCTTGAAAGGCCGAGCAAGCAGCTCGTGAGTGTGAGTGACGATAGTGAAAAGTAGTGGCATCCAAGAGGCCACAGATAGTTCAATGTGTTGGTGGTAAATCCCCAAACGAAGATATAAGGCTTTCTGCATGGAAGTCGATGCTGTTGATGTGATGGTGATAGTGATGAATGAGTTGAAAGTGAGGGTAGCCAGGCTGGTTATATGCTTGAGAGTCTGGTGTATGGAGGAGGGGGGGTCTGCTTGGGCGGGTAGGCTAAGTAACAAGGCCGGCAATGTGAGGCTCAAATCGCACATTGCTTAGTGAGGCGGAAGGTGAAGAGTCATGTCATACACAAAGGGAAAAGGCAACATGGCCCTGAAACTGAAAGAGAACTATGCGGTGCCGATTGTGGTAGCTCTTGGCTGCAAGACCAAAGGGGTAACATTAGGCTTCTAGAATACTATATGGGATCAAGAACCTTGCTTGGGGGAGTAGTTATTGAGGACGCAGCAGGCCCAGCCACAGCCAACACTTGATCTGACGGGCCCTGGACGGGACATGGCCGACATCGACAAGACGAAACAAGGTCGACGATTAGAAGCCAAGACAACAAGGGTGGCAGTGGTAGAGTGAATCGAGGGGGGCAGAAGAAGGGGCAGGGGTATGAGGCGAAGCATCTGGCACTAACTGGCTCGTGATCCAAGTTGACACTTGTCGGTTAGACGGGCACTAGCTAAGGAAGAGGAACAGCCAAAGGAGATGGTGAGAAAAGGGCGTCAAGACAAACGTGGAAACCGAGTTGAGAGGCACTTGCTGGGCTTGGATAGCGAGACCGGTGTCCCGAAGAGGAAAAGATGGTGAGGTGGTGATGCACAACTTTGAAGCTAGGAAGAGGGTTCCTGATAGAACGAAGCTGCTTGCTTGCATGAGAGGGATCAACGGCGCCGGCCGCCTTGTACAGAGTACAAAGCAGAGAGCCGGGTCAACCGGGATCTGCGCGGTGCAAGGTACAAATGGGCGTACACTGGCGATGTCTGAAAGCATGCTTTGCGCCAACAAGAGTCAAGGGCTCGACAAGAGAGCACGGGGTCAGATCAGCATCAACCTAGCCACTAGAGTTATCTTGGCCCTCGCGTTGTGGCAGCACAGATGTGCCCGAGCATTTTGAACAGGGTGTAAATAACGCCCCGGCCAATGAGACTGGCAGCGAGGCCACAAAAGTGACAGCTTAGAGAGCCTGGAGGTCGAGGGAGAGCTGGTCCGGGTTGTCAGTGACGTTACCGGCTGGGCGGGTGCCATGAGGCTATGACATGGCCACGATGGGGCTGACGGGATTGATCGATAGGGCGATTGACATTGGTAGTTGATGGCACGGGTAAAGACATGGCGGCGGGAGTGGATGCGGGTGTGGCAGACAGCGATTGGGGAAGCTGCTTCATTTTGTGCACTCGGTAGTCCACTCACGGAGAGATAGAGATTGCATAGTGGCAGTGCGCTGCCAGCAAAATCTCGGTCGCTTCCAAAGGCAAAGCCAGTTTCAAGAGCCTGGGCGTTTTTAGGGCCACCTACATAGGTAGGGAGGTAGGGGGTGTGTCGTTGGCGTCTTGGGCGTGGCCCGCAGCTGTGAAAATGAGGTGCGATTGCGCTTGCGCCGCACAGAACGACCAGGGGCCGGCTGGGACTGGTATGCAATTGTATGTAGGAGGATGCAGGGGAGATGTTGAACGTCGAGGGACAACATCTGTAGCTGTAGCTGTAGCTGTCACCTTGAATCCGCGTCGGTGGGGAAAGAAGACGATGATTGTCGCGGGTTGCAGCGGGAACGGGGCCGTCTCTGTGACCTCGTCAAGGACTGAATTGATGAGCACTCGGTAACGGGAGGAATTCAATTGTCGTTGCTGGGGGATCCATCTCGTCCCATCTGCCCCATCGCGGGTCAAGAACATGGGGACTTTCAGACCCATTAAGATGGGCCTTTGCTCATAAGGACACGGCACTCAGTGGCACGTAGAGGGCCATCGAATCAGGTTGAAGGGGGATATCGAAATCAATTTTTTTTTGGTTGCATGGCTGAGGCAGAATAACGAGGCAGAAGAGAGTCCTACGCAGGTAGGACCTTCTGAGGCTCACTACGCCCTGAGCTTGCCCGGGTTTGTCATCTCACCTGCCCTTTGGCCTTTGGCGGTGATGAGGAAAGAACGAACCGACTCAGCATTGGCCAACTGGCAACAACAGGCTTTCCCGGATATCCCTTCTCTCTTTGAGCATTTCCCATCACCATCATCGTCATGCACTTTCATGTGGTGGCCTAGATGCTTTGCATTAAGACCCGTCGCGCGCAACTTGGCCATCTCTGCAAAGCCATCAATAACAGGTGGAGCCAATAGACAGCTTGTCTTACCAGAAGGATGCGACACACGGGACATGACATTACACGGCCAGCAACCGCCCAAAGCGCACAAGCAAAGCAAAGCACAAGCACAAGGCTCAATCAACTCCATGGGAGATGAAGCTTTGGTGGGTGCACAGAACTTACTGTACCCCTGTTGATAGCTCGACGACCAATCGAACGGCACACCTTTTGCATGGAATTTGGTATACCTTTGCTGCCTAGCCGAGAGACAGTCTTGGTGGAGTTGCGATTAATTGAGCTGTGGCTCTGGTCAGTCGATCTAGGTACCTGAATATGCTCAAGTACCTTACTGGCACATCGTCGCCAACAACAAATAAGCAACAATCACCACAAGCGGATCAAGAGCACAGACGGACAGACGAGCACGGACGATGCATCGCCATACCACCAACTCCCACGCCCACGCCCACGCCCACGCCCCCGTCTCCCCACACTCTCGGTCACTCATCTGGTTGACCAACCTTACATGGCTCGTGCTGGTGCTGGTGCTGGTGCTGGTGTTGGTGTAATTGCCTCTGCATCACATCCGTCGCTGAGCGCCGCATGTAAGTCAATCCGGGACGTCCCTCAGCCATTTTGCTTTTGCGAGAACACAGAAGGCAGGCAGCCCACCAGAATGCCCTAGGCGATCAACAGCCAGCAACACCAAGCAGAGCAACCACCCAGGGACGCCTTGTTTCGTCTGCCTGACCTACCGGGTTCATCTCCGGCTCCTGCAAGTCAACACAGGAAAACTCTCCGACAGAGCCGTTGTCGGTGTCTTGTCTCTGGTTCGTCGATTTGGGTGCTTGCCGAGGTGCCGTTCGTTCCATGGAGCTTGGGGCGTGTTAGTGAGGCTGACTGAGGCAGTGACAGCAAACAGATGCAAGTTGTCGGCTCTGAGATGGTTCGCCCTCTACCCAAGTCAATGGTTCGCCCGCTGCCTCAGCGATTAGAGGCTCCACTGCAATTGTTTCCCACAGGCTTCGCCCTCTTGGTTCCGTGACCGTTTGCTTGCTAACCTCTGCCCAACGAGCTTGCCAAGAATCCTCGCGGGGAAGCTCTGGGTCCATGCCACAAGGTTGACAGACAACCCTCGCTAATCATGATCCCCCCTTTCTCGTGTTCAAGGATCTTGCTCCCGCGATGGTCCGCCTGGACAAGGACCCTGGACAGATAAGGAAGCATTCTGGAAACCTTCTTGTTCCGATTCTGTCTTCGTTCCGTTTCACTCCCCGGCCAAATTCCGCGGTGAAGACCGAAGGAGCGAGGGGAGGCATCGTTCTGCGTTTGTTCGCTGTTCCGAGCTCTCGTGGATGATGCATCACCAGGGAGTGGCAGTACTGCGCCGCAGGTCCAAGTTACTCCGCGGAAAGGGATCCGCCTCTCCGAAAAGGACGGCGACAATAACTAGGTGAGACGAATGTCAACGAGAGCATTGCCTCATTAGCCCTCGGCCGGCTGACGATTCGATTGGCTTGTTGCGGAATGAATGGATGACAATGGCACAAAAGAAGGCAACCAGACGCGCCAATGCGATGGGAGCCTCTCT
The DNA here is from genome assembly GCA_002168265.2 of Fusarium euwallaceae. Lineage (NCBI taxonomy): Eukaryota > Fungi > Ascomycota > Sordariomycetes > Hypocreales > Nectriaceae > Fusarium > Fusarium euwallaceae. Next base: position 1,723,520 of record NHTE02000014.1, read on the forward strand.
TGTCCCGCCAGCCCTGGTTTCAACCAGACTGTTTGCACTTTGCCATGACCCAAAGGAAAGTGTTAGGTTCGAGCTCACAGTCGCCATGGATCAAGCCATACTCTTGTCAGTCAGTGTTAAACAGAAAGAGTCAAGGGAGGGATCGAGACCACAAACGCAACTGCATTTGCCTCAGTTGAGACAACAAGGATTTTCCTCAGCTTGTTTTGTTTTCTTTTCGGGGGGGGGGAGGGACTGCGCATTTTTGCCATCAGATGATGACTCTGCATTGCAGCCTCGTTGACAGTGTCGACGTGGTCGTAGCGATGTTTTGTTGATGATCGAATCCCTGATTGATGACCGGCGACAGCACAGCACAACACAACACAAGGAAGAAGAAAAAGAACCCCAATTGCACAAGTTCAATTCCATCTTTCAACCTCGTCTTATCCCTAGATATATCATGCAAACATATGCTCCTAATTCCCCATTCTGTCCCTTGGGCAGCAATGCGTCTCACGCTGTTCATGCACTTTTACACTTTGGTCCATGAACGCTTCACCTTGATCGAGACCGAGGACGTGCCACGTCGACACACAGACACAGCGAGATGGGTGTTGGGCTGAGATCTTACTGAGGCGCAACACATGTGGACAGACGAGATGGCTTTGCACATGCTGGCGCGCCGGCGAAACGGGCCTCGGGCCTCGCAACCGAATCTAGGGCTGTCGTATGGTGCATGTCAACCACCATTGAGCCGTCTGACAAACTGCTCTCTGCGAAACAGTTCTCAACGAGGCGAGAGCCTACCGCAAGAGCCTAGTTGGCAAGCAAGCCACGCATGCACCACACCATACCTTCAACTTGAGGCATACATACACATGACCAGCGAAACAACCCAACCCACACGTGTAAAGACTCTAGTCGTTTCTCAGGGCTGGTCGCCCGACACTCGAAAGGTTCCATATTCATATCTCAAACACTGAGGTTGCTAACGCCCCATGTAGCCATTTCGCACATTTACCTGTCCCAGAAAAAGCACAACAAGCGGCTGTAAAGCGAGGACAAGGGAAGAGGAAAAAAGATGAGGCTACCCCATGATACCGTCCCTTTTCCCACCCTTGTGCTCCCCATGAAACCCGCCGAGGGAGGCTCAAAAACCCATTGTACAGTCAGCCATATCCCGTTCCGTTCCATATCCATCTCTCTCGTGCGCGCAACCAGAATTACCTGCGGGACAAGCCCTGTCCCGCTTGGTCAAGGAAAGTGAGGCATTAGACCTCGTCCTCGAGAAACTTGTAGGCAAACTTGAAGTCCGCTTTTCGTCGGTTCATCCTGTCATGTTGTCAGCATGCCTCACTCACAATAAGGGGCCACTAGGGGTTTCGCATACCAAGTGCTCTCGTAGTCGAAGAATCGATACGTGCCCTGCTCAAAGTCCTCGGTGATGTTCTTGGGCTCCTCGTGTCGCTGAAACCATGTTTGATACTGCTTGTGGAACCGCCAGCTCTGGTCCTTGAGGGCCTTGGCTGCCAGATACTGTTGGGGAGAGCCTTGCTTGTAGTAGAAGACGTAGAACAGAGTGTCAGGGTCAATCTTGGAGTACAACCGAGGGTCCTCGAAGATAGCGAGGGGTTCACGGGGGAAACCAGACACTGTAGGAGGCACAGGAACATCGGGTCGGTATGACCGTGGCACATCGGCGTCCTGGACATCTGGGCAAGTTCCTTGACTAGAGGTCATGATACGCAGCGTTGAGGGTGCCGAAGGGGGTGCCGGTCGCTTCCTGGAAGTCTCATACGTGTCGACGAGGTCCTGCAGCGATGAGGGCAGGTGGTAGATGCACTCCTCCTCAGGCTCCTCGATACGCTTGACACCATTGGAAGCACCGTTTGTTTGGGGTGCTAGACGACGGTCAGCTGAAGGCTTGTACGGGAGATTCGCGTACGTACGCTTTGGCGATTCGGTGACTTCGGGAACGGCGGGCTGCTTGCCAGCGGCCTTGGATCGCTTGGACGGCTTCACGGGGACGGGGACAGGTACGGGCTCGGGCTCTGCGGCGGTGATGGCAGGTGTAGACTGTTTGGACTCGGCTTGTTGAGACGCGGGCTGGATCAGAGATGTTGCGGGAGAGTTTGTCGCGCTTGTTCGGGACTGCGGCAGCGGTGATATACTCGACGATGCGGCGCCGGGAGGCGGAGGTAACGGGGCAATACCCACGTTGTTCTTGTCGCTCGCGGCGGCGGCTGCTGCCGCTGATGCATACTTGAGGCCCTCCCCAGCCGGCCGTGTAGGTACTGATGCTGGTTTCATCGGTGGGCCGCCTGCGCTGCCGTTGCTGATTGTTGTTAGAGGAGCATGGAGGGTTGCGAGAGCAGGTAAAGGCGACTTTGTCTGGGAGGATGCCCTCCTCCCTGAGTCGGCCTCCTTCTGCGCCTTCCTCGACAGTAGCTTGGGGGGTTCGATGTCGGCTGCCAGATCCTCCTGCACAGATTGAGTGTCGAGGGAAGAGTTCTTCTCGTTGTCCAGGCCCATGCCGTAGGTGCCTTCCTCGTCCTCGAGGTCCAGCTCCTCGTACATCTCCTCATCCTCAATAAAGTCCTCGTTCATGCCGTCCGACACGTAGTACCGGATGCTCTCCTCGAGGTCGTTGACCTGTTCGGGTTCGACGCCGCCGTTCTCGAGGGACCTGCGGATCAGCTCGAGCTTCCCTTGATGCCACTTGTGTCGTTCGATGACACGCTCGACCTCGGCGATGCGCTCGGCCTTGGCGCTGTTGTTCTTGCCCTTCTTCATGGTGGCCTGTATCGACTCGCCCTCGGCCTCCAGAGTCTCGATCTGCTGCTCTAGGTCGTCGACCATGCTACTTAGGAACTCGCTCGCCTCAACCTTGGCCTGCTCTTTGGGGTCGAGCTTGGCGGCGGCTGACAAGCCCTCCTTGGAGTATGCCTTGGTCTTCATGGCCTTTTCCACCGCCTTGAACTTTTCCATTTGCTAACCCGACCGGTCAATAAGGTGTTCTCTTGTTCTTCTCGGCCATCGTCAGTAGCAGGCAAGGGGACCAACCGTCTCGATCAGCTTCCGGTGCTCCAGCAGCGGAGCCTTGTCCTTGATGTCGTTGCTAGCGGCCCATGTCTTGATCTGGTCCCTCAGCCGCTGGAGCTTCTTGATCTCGCGCTTGAGGTTGTCCTCTAGTTTGTCCTTCTGGGCGGGGTTATTCGACTGCTCAATCTTCTCGTAGATGGCACTGAATTCGGTGACTCCCTCGGCCACCTTTTTGAAGCACTTGTCGACTTCTTGTTGCAACTTTCTCGCCGCCATTGTGATGGGAGCGATGGAGCCTCGCGGGGGCGCACACGGGGTTCAATCGATGGGTTCGTCGTCGGTATCGGGGGGGAGAAGGGTTTGATGATGGTTCGTTCTTTGTTCGCCTCGTCTCGTCCGGCTGTGGGGGATGTTGAGGGTGGGCGGCTCAAGGGCGGAATGAGCGCGTCGCGTGGCCGATCCAAGGGTGAAGTGGATGGTGCGCAGCGCAGGAATGTAGTGATGGACCTCGTGAGGCCAATTCGGGGGGTCGTGGGGGATGAAATGCGTCGAGAGAAGCGGTTCTGCTCGACTTTGCTACGTTGATTGAGGTGGGAAATAGAGTAATGAGGCCAAACAGCCGCAGGCGCGCGATTGGCTGACGTACCGCGGGTCACCTGGGGCGGGGCGCGGTTAGATGCCGAAACCTGTTTGGGTGGCGATTCAGGCTCTCGGGGTTCGTTTGCGGCAGCGCGAGAGACGCGACGCTTCCGTGTTGCAGTGTTAAACTGTGATACGGGGTTAGGTTGTGGAATTACTTAGTTTCAGAGCTTGCGTTGCGGTGCAGTTTGAAGGATTCGCTATCGCGAGATACCTGAGGTACAGCTGGATGACGTGGGGTACACGAGGCTGCCGCTTGGCGTCGCTAGCACTAGGCGCATCTCACATGACACGGATTCACAGAAGCTATTGGAAGACGAGAGACGGCATGCAATGTATCTATCCTCTGTAGACTATCTTGTATTGGGTAGGAGTCGACGAAACATTACACGTTTGACAAGAGATAATTGAATTTCAGGTATTTCAATATCACAATCGTTTTTTGCCCTTGCAGTCGCCGGTGACTCATATCCGGTTTCATCAACGTTGTCCGTTTGTCGATGCCAAGACGACTACTGCGACTGGCTACTGTTATAGAGCTCGGAAGGGTTCCCGATCTTGGTTAAAAATTGTCCGAGTCGACAACTCAGCTCAAACATCTCGAAACAGTCCAAGAATTTTTATCTGTTCAAGAATTATGAAGGGTACGTGCAGACAGGAAGGCCCCCCCGTCTCGACTTGCGGCCGGCAGTCGACAGAGGTGAAACGGCTGAGGGGCTCACACACATGACACTCGAGCAGTCATCCTGCAGCGCGTGCTGTCGGCGTCCGTGACGGTGGACAAGGAAATGATCTCTTCCATCGGCAAGGGCGTCCTAGCCTTTGCGGCCGTGGCCCCCGGGGACACGGAGAAGGAGGCCGATCTGATGGCGTCCAAAGTGCTCCGGATGAAGCTCTGGGACGACGACGAGGGAGGCAAGGTACTTTGCTCAATGTTCTGTAGGATGGCGGGGGGGAGAAAACAAGGGGACATGATCTGACAATGGAGAACAGTGGAAGCGCAGCGTAGCTGACATTGAGGGTGAGGTCCTGTGTGGTAAGTTCAGCCCAACCCATCCCTCCCAAAGCAAGCCACGGTTGAAAGAGAGGAGCTGATAACTGGGATGGATGTGTGCGCAGTGTCGCAGTTTACCCTCCTGGCGAGCACCAAGAAGGGCGCCAAGCCCGACTTTCACGGCGCGGCCAACCCGGAGGAGGCGAGGCGGCTATACCACTACTTTGTGCAAAAGGTGCGAGCCGGGTACCAGGAGGAGAGGGTCAAGGACGGTCAGTTCCAGGCCATGATGGAGGTGGCTCTCGTCAACGACGGACCGGTGAGCTCCTATTTTTCTTTTTTTTTCTTTTTTCGACTCGTGAGGCTTTGTCCCGGCTGACGACAAGCAGGTTACTCTTGAGCTGAAGAACGGTGCCAAGACTGATTAAGAGAAAGACAATAAGGAGGCTGAGTTCATTTTTTCTTGTCTAGATGATTCTATAGAGACAGCGGGAAGTCCATTAGGCTATAGAAGAGGTATAGAGGAGGCTTGAAAATGTGTATGTGTGTTTCTGCCGCACGTCTTTAATTAGAGGAATTTTGTTTTTGATGGGCTATCACCAACAATCACATACAAGCTTGCGTTACACGAGAAAGAAAGTGAAATTTCATGTTTTGGCCAGCCTGATGCAAGTTGACGCAATCATCCCATTCATTACCCGGAGGAGTCCATGGGACGGCTGAGATTCTCTTCCCGTTTTTATCAAAAACGGCAGAGAGACAAGACATCACCAACAACAGCACATGGGCTGAAGGAGAGTGATTGGTCAAGATGTAATCAGGATCTGTATCTCGCGTCGCACACAAGACAAGGCTTTTGCTTCTTTTTTCCCATCCTCTCTCTCTCTCTTATTCCTTCTTTTCCCTTGCATCCCCTCCTCCTCTCGGAGAACCGGCCTTTGTTGCCGCCTCAGAAAAGAGGTTGGCTCGCAAAACGGCGCAGGGTAGCATTATTGTCTCAGACCTGAACAGAGAGCACATTTGACGCTGTTCTCATCAGGCTCGTCAGGGGTCTTCCTAACTGACAGCCCGGGGCACCCAGGGGGGACAGCGAATCAGACTTCTCGGAGATGTGTGTGCTGGTTTGCTTTCTTGCATGTCTTTTTTCCCTTCCGCGGAGCGGAGAGCGGGTTGGACCCTGTTGGGCAGATTTTTAGACAAGCCCGCGCGAGTTAACGCTGGATTGGACACTGAAGGGGGGGAAAGCAAGGCAAGGCAAGCAAGCGTGGGTGGTATTGCGTGCCGTGCGTAGGCGCATCGGCAGCCCTATCCCCTGTCTGGGCTACTGGCCGGGGTGGTGTTGGGTTAGGGAGTTCCACCCGGGGGCGGCACGGGGG
>NHTE02000014.1:1729652-1785026 GCA_002168265.2 Fusarium euwallaceae
GGGTGGTGTTGGGTTAGGGAGTTCCACCCGGGGGCGGCACGGGGGTGGGTGTGAATACCCTCCCGTGGGAGAGAGAGTGAGTGAGAGAAAGGCTACTGCGTAATGAGAGGGAATGAAATGTAATGTATGTCTTGGGCTTATAGTGATATCCTTTATTTTGTCTGAAACATTCTCACAGTTTGTCTCTCTGCCTCAAAAAAGAAAAAGAAAAATCCCAAATTACTCTCTCATCCACGCCAAGATTGGTGTAACAAACGAGTGCGATACTGATTCACCATGTCGCATTTCTAGGCTGTGATATTTTTTTATGACTTGACCCTCGATAATTTAGCTGTGTATAGCCTTGTCTGACCCGTGACACCCCCAATGCCTTTCCCCCCTGTCAATCAATGCTTTGTTGTCTCTTTTCTCGAGTTGCGCCGTTGATTTGCTTTGCTTACGTCGATGAGGCTTTTCCCACCTTTTTTCTAAAGGGAAAGCTGAAATCGCGGTTTGCCCTTGTTAATTTTTTGGGGGGGAGACCTCATTGTCACACCCGGGCTGAGCTGGCCTCTTTTCTCTTTTCTCTGCAAACAAAAAGACAAGAAAGGAGGAAGAAAAAGAAACGACAATGCAAAGCAAAGCAAAGGACCTGACTGGAAAATACCCCGCATTGCCCCGAGGCTGATTGTTCTCGACTTCTTGGTCCGAATCTATTTCGGAGCCACTCTTTTACTTGCCTGGATAATACAGGGCGACCAGGCTCTGTCTTGTTTTCTGTCCACTCAACTGACAAACTACAAGTACCACATCAACCCTTCCCGTCTCTGTCTCTGTCTCTCGGTTATTACTCTGTATCTCAGAAACTTGTCCGTGTCAGAGAAAGCAACAACAACCCACTCAACTTTACCCACTTATAAGCGCACGATCTTGGGCTCACTTGCATCGCGACTTTTCCGGAAGTGGAAAGGAAGCTCCCCTCTTCTGTTGCCTTCTCTCCGATTCTGCCTCTATCCTCTCTGCCCCAACCTTGAACAACAACTGGGATCTAATAATATCTACCTACACTTCTTCCCCCACCTTGAACCTCACTCTCACTCTGACATCTACACACTCTCTCTCTTCACCACCCTCACCCCTCCCTACTACAACTTCTCACAATGGCTTCCGAAGGCGACTCCTCCCCCGCGCGACCCCGCGTCTTCTTCGACATCTCCCTCGGCGGCAAGCCCGTCGGTCGCATCACCATGGAGCTGTACGCCGACCTTGTCCCCAGGACGGCCGAGAACTTCCGCGCCCTGTGCACAGGCGAGAAGGGCGTCGGCAAGTCGGGAAAGCCCCTCCACTACAAGGGTTCCATCTTCCACCGCGTCATCAAGCAGTTCATGATCCAGGGTGGTGATTTCACTGCTGGCGATGGCACCGGCGGAGAGTCCATCTACGGGAACAAGTTTGACGACGAGGCTTTTCCCAAGAAGCATGAGCGCCCGTTCCTCTTGTCCATGGCCAACGCTGGACCTAGTATGCCACCCATGATAATACCCCGCGATTTCTCATCTTGCTCGCTAACCCCTCCATAGACACCAACGGCTCCCAATTCTTCATCACCACCGTCCCCACCCCCCACCTTGACGGCAAGCACGTCGTCTTTGGCGAGGTCCTCAACGGAAAGTCCATCGTCCGCCAGATCGAGAACCTCACCACCCAGTCAGGCGATCGTCCAGCCAAGGAGGCTTTGATCGCCGACTGTGGTGAGCTCAAGGGTGATGCAGCCCTCGCCGCCGACGTCAAGCAGCCCGACGCCCTCGGTGACCCCTACGAGGACTTTCCCGAGGATTGCACCGACACCCTCGACGCCCCCGCCGTCCTCAAGATCGCTGTCGCCTGCAAGAACTACGGCAACACTGCCTTCAAGTCGGGCAACTTCTCCCTCGGCCTCGACAAGTACCAGAAGGGTCTGCGGTACATCAACGAGGAGCCTGAACTCGACGGTCAGCCCGACTCTCTCAAGGCTGAGCTAGAGGCTCTCCGCTTCTCCCTCAACAACAACTCGGCTCTGCTCAACATTAAGCTCGAGGCCTGGGACGACGCCGTCCGCGCCGCCACTTCCGCCCTCGACGTCCGAGGAGTCAAGGACTCTGACCGCGCCAAGGCATTCTACCGCCGAGGCTTCTCCTACATCCGCCTCAAGGACGAGGAGGCTGCCCTCCGCGACCTGACCCAGGCCAACGAGCTAGCCCCTAACGACAGCGCCGTCACCAGGGAGCTCAACGCCGTCCGGACCAAGGCCGCTGCCCGTGCCGCCAAGGAGAAGGCCGCCTACAAGAAGTTCTTCACCTAAAAGACTTGCCTGTTGAAAATTTTTTTTTTGCAAAGACGAAAGAAAAAAGATATAGAAGGCGCCTTCCGTTGCCGAGGGAGGGAAAGGAGAGCAAGCATTAAAATCGGCGATGATGTTTTGAGACATGACATGGAAGGGGGGGAAAGGGGAGGAAATCCATCTTTTTTCAAGTTAACAGTACCTTGTCAGGGACAGCGGGTAGGAGTCGGCGCCGAATGAGATACCATCCAATTACAATACACCACATTCAAACAATAGTTTCGCGTGTAGCTTTGGTGAGGTGTTGTGAGTTGTGAACTTGTTGCTCGCCGACTTGTCCATATGCACATCCATATCAAAACAACACATTGACAACCACAGCTTGGGAACAACTCTTGGGCATCGCAATAGACATGCTCCGTGTCTGTTCTTTTTTTTTGTCTATGGACCGAGATACACCAATAAACCCGCCCCAAGTTTCCCAATCCCAAAAGTCTTTGACTACTTATTTCATGCAAAACGCAGACAAAACCTCCCCATCTCTTTCTATTCAACCTTTGCGGAGAAAAAACTGCATCGAAACAACAAGTGGTATTTCCCTTGCCTCACCAAGCCGCCCGTGGCAAACATAAAAAAGGAGGTGTAAACATTGCTCTCGTTTCACCTCGTGCACCCCTTGCTTTGCTGATGTGATAACAGCAGAGAGACTCAAGGGTTAGGCGCAAGATGAAAGGGGAGGACCAATGTCCCAGCAATACAAAGGAAAGATAAAAAAACGCCTCGCATGCGAGTAAAAATTCATGTTTGCCAGCCTCTCCGTATCCCCACATCCCAATGCTCGTGTTGTTGATATAGGAAAGAAAAAAAGTGTGGAAGGGGGGTATGAGACAAGGGGAAAAAAAGGGGGGAATTGTGTGTGTGTGTGTGTGGTATATGAAAAAATGGTCCTTTCTTCTTTCTTCATCATCAAGTCGTGAGGTTGTAGAGAGAACTAGCTCTCCATCATGCTGTTGTAGTGCAAACTGTCATGTCATTTCCTTCACTTGAACCGTGGCTCCTTGGACTCAGGGCTTTCTCCGCGACCGCCGATGCGCATGATGCCGCTGAGAATGGTACGCCCCATGCGTCCGTTCTTGGCCTTGAGCGTGCTGCTGGCGCTTGCGCTCACATGTCGCAGACCACCGGGCTTGCGGTGCTCCCAACCCTCTCGGTGGTGCCGGCGGTGTTCCTTGCTGCGTCGGCGGCTACGTGTCGCCGTGTTGTTGCTGTTTTCTTCGGCAACTTCGCTGCCAGAGCTTCCTGGAGTAGGCTCGTAGACGTCATTCCAGGCTGTGGATGAGCCACCGTACGATATCGAGAGCGACTCAATCAGTGATGCTTGTTCCAGAGATTCGGTCATGTCGTCTGTGGCTGCGTATGAGGCGCTTTCATGAGCACGCTCTGTCTCGACCTTGGCCAAGCAAGCATCGGCACGTTCTTGCAGAGCAAAACAGACGTCGTTGAAGGCGAGGAGTTCGTTATCCACCTCGTCCTTCTTGTCGTCAATTGGGTTTGCGTCCACCCAAAGCTTAACCAGGCCAGCCAGGTTTCTCGTATCGTCAATCAGGTACGGAAGGCTCGGGAAGCCCTCCTTGGAAGTGGGACTGAGTCGCCCCAGGATTGTGACGGGCGTGCTATAACCTGCGGGAACCATGATTGCGTTGCGGTCTGCAGGGATGCTGCACACCTGATCGATAAAGTCACGGACAGCTTGTCGCTGCACGTTCAAGAATCGATTCATTGGCTCCATCCACTCCTCTCGCTTGCCAAATGTCGACAGGTTCGCTAACTTCTGCAGGGCCTTTGCGATGAGAGTGAATGTTCGCTGCGCTTGAGGTCGAGGGTGGTCGCGTAGAAGATTGAACAACTTTGGTGACAGGATCGCCGGGCAGATGAACCGTAGGAATAGGAAGCCAGACACTGAAGTGTACGTGACAGTACGGAGAAAGTCACCGTAGCGATCCTCGGCAACAGCACGGATGTACTTGAGAACATGTCGTAACTCAGGGGGGAGTCGGTTGGCCGAACTTGCGATGCATTTCCACACTTCAGTCGTGTAGTGAATCAGAACAGTCCAATGTTGATCGAGGTCCCCCTCGTGAGGTGTTTTGCTGGGATCCACCTCGCAGTTTGGATTGATCTCGTTGATCTCAAAGAGCTTCTCTTGTAGAATGTCTTCCAGATACTCCTTACCCAAGCGGCGCATGTGAAACTCGAGAGATTGCGTGAGTAGCGAATTGCCTCTGAAAAGAAGATTGGCCTCTCCAGCCAGAGACTTGCTCATATCTCGTACAATGAGCTCACGATCGGTTCCCGAGTCAATAGAGTCGTTTGACTTTAGCCGACTGCTGAATCGATACTTCTTCATCGAAGCCTGGTTTCCAATGCCGTCGATTTCGTCTTCTACCAGTGCCATCAGCCACTCGCTAGCAGATCCTGAAACCTGAAAGATGTTGAGGAATAGTTCCGATAGTCGTCGCAGTTGTCCCGGTAAAGCCGCAGATACCTGGGTTGTCAAGCCTGCAGGGAAGCGGTGGAGTATGTCGGCAAGGGGCTGGTATTCTTTCGACAAGAGTACAACGTGCTCATCATGTGTCACTCTGATCAGCATTTGTCCCACCGACTGGTGTTTCTCGTCGTAGATGTGAAGCCATTGCTCAGTATCCTTGCCGCGCTCGAGTTGCTCAAGTGAAATGTCAACAGCACCAACCACAAACTCCTGCAGGTTTCGAGTTCTCGGCAGTCCCACAGAAGCTTGGAGGAGATTGCTTGAGCTGTCGAGGTTGCCCTCCACCCTCTTCAACACAACAGATAGTAATGGTGTCGTCGGAGGCAGATCGGTAAACTCGCACTCCTCGCGCCAGAACGGATTCTTGGTCCCCGTCTTGGTCGTGGTTCTCGCTCGAACTTCGCCATCCAGTATAACTTCGGCTAGGTAATTGCCGACCAGGGGATCCGGCTCCGGGCGTCCCGGCCTTTCTGGTATGGGTGTTTCAAACCCACTCGGCTTGGCCTTGATCTTGGCTTCTGTAACCCTGACGCTGATCGTCTTTTCGAGCCGAAACACTTCGCCCTCGTATTCAGATTCTAGATCGTCCAGCTCCAATATTTGGGAGGCGTTAGGGTCATCGAGCTTGTAGATGTCCGGCACCGCATATGCTCTCAGGAGACACAACCAGACCTCGAAGTGAACTCTACTATCGAGAGCTAGGTAGACTGGCCGGAAAATGGAAAGATGTGTAGATGTCGATGCGTAGATGGGGAAGATGGCGACGCAGTATTCCTCATCAAGCACTGTTCGGTCGAGCTGCTGTACAGCACATCGTGAGAGCTGTGATAGGTCGATAATGGACAGAACAGTGACATCATTCTCCGTCAACAGCTTGAACTCTCCGTTATCCTGGAGAATGCACGAAACTCTTCTCCACGAGGTAGTCGGTGAGCGGAGATCCCTAGTCGACGGTCGCTTAACGATCGCCCGGGGTGAAACGGCAAGGCCCTTGTCCCATAGCATAACCTTTCCAACCTTGATGATATTCGTGGGCCTGTGCTTTTCTTGTGACCAGCCATGTCTCCGGAGCTCTGGTCTCATCGGCGATACCTGGCTGGCTGGTTTGCCGTTGGTGAGCTTCACGCCGGTTGGGCGTAGTTGTTGCCAGCAGAGCAAAGCTGCTAGCCAGAGATCAAACTCTTCCGTCACCAAAGGGCATATTAGAATTTCCACCGGAGGTTGGAGACACACCAGCTCCAGACACTCCTTGGTCAACTCGGGATAATCCACGGGGAGGACCCTGCAGCCTCGCAGATCAGATACCAGAGGGATATGGAACGGGCCGTTCTGGCCCGAGTCAAACATGAGACATCCCTTTTCCTCCTCGATATAAGCCACGCCGCTGTGCCATGGTCCTCCAGTCTCACCCTGGTACTCGATTTCACCGCGCATCCGGCCACATAGAGTTCTCATTAAGAGGAGAACCTTGTTTGCGTCGTCGGTGGCGATGGGTAGAGGTAGCGAGTCGACTGTAGGCGGAGGCGAGATGAGTGGAGATGTGGGACGAGACGATTGCCGCTTCATAAGTCTTCGGGTATTCTTCTTGTCCTTGGCGGCTGCTAATGATTCCCGCCCGGAGATGGCAGAATGGTGCAGTGAGTCCAGCGAACCGGACTGTATCTTTGGTTCGTCTGTAGGATGTAATGATCCCGAGGAGCTTACGCTGCCAACACGATGTCGCTCCGAGGTAGGAGGTACGCTCCTCTGTGCTAGCATGGAGGTATCCATGGTGCGCGTTCTAGGCCGCAAGCTCCCGCTCGTATGCCGCAGATGCCGCGGGGGACTGGATTCGCTGCTCTCATACGATTCACTAAAGACATCATTGAATATCATGCCCTGCCGCCTCGATGGGCCCGAGGGAATGGTCCGCGGCGAACTCTGCTGCGAGGTGGCTCCGCGGGAAGACTTCTGCGAGTCCCCAGAGACGCTGAGGGTCGGAGGGTCGACGGGCTCGGGGGTGACTGCGCGGATGGTGCCGGCGGCGGCGTTGATGAGGGTAGATCGAAAGGCGGACCTCAGGTTGGAGGCGCTGGAGCGCTCCATCTTGGGGTCGCGCGGGGGGTTGAGCTCGGAGCTCGAGGTCGAGGTCTGATTCCAGGTCAGAGAGTCGCTAGAGGCGCCAGGTCGTAAGTGGGCTTGTCCGTCCATATCCAGCGGTGGCAAGCCTATGCCATTGCCGATCCACATCTGCATGCGCACGCTCGTCCCGCATTGAAGACCCGAGGAGGAAGAGGGAGGAGGTGTCGGAGGAGGCGGGCGACGACGATGGTGGTGGTGGGTTTAGATGTGGATGTGGATGGGTGCTTGTTCCTCGGGTCGGAGTACAGAGCGGAGGGCGTATAGGTGAGGTTGTATTCGCTATCGCGCGGGGTTCTGACGGGTCTCGGTGGTCGGCTATCGACGTCGCAGCGGCAGGAAAAAAAAAGATAGAGAGAGAGAAGTGTAAAATATCGCTCGCAGTATTCGTTTTTTGTTGCCGGGTTGTTTGAGGAAGAGGATCCAAATGGCACAATCACCGGTTGCGGGGAGGAGGGCTTAGTCCCGGCAGAGAATGACAAGCTGAGGGGAACGCGCGGGACCGGCAGGTGCTGAGCATGCTCATCTGCACGACGGACAGGACGGGTTGCTCTATGAGACTGATGTGATGGGATGGGATGGATGGCAAGTTCCGAGACCAAGATCAGATGGGACAAGAATACGCGTGCGCGCTCAGATAAAATGGCCGTCGTCAGGTGGTTTTAAGAGCGGATTGAAAATGTGCGGTGAGTGGCCTCGACTTGTATGATACAGCACAGTACTGGGCTGGACTGGGACTGGGGGACCACGGGAAGGGAGGGGGGGGAGGAAGCTGTAGAAATTACTACACTCCGAGACCAGGCCCGATGGATGGATCAAATAAGGATCCAATGTGAGCGAACGAACGACGGGAATTGGGGCCCGTTCGTGGGCGTGGGTTTGGTTCGGTTTTTGACCCGTACGGTAGTCTAGGTAGCCCGTCGCCACACACACGCACTTTTTAGTTGGTAGGCTTTCTCAGTCGAGGTACGTTTCAGCACCAGTTGGAGGAAGGGAAAGGCCAGACGGAGGAGCCCATGGATGATAGGTAGAGGCTAGGCAATGGATGGGAACGAAACCCACAGTCAAGCAAAAGCACAGGCTCAAGCGCAGGCACCGGGTTTCCAGCCACCCCCGGACGGGACGGGACAGAGCTTCTTGTAGGTAGTGTAGACGGGAGATGGGCAGTGTCCAGTCCTGGTGTGAGTGTGAACAATGCCCTTGTCAGGTTTTTTGTTGCCCAACCGAAGCCAACTGCCGGATTGAGCAAAGACTCGATGTGATGATGTTTACAATAATTCTAAGAAGCAAGAAGGAAAGAAAAAAAGAAGAGAAGAAGTAAAAAAAAGGTAGAATCTCGTCGACTTGCTTATTCCGTCTTGGCCTGGCCTTCGAGAAGCGGGGGAACACAGCGAATGACGGGTTTTCTGCCGATCACACAAGGGACTCCAATGGAACGCCATGCAGCCCTCTTTGGCTTTTTTTTCCCCTTCCCTGGCAGCTTTTTTGCTCTCTGCTTTTTTGCCCAGAAACTTTTTCTTCTGTCTTGTTTCTCCAGAAACCCGCCTTCTGTTACGTCGGGAGGGGGGATGGAGGCGAGCGAGGGTGCGACACCAAGGCGGGCCGTAGCGAGATGCTTGTCTAATTATTTAGTGGTTTTTTTTTTTTTTGTTATTATTGCGACTCTCAGTAGAAGACACACGGACAGATACCACACCAGAAAGGATGGGCTAGCATCAAGGACGACGAAGACGTTATCGTCAAAAAAATTGACCGGGGATAAGATACCCGGAGCAGTGGAGGGGGAGAGGAGGAGCAAGCACGCACACACCAAGAAGAGGCCCTGGTCCTAGTCGCCAGTGGAGAGGTGGAGCTTGAAGATGGAGCACTCTTGTTCCATCCCCTTGTTCGGGATGGAATTGGACGAGGCTCCTCTCCTCTGTGACCGACTACAATCACCTAGGCAGCACGGCTTTTTCTACGTCTTCTTGCATTGACTCGGCGGAGCTTCCGTTCCCCATGGATCATCACAATCAGCAGCGTCAAACAAAGCCCCTGAGGCCCGCCGAAATCAAGCCAGCGCCTGAGACGGTTCAGAGTCAAAAAAGTTATAGAATGTTCCGTCAGCCCTTCTTGTTTCTGCCATTCCGTTCTTGTGCTACCACCTCAAGACACCGCCCCTCCGGGTATTACTTCTAGCCACTCACCTCTCGCCAAGCATACCCTTGGACGAGGTTTCATCCCATGTCGCCTGTAAGCCCAGTTTGTTTCTCAAAGACTCAACCCCCCGGCATCCGCCGCCCAGTGGGGGATGCTACCGTCTTTCGTCACGAAGCAGGGATCGTCGGATGGTTTCTTCCCCCTAGCAAATGGCATTCAATGCGTGGAAGATGAGTCGACAGAATAATCAGGAAATGATCTAGCACACAATATGTAGTGAGGGCACATCTTATTATGGCAGAGGCTTTTACCCCCCCTAGCCCCCAGCTCACGAGGCAGGCCGTCTCTCGTGCTAAGACGCAAACCCCCCCAGCACGACCACGGGGGCCACCGGGAACAAGGGGCGCGAAAAAAAGCCCATCATCGTCCAAAGGCCAGGGATTCCAATCTCAACGTTCACTAGCCTCCAGCGGGATGAAGAGGGAGGGACGAGTCGACCCGCGTTACATGGTGATTAGCCCAGCCTGGACAAGAGAGAAACAGGGCAAAAATTACGCTCGGACGTTGAAGAATGAACAGAAGAAAAAAAAGAAGAAGAAGAAAGAAAGAAAAAATCTCCTACAGACGGGGTAGAATGTGATTCTTCCCCGATTCACCCTGGAACAAATGCGACTGGTCCGTTTTATGATATCGTTGCCTTTTTCTTGCAACTTGCTTGCTTCTGCATCTCGCTCGCACTCAGACTTGAGCAGCCGCTAGCGCAAGACAGGCAGGGCATTTTCTTTTTGTTTAACCCCCCCGTAACATCGGTTCTTTTGGTCTGATCACTTGTTAGTGGTCAGCCTAGGTCTCTTGACCACGATAATCTCAACTGGGGCGCGATATGCGCCTCTACTGGATTATCTCGTGCGGGCAAAAAAGAAAGTAATTGTCGGGCCTACCTCTTTTGAAGCCCAATGATGACTTCGGCATTACTCTCCTGGCTAGTGAAATAGTAGCGGGTGGCCTCAAAAGCCACGAACCTGAACTCGTTTATGGATGGTCAGCCTCAACTCAGCTCTCACTCACATCGCCTCGTTCCCTCGTGACCAGTAAGCCCAAAAGGAGCCCGACACTACCGAGTACATACATACATGTTCCAAAAGCAATGACGATAATCTCCTGAAGATCTTAGAACAGACAAAGAGTACAGTGTCTAAATCACCTCGATCAAACCCCTGAAGAAAAGGATCCAGCAAAAGCCACGCGACAATAAAGAACACAAAAAAGCTGTTGGCTCTATCCCGTCCCGCCAGCATGGAACGCTCCCACGTGTCGCATCTTAGAAAAAAAAAAAAAGGGCCTCAAATCTTGCTTTGAGGGATCTCATCACCTGTCAGGGGTTCTCCCCTATTGCTGCATTTGCTTTTTATATATCCGTCCAGGAAAAAAATAAAATGCTACTGCAGCAATGCAGAGAGCTACGCGAGAGCGCATCTTCCCGCTCAGATCCTTATTTTCCTTTTTATTATCACGGTTCTTTTCATCCGGTGTTTTTCTTATGGGAGACCCCCCTTGATCACATAAACCGTGTGATATTCCAGCACCGAGACAAGCCAGGGGGTGGTTTAAACTCTTCTTGTTTGCAACCAACAAGGGTTCAATGAACCAATAACCGGGGGTTTCCTAAACATAGATTTTTTCCTACCTAGCCAAAGCCCACCTCGTCCCAGAGCGGGCGGGCCATCTTTTGCCGTGAAAGAGGTCCTGGGCAATTAAGCACAGCCCATCTCTCGACCCAAGAGTCGGGCAACATCAGTTCATAGGGAAACACACACAGGCAAACCAGAAACCCCCTTACGCAAACCAGCTTTACCATTACACACCGCTTCAGTTTTGAACAGCCTCAACTGTGCTTCATCCGCCCCCAACATGTCCCTCCAAGATATCCCTTGTCTCATGTGGTGCCACACCACCGGTTCCAGCCCACCCTGTCATCCACATCATGAAAAGGTAAAGTCGAAATGGATGTCGTCTGCCTGGGACATGGATGGCATGCACGGCTACGAGTAAACTCGGCATTCCGTGTAATCGCGGAGCCCTTGACCCGGGACGAGAATAATCTCGGCAAAACGCGAACCCCTCGGTGTTACTGCTCATGTCTGCAGACTTCCGTGCTTGTGAAGCTTTTTTTTTTTTTTTCTATTATTATTGTTGTTGTTGTCAGCTTCCAAAGTATAATGTCCTTTGTGGCTTTCACGGATCAAGCCTCAGCTGTCAGAGGTGAGTGAGAGACTTGATTCGGTCTCGCCGCGTCCGAGCCAACTTCCTCATGACATGTCTGTAACAGAGCCAATTCACAGGGTCTCGGCTGTCATATCTCCATGTCGTCACGATTCTGCCGCTGATACCTATATCTCGCCTTTTGAAGCTGTAGTCTCGGAAAACGACGTGGTTGTGCTCAGTTTCTGTGGCAAGGGAAAATCCCTTGTTGGCTTGCCAAATATGATATTGGATACATGTGCAACATACGCCTGTCCACCACCGTCACCATCCTCCCCTTTCCACTCCTCTGCTCTGCTCTGAAATGCAATCGAGGTAACGCAAAGAAAAGTCGGCCGTTACCTCACTGCCATCACAGTCTCCCTGATGAGACCGCTTTCGGAGGAATAAACACGTAAAAAGTAAATTGACGAATTGATTGGACCTTGAACCATCACCTTTCATCTGCAGAATAAATATTTGCAGTTTCCATGATAGCAAAGGACAAACAAAGACCAAGAAAAGTATAACATGTGCGTAATCCCGGTAGTGCGCGTAGAGTATTTCGACGCCTAACGAACTTTCTCTTCCAACTCCCAATTGCCAGATTCCAGAGTCCCCGGTGCTCGATCGATCCCTATCAAAATGACGATCCCCGTGGGGTATCTTAGTCGAAGTGAATAATGTGAAGTGAAATCACCAAATAGTAAAAGTGTTGCAGCTGTTGTGTGGATATCATCTTATCTCCCCTCATCTGTTCTACCCTCTCCATCTCATATCGCCCTTAACGAAGGTTGGACCCCTCGATCGGGCTTGTGGGATGGCTGCGAATATTGCTCAGATCGGTGCTACCCGTTCGTCGGAGAGCTTGGCTCATGGTCTCAATGTTGAGGTCGTTTCCACCCACACTGAGCTTGAGGTTGGCCGTGCTGGTGGGACTTCCCAGAGGCTTCCGAGGCGGGCTCAACTCAATACCCTTCATACTACCAGGGTTGCTTGTGGGAGGGCTTGTCTCGGGCCCCTGGCTCGATACTGGGGATCGGATGGGCGAGGGAGATCGGTTGACCGCTGCCGGCAGAGACGTGAGCCCTGCGAGGTGAATGCTGTCGTGGGAGCTCGCAACGCCTGCGGGAGGGTTGTGCTCGGCCTGTACAACATCGGCAAACGAGATGAAGGATAATCGGCGGACGTCGGAGGAGTCGAGAGACCCGTAGTTGGAGGCGTTGTCGGCCGAGACAGCATCTCGATCGGCAAAGGAAGCGAGCTCTGCTGCCCACTCACTGGCCGACTGGTCGTACAATGGAAGGCCGTTGCTGGCCCCCGTAACAGTCACGGCGGCGGGCTGATGCGAGCTGTGCGTCACAATCTCCACCGTGTCAGGGTCAAGCTTCTCATTCGTGATGGCCTCGGATGCGTCGTCGAGCACGGGGGGAATGTAGTTTTCGGTCTGGATGTGTGTCGGGATCGCCGGGGAGTTCGGCTTCAGTACGGTGCTGTCCTGAACATCACGCTCGAAGATCTGTGACGTCGCAGGCGAGGAGAGTCGTGGGGAGCCGCTGAACCCGCGCCCCGGAGACGAGGGCAGGACAAAGGCCTGGTCGCTGGGCGCGCTCCAGGCTGTCGACGAGAGCTTCGAAGCATCTCGAGACATCAGAGGCGGGCTCGCGGCGGCCGAGTTTGAGTTTGAGGGAGTCTGAGACTGGGACTGGGACTGGGACTGGGACTGGGACTTTGGTTCAGATTGAGATTGGGATTCGGGCTTAGACTCGTTGTGGGACTCGGATTTGGTGAGAGACGGTGTCTTTTTCTTGCCGAAACCGAAGAAGCCACGCTTCTTGCTCTTGGGATCCTTCTTAGCGTCTCCCGTTTGACTGTCTGGCTCCGTCATGAAGTCGCTAGCCCGAGGGGTCGAGTCGCCTAACCGCTCGTCGTCGGCGGCATCGACAGAGGCGTATGGGTCACCGCGGGTGATGGGAGCTGCTTCGGCGAGGCTCATGTTGATGGATGAGCCAACGTGTAAAACGGCGAGAAACGATGACGGTGGCCGTGGTTGAAAGTGCGTGGCAGGAACTTTTGACCGTGCAGAGAGGAAAGTTGTCTGGGGGAATGACTGGGAAAACAAGGTTGGGTTAGTGACGAGGGTTGGGAATGCAGATCTGGGTCGGCAAGCGAGAGGAGCAACAAGCCGGGACAACAACAAAAAGAGCAAAAAAAGAGACCGAGGGGAAAATCTCGAAATAAAATATCACAAAAAAAAAGTTGTCAAAGCGGCCGTGCGGCACTGAGACCTAGAGTGACGCTGCCCTTCAAAAGACGGGAGAGACATTGAATATTAGATGCTGCACATACCTTGAGGCTGTGACCTGTAACAGTCCGTAGCTCCCGATCCAACACTCGAGGCAAGACCCGCTCCGGCCAGCGCTAGTTGTTAGGGAACCAGCTAATCACGGCAGTGCCGTTGTCCGTTCTGCCGCCGTCTTTTGCTTTTGGGCTTGCTGGGTATCGAGGTCCGGAAGGGGGGAGCCACTTCTCGGAGGGACGAGTGACGCAATCAGGTTTAGGTTGGACGGGCGGTCGGGACTTTCGAGGTTCCAGGTCGATCCGATCAGGTTCAACGACAGGAACAGGAACAGGAACAGGAACAGGAAGAAGTCTTGGGCGTCGACGAAATACTCGGCGGATGCAGCCCAGGTTTAAAAAGCCAGACAGCCCCCCGTGAGATAGCGTGGTGGGATTTAGTGGATGCGAGCCTCAGAGGGCAGGGCGGCTGAGACTGCTGGGCGCGCTATTGCTGCGGCAAGGAGCCGTTAACTCTTTGCTGAGGGCGAACGACGCAAGGTTTGTTGTTGTTGTGTTGTGTTGTTGGTGGTAGTTGCTTCTGCTGATTGTGGCTCGCTTCGTCAGCGACAGGGTTTTCTTATTGTATGGATGTTTGCCGTCGTGTTAAGGGGAGGAAAAGTCAAGAGACGGGAAGTGAGAGAGGGAGGGGGAAAGAATTGTGACGGGAAGGGCAGGTAAGGCAGGTAGGGGCCCGACGGCGTAGGTGGCTTTGGAGCGAGCGTCCGTCCCGTCCTGTCGAGTCTCATCAACCTGTGCCAACCTGTTGCTTGTTCTGAAGGATCAGCGCACCTTGAGCAAGGCACGGGATCAAACTTGTAGCGGCAAAAAGATTGCACTATCAAGGCCACATTATGGGGCAACAACTGTGAGTCGTACAGGAAAGTGATAAACCCGTCCACTCAGGCCTGACGAGACGAGAGATTTAATTCCAGAGCTCGAGCTTTTGAGCACGAGACGAGAACATGCGGGCGCCACGAGGTTTCCCGACGGACAGATGCTAACAACACCATCCGAGTATCACAAAAACCTGCTTGAAACCAGCTTTCTAGACCATCATACGCGACATCCAATGCTTCTAGGTCTAGACTCGGTTTCGCGTTTTGCAATTCTGCTGCCCTCCAATCCTCTGTTGGCCTCGCTGCGCCTTGTCCATGCTCATGCCCTACTCTTACATCTTCGGCACAGCGCGCTGCATGAATTGATATGCATAGGTTGGACATGGGAGCATCTCGTCAAGCAAGTCATGCAAGGCAAGGCACAGCGTACATCGTACAGCCAACCATGCCTCGCCCAATATCCCGTGGAACCCATCCGAATAAAAAAAAAACGACCAATGCCGTCCCAAAAAGCAACAAACGGAAAAGAAATGGGCCACGACTGACTCCCTATCTCAGATGACCCCCGATCCGATGGGCTGAGATCGGGCTGGGTCGTCGCGTTATGCCTCACCTGTGTTGTGCTGTGCTCCCGTTGCCAGCTTCTGCTTACAAGCTCACACAGCCTCGACAACATGCGGTTTCTATTCCAGTACCTGATGCTTTGCTCATCATTCCTCTGTCTCAAGGTGCAGCCTCTGCCCTGTTCTTCCCTTGCCCTGCCCTCCTTGATCCGGTTGGGCACTATCGGTCATCTTGGTCACATCCCTCATCACATCCCCCCCTCTCCCGCCCGTCACCAACCCGGCGATAGCCCCGCTACCAACTATGACCTCGTGACAACTCCCTCAGGGCTCTCCCTCATCCTGCCCTGACGGAACAGCACAGAATAGGCTAATAAGGGGCAGGATCCGCACATGCTGGCAGCCGAGCTGAGTTGCCCACGAGGGGGTACTCAAGAGGGAGCCTGCCCTGCTTATCCCTCGTTTACAGTAGTTTGCTTTTCGCTCCCGAACAACAACATCAACAACACCAGAAAAGGTGACATCTCAGGCACATTATTGGGCTTCCCCATCTGTCACTCTCCCCCGGGCTTCTCGAGTAGGACCCTTGCGACAAGCCCCCTTTTCCCCTGCCGCAATTCGCCACCCATAAGGGGCCGTTTGCTTCCCCGTCTCCCGACTTCCCGGGGACAGCAGATCTTGCTTGCTTGATTGACTGACATGCTTGCAAATGAAACAAGGGCCTCGTCAGCTTTGGGATGCGTGAATGCGTGGCACGGGTGAGCGTGGGATGGTCAAGCCACAGAGGGGTTCAGTGATCAGCCACCGAGGGGCTTTGGCGGTCTCGACGTCATCGGCCCGGTAGCTTCAGTCGACCGGGAATTTCGTGATTGTCATGTGACTTAGGCGCTGATCTTCCACGTGACCAACCCAATTCTCGAATTTTAGGTAAGCGGGACCCTTAGGTAAGCGTAGTGGCAGAAACTTCAGATCTTCGACTTCAATGTGCTCGTGAGGGTCCAGCTCCAGACCGCACGAACGTCAATTGCCGCGGCCAATCGCCCTCAGCCCGGTCAACGAGGCTCTTGTGAGAAGTTGTAACCGTCGTCAATTCCATCACTACTTCTCCTTCGTACCTCTCTCGTCTCGACTTCCCGACGACACTCGACTTCATCGGCCACAATGGAGTTCCGAAGCCTCGCCCGACCAGCCGCCCGGCTACTAAAGTCCCCTGCCTCAGGACTTCCTCTCATTCCTAGTCGTGGCCACAAGACGACGGCTCGAACGAAGCGATCACTCAAGATTGCTCCTCACGAATCCTTCCAACCCGACCGAAGGACCGCCTTCCCCGCCGCCGACTCCATCATCTACAACCCCCCATCCTCCGAGGCCTCTCCTCTCCATACGCCATTCCTCTTCCTCCCTCCCAATGATGCGCGCCGAGCTGCCATCACACGCCTCCGCCACACTCCCGGCTCACCTGTGGCTCCTCCCGCCGAAGGCAAACTTCCTCCAGCAATGAGCTACGCCCGCCGAGACCCCAACTACAACCTCAAAGCTACCGACATTCAAGAGATGAAGAAATTGCGGGCGGAGGACCCTGCAACTTGGAGTGTTAACAAGCTTGCCGAGAAGTTTGGTTGCTCAACAGTCTTTGTTAAGATGGCTGCGCCGGCGCCGGCGGGACATCTCAAGGCCCTCAAGGCCAAGCAAGAGCGGAGGGAGGCTAGGTGGGGTGCTATCCGGACCAAAGCAAGGGACGACCGCAAGCGGAGGACAGAGATGCTTTACCGCGGCGAGTTGTAGTAGAGAAATTATTACCGAATACGCCAACGAGGGCAGCGCGGCGCAGCATAGGTGGAACGGACCTGTACAAACATACGAGACCGTCCGAGGCACGTGTAGGATTATGTGTGGTGGCGTGAGGAAGCACGGAGAGATGCGGATCTTTTGGGGCCCAGGCCGCATGGGCAAAATCACTTTGTATAACTGCCAAATACCAAGAACTCCTCAAATGCAAGCAAACAGCCTTGTGTATTTTACCCCTATTGCCAGGGTCTCTTGTCCCCCCCGCCACGTTATTATCCATGGATCATATATTCCATTTAAAACCCTGGGAGCCCTCTTTATATCAAGATCGACCTATACGTATAACTGCTGTATTTTAACAGCAAAAAAATCATACACCTTCAAGGTGCAAATAAATCCGCCACCATATACTTTAAACAACATCCACTAAATGTCTTGCAGATCACCTCGACTTGACTTGAACTCATTCGACCTCGTAGTAGACGTCGACGTACGGCGACTACCTCCTGAGCTTGAAGATGATGATGAAGGCGGCTCGTTGAGGTAGTCCTTTTCGCTGGGGATGACACGCCAACACCAGCCACACCAGCTTCGGCGCACGCCCCGGACCTCTCGGCCCAGCACGCGACTGCCGCTACCACGCTCATCTTCCCACTCGGGGACACAGTGGCCAACGCGCACCATGCGGACACGCTTGCGTTTTACGATGCCACCGATGCCCTCGATCTCGTGGCGTAAATAGCCCGGGCCGAGGGACGGGGACGGGGTCCGCTCGTGGGTAAGGCGGAGCTCGTCGATGAGCGCATCCACCGGCGCCGGGTGGGCCGCGCCGTCCGGAGGGGTAGGACCCGTCACGACGTTTCCGTCCCGGGCGTCCTCGGCATCGCAGTCCAGCTGCTGCTCGCGCTCTTTAGCCGCACAGCAATCTGCCTCGCGGCCGCAGATGACACCTCGGTCTCCCTCTCCAATGCCAGTACCGAGACCTCCAAGGACCTCTCCATACTGGTTTCGCCAACGCCAGATGCTAGAACTGGTGTTAGTCTTGCATGACATCGCCAGGGATAGCGGCATACCGTTGATATTCATGATCAGCACCGCGGATACTTCGTCCACATGGCTGACATAGCCAAACGCCCTCATCTGCACATTTACAGATCTGTCGCGACACAGCCTCTGAGGAGACGGGAAGGTCGGGGTCCAGAGGAGGTTTAGCCAAGGTCGCTATCGGGGCGTGGACGCAAGGCTTGCAAAGCCTCCTATGCCTCTCACGGAGAGCGACAGGAGCCGGTGGCTTGATGGCACAGTTCTAAACACGGCCGGTCAGCGTCTGCACTACGGCCCAACGGCTTCGGCTGCTCGCAGGCTCATGCACGTACCCTGCATATCACTTCGCCGCATCTACGGCACTCGCCAACCATGTCACGGGCGCAGTCGCCCGACTTGCCGCTGTAGCTGCGGCCATCCTCCATGTAATACCAGTTACCGGCGCGAGCGCGGTAGCGAAAGGTCTCGGAGCCATCTACGGGGACCCTCTCGTTACGGCAGTGGAGGGTTGAGGCAAGGAGGATGGTGCGGTACTGCAGGAGACCATGATGGATGAGCCGACACGTGCGGGAGAGGGCATCGAGGGTATTTAGATCGATGGAGGAAGCGACGGCGACGGCGATGCTAGGTCAGGGGTCAGTATGAGGAGTTATCATGACGGGTACAACACCAAGACGCGAGGGGCTGGCAACATCTCATGATGGACGGGACGACTTCAAGGAATGAACCATTGAGGCATTGGGCATCACAACAAAAGAGAAAGGGGGTTCAAACTCACGGATAGATCTGCATCGCGTCCGTGACGGGCGCCCTGAAAGTGGAAGAGTCCATGGTGCCTAGCGGCTCTGGGTTGTACAGGGAGTGCGACCAAGGTCCATTCCGGCCGTTGGCAGACAACAGGTGAAGCTTCTTGAGCAGGAGGAGATGCTGTTCTTTCTGGGAGAGCTGCTGCAGCTGGGGGTCGGCGTCATGTTGTAGTAGCTGTAGCTGACCCGGCATCGGGACCGGCACGGGCATAGACATTGGCGGCGGCGCGGCGGCCTCATGATGAGCTCGGGCGCCCCCAGCACGAGGACCACCCGCAGGGCCCGCCCCAGCGTCTTCCTCTTCATCCAAATCCACAAAGCGCGCCATGGCTGGGGCTAAATTTTGACTTGTCTCTTTTCTTTCCTTCTCTTTCTGGACTCCTTGCGTACAGTGTGAGCCCTGTCTTTCGGTGTCTTTCTAACCCCAGGATCTGATAAGTAAGGGGGGGGGCTGTCCGAAGCTTGGCCGATGCAGCCCGGCGGTCGAGGGAAGCCGGGGAGCGGAAAGTAGCCGGGATGGAAAGCGGGACTTTTTTTACCAGCGGGCTAGAACAGGTGTGTGTGTGTGGAAGAGTAAGGGAGAAAAAAAGGAATGGCTGCTTCGCCAAGAGAGAGACAATGTTTCTTTTTTTCCCGAATCAAGTGTGACCGGCAAGGGTTTCGGCTACTGAATGGAGGAGGAAAGAGGTGAGAAAGTGGATTTACCGAGTCTTGTGAAGCGGGGAGAGAGAAAGAAACGGACGAGAGGAATGGGGGTTTTTTTTTTCGACGAGGGTTCAAGAATCAAGATACAGGTACGGAAACAGCCATTGCATTATGGCCAAGGAGAGTTACAATCTGGAGATGCGTCAAAGGCTCATAGACTTGAGTCTTCTGCCAAGGTCAAGGGGGAGAGAAAATCGGTGATTGCGAAGCTCTGGCCCATCTTCTTCGTCAAAGGTGCGTCACTTGATGATGGCCCATGGAGAGTTTGCCGGCTTCTGACGAAGCTAGTATCTGTAGGGTAAGGTACCAGTTGAACCCGTGCAAAGAGCCCATCATGGATAATGAGCTCTCTTGGGGCCCCTCTTTTTGCTTCCATGGTGAGAAAGCCAGGAACCTTCCCGGTGAGATGAGGTGCTTTTTTTTTCTCCCCCCCTGTGATCTCAGCCCAACTCAAGTGGGCCCGTGACTTTTGAAGTTTTCCGATTTTTCCTTTTGAGATAGGTACGACAATAGGGAAACAACAGACCCGGCGGTCTGCGAGTTGCTGTAAGCCACTTTTCTGTTCTGTACATATGTTTACCTTGGCTATGCGGGCGCCGCAGGGGGGTTGGTTGCTACTGTGTGCCCCACGCGTTTTTTCTCGTCATGAGACGAGCAGATTTCACCTTTTTGTTACAATGCAGCCGGAGCAAGACGCGGCGACACCTACCAGATCACAAACGAGAAGTCTTACCGTTACGTACACCTCATTCCTATTTTGTTCGGGTCTCCGAACATATAGTGCGAGTTATTAAAAAAAGACACGGCGCGTTGTTTAAAAAAAAAAAGTCCGATCTCGGGGGAGGTGGTGGTCATGACAATCGCATCTTATCAATCTAATCAATCTCTGGAAACCAGCTTTCCCCAGACAGGAGCTACTAATAATATCCCCCCCCGTCAAAGCCCCCCAAATTTTCTAGACTGGGATTGTTCTTGTGGCGTTTGTTCTACCCCTTGATATTCTATGAGAAGTTTTTCCTTCTCTGCGGGTTCTTCTACCGAGGATGTGGAGATTCATCTGAGAATGTTGGGTAGTCTAGCCTTCTTCAACCAAGATGAAGAATAAGTTGGGATGACACGTCTTCGTTGTCCTGAATTTTGAGATCCCCATCCTCTCTCGTTTGCCACTGTGCCCCCATGCCCCCATGCTCCCCATCCTCTCTCGTTTGCCACTGTGCCCCCATGCCCCCATGCCCCCCCGTCTGTCACCTATTCCCTTACATACCCTTTCCTCGTCTCTTAACCGTTTCACTTACCGCTTTGCTATCCTTCCCTTCCCCTTGATCTGCGCTTTAAAAATACTCACCGCTGGTATTAAACTCACTATTTCTTCTCAATTCGTCGTCATTGTTTGAGCCCAGGATCAGGGCGGGTAATGCCTCGTTGAGTTCCCATCTCAGTCACCATGCTCGAAACTGCCCGAAAGGCCAATGTTAAGGAGAGAATAATCCGTCATAAATCCAAACCTGTTCCCTTAACCATTAAATTGAGATCGGACAGTTGTGCATTCATAGATGCGTAGCTAGTGCTACTTGCTAACCGTTCACCCTACGCCACACACAAATACGTGCTTTGGACAAGGGAGCACGCTTTCTGAACCTACGTGAAATAATTCCTGCTCATTTAACACGCGCCATATCATATATAAATTCCATGATAGTAGTGATCAAACTAGTGGGAAAGGTAGCAGAATTGGCTCTCTCTCATGTCAAGTCACTCTCCATTATGAGTACCGCGTTGTTCGTTCGTGAGGCAGTCGTGTCAAAGATAAGGAGTGTAAAACTATCATTACGAAGATAGCGAACCTAACCCATTCAGTTATTTAGGCTTTATTCAGGCTATAGTCCGCGTTGTCTCGGATATATCTCACCGAGACTCTGACTTGAGTAATCGCTAATTGCTTCTCTTGGAGAGGTGCCCGCCTCTTTCTATGCCTTACTCATATCGACTCAATTGTTACTATATATGACAATTCTCTGTTATCCAGGGTATATTTAACTTCTAGGAGTTGCTAACAATAATTCTTGTTAATGCTTATTCGAGGAACTACAAGCCCCTGAGTTACGCAATTCTCGACTAGTGCACGCCCGTCTATGCATTTGGCACTAAAGTGACACTCTAACTTGGTGTTTTACAGAACAATTTATCACTTTTAGTAACTTTAGGTTAATTAAATAGGAAGCCATGCGCCAGGTTGCATAGACGGTGGGTGAGGCGAAGGGGTGGAATCTTATCGGTGCCTCTCAAGGGAAGTCGGGTACCCTGTGGGATGAGACTACACTTTTACGAAGGGAGAGGAAACTGGACGATCTGATCTAGATGCAGGACTTCAACGATCTGCATGTAAGGAAATTTCCACACACTCAAATGACGGCTCGCTCAAGGCCTTATGAGAGCCTTGGTCTCAATGCGACGGTTGTCAGGTGAGCAATGAAGTCTCGGAATAGTGAGAACGACGAACGACATGTCCCAGCAAGGGGAGATCCGTCATCGCATGTGGCAACCCGACTTGATTGTGATTGCCCATCACTTCAATTTTGGCGCCATACCTGGCCTGAGGCCACCCATCCTGATTTTTGTTTGGATCGAGTTGGGATGGAGGCTAATGCAGGAACGGCGACCCGTCCCCAAGGACCGGGGTCCCACCAAGTTGACCGAGTTGGGCAGTTTGGATCTTTGGACTTGTCATTCTTGACTTGTGATGAATCTCTCAGGGCATTAATAATATTGCATGTTGTTGACGATCTTGTTGAATTGTGGCTGGAGTTGGGTTGTTGTTACCACGCTGACATGGTGCGCCCACCCTATACAGAGAAGACATTGATGGCGAAACACTGGACCATGAAAGAGAAAGTGCAAGAATAACTGATGTCCCCAAGTTTCTGTATGGGTAATACTCTAAATGTTTGCTTTTGGGGGCTTACTCCTTAATAGAGCGAGACGTGGACGGGATAAAGAGATTATCTAGACGGCAAGCTGCATGATCAAGGAGTTGAGGTTTGATGCAATTTGGGCTCAACGCAGTCAAAAAGGTCACCAACATTAATAAACGGGTTAATCGGAAGATGTAAACCAAAACAATATTTATTTCGTCCGGGTTAATATGGATTGGTGTCGGATTGAGACTTGGAGGCCCCTTGATCTGGCTAACAGCCCGGCAATCAATCAACTCGACGAAGATGAGTGGACGGCAAGATTGAGCCTTTTACGATGACTACTATAAACGGTTCCAAAGATAGAATTCCAATTAATAATTCATATATATTCCTATGGGAATCCCGAAAGTCGCCTTCAATATCCAAGCAATATCGGTCACCGCCACAATGACAAAATACGATGGCAAAAAAAATCATGAAAAATTGATTGAGGCTCCATTGTCAAAGTTCCAAAGATGCAACTATCAGCAGATGTGCGGCGCTCTATTTACTTTGAATGATTGCAGAGGATTACAAGACCCGTTCCGTTTCATGAAACAGAAACAAGCTTACGCAAGGCGACGAAGCTATGTTGATTAATTAACTGGCGGTAGACCCGGTCGTGCCGATTGACGATGGTCGGGGGGGCGGACATCTGACGGGGGGTTGACAGACGGCTCTTTGGTTCTGGGGCGTTTTTGCAAGGAATACAAGGTAAGGCAGGATGACAAGGAAATCAAAATTCAGCTGGTACTGAGTCGTGATTCTGTCTTTGCCATGGTTCATCCCAATTTCCTTCAATTTATATGAAAACCATCTCTCTGTGTGGCTGTGGGGGGTACATACGTACATACATGAGGGGGAGCCTCGCGGCCCAGGATTACTTGGTGATGGATGATCCTCGCAAACGGGAAACATATCCCAGACGTAGGCGACACCCTTGACGTCGTGATAATTTCCCGGATTAAACCAAACATGCAATCGCAAGTCGACATTTGAGTTGTTGCGCGTTTCCGAAGGGGAGGGCGGAGCTGCACCATCTTCAGGAATACATCATGCTTCCCGAAACATGAGAGGGACTGGGGGGTGTGAGTGTAAGGATCGACGAATGGTTCGCATCTTCTTCCATCCATACAGAGTCATCCCGCCGCGCGTGCACAAATAAAAAAACCAGGCTGTGCATCACAGTTTGGTGGAAGACTGGGGGTGCTTCTGAAACGACTTCGAGGCATCCCCTCCCCGAGCTTGAAACCTGGAACCCTGGTTCGCTTCTGGACGAAGCTTGGGCCAAGACAGCTGAGGATCAAGGCGATTGGCTTTTGAAGAGAAATGTCACGTTTTGGACAAGATTGGTTCACCAGCGTCGGAAAATTGACACAGTTGTTGAACTTGTGTGTATGGATAATTATAGATGATTATAGGTACATGCAGTGAGGCTGAGGAGTTTTCTAACATGGATGATGCGAGAGTTGTTAGAGTAACAACGGATTATTACATCGTTGAGTATACTTCAGTTGGATCATTTTGATCAATATACGGGCAACAAGCCGTAATTAGCATCTTTGTTTGGCTCATCAACAAACAGCCTCGTTAATTAATAGTTCAGTTGTTTATTCCCTATCCGAGCGTGGTATTTCCATCCATGATCAGCCCAAGAGCGGACGATAACCCCTTAAGATCCCCATGTCAAAGAGCCCCTCGTGCGACGTTGAACCCCGCCCCCTGCAAGTCCACTTTATGCATACCTTGGTACCTGCCTTAGGTCTCCGCACCACCCCTGCTTTCCATCCTTCCCATGGAACGTCTCTCTGTTGCTTGCCCTCCTCTGCCTGTGACATGCTCTCCAACGACGATCCTAGATCTTGCATATTCCCGCAGCAGCCGCTCTGCCCAGAAAACAGGAAATATACGGTTCAAGCAAATTAGCAGGAGCATCAGCAATGAGCCCAATCAAGTCAGCGTCCGCCTTGTACTGGCTGGAACTTGGGATGATGGCGGTCTCATCCATATTGTCAGCGAGTGCTGACCATTACGACGACGGGGAGTGAGACTCGAAATAGCATCACCACCACACGGCAGAGTTGCCAATCGTGAAGCTGTCAACCCGCTTAGGTAGCCGACCGACCACCGCGGCCACCTGCAGAACCCCTTAACTTTACTCATCAGAAACGTCTAAACAACCGAGAGTCGATCATGAAAGCGCATGCCAAAGTCGTCAGAGAACATGTTTGCCCCATCAATTCTCCGGCCTCGAAAAACGGCCATCACCAGATGGACGGCGGCAGGGGGGCCCAATCCCTCCAATGATGCCTCCTCGCATCTGGCGACAAGCCGACTCGCCATCCGGGGGCCCATGCTTATACTGTATCTATATCGTTCTGTTTAGCAGGTAACCGCCCTGGATGCTGGACCCCCATATGGCACGACCTTACCCATGTCAGATAACCCACTTTCTCCAGAACCACGTCTCGTCTTTACAGTTGCTCCATCACGGTCCTGGAGTGGAGGGGGGGCAAGCAACAACATGTCCGTCACGTCTCATGTTCAGGCCACCTCAATCAACTCCCGATCGATGCCCGGGATCACCGTGCCCTCGGCCACGACCTGTCACGGCTGGCCCTGGCCTCCCACGAGAGCCTGGGGGCCGGCCAGAAACTTCCATAAAGACGAAGCTCTCGCCGTCTCTCTTGGCCTCTCTCCTACGACTACTTTTCTTCATCACCACCTCAGCTTCTTCTTTCTCTTCTCATTCGTTTTGTTCCCCGTTTTGGGTTTGCTTCTCAGTCATTCTCTTCGAGACAGGTGCTTGGTTCGCCTTCTAACAAAATCTTCAACTCTTTGGTTCTTTGATAGAACCATTCATTCCTTGACAAAACAACAAAACAAATCAACTACCCGCCAACCTTCCAACTTCCCCGAGAGCCTTTCAACATGTACATGCGCAACGCACTTGTCGCGGCCGTTGGCCTGCAGTACCTCGTCGAGGGTATCCTTGCTCAGGACAAGGTCACCTTGACCAAGACCGTCACCAGGCGCAAGCCCAGCTCCAGCGTCGCTGCCGAGGAGGCCACTGAGGACATCACCACTGTGGTTCCTACTTCCTACATCACCGATGGAACTACTATCTGGGTTGACGAGACCATCACCATCCCCTGCAGCGCCTCTGCCTGCACTGCTACCACCACTGCCTCCGTTGACGCAGAGTCCACTGCCGAGACTGCTGATGCTGCTGGCACTTCTTCCGAGTCTATCGTCGATGGCAACGTTACTGAGCAGACTGCCGATATCACTACCGTGGTCCCTACCTCTTACATCACTGACGGTACCACCATCTTCGTCGACGAGACCATCACCATCCCTTGCTCCCAGTGCGAGGCTACTTCGACCGCCGAGGCCGAGTCCACCGCTGAGACTGCCGACGCCAACACCACTGAGGCCGAGTCGACTGCTGAGACTGCCGATGCTGCTAGCACTTCTGAGCCCGTCGATGGCAATGTGACTGAGCAGACCGCTGACATCACCACCGTGGTTCCTACCTCGTACGTCACTGACGGAACTACCATCTTCGTTGATGAGACCATCACCATCCCCTGCACCAAGTGTGAGGCTACCGATACTGAGGCTACCGAGACTGGTGCTGAGTCCACCGCTGAGACTGCCGACGCCAACACCACTGGTGCTGAGTCTACTGCCGAGACCGCTGATGCCAACACCACCACTGAGACTGAGGCTGCCACCTCTTCCCTGCCCGTCGACGATGGCAACGTGACTGAGCAGACTGCCGACATCACCACTGTTGTCCCCACCACCTACGTCACTGAGGGAACTACCATCACCGAAGAGCAGACCATCACCATCCCCTGCACCAAGTGCGCGGCTACCCAGACCACTGGCGAGGTTGAGAGCACCGTTATCGTCCCCTCCGGTGACAACACTGCTGAGACTTCTGCTGCCTCTGAGACCCAGTCCGTTGCCAGCTCCCAGGACGCTGAGGACACCACCAGCGCTGAGGAGACTGGCGCCCAGACTGCCGGTACTGCCTCCGACGATGCTGAGACCAGCACCGAGGTTGAGTCCACCATCCCCACCAGCTTCTCTACCAACATCCTCTCCACTGGCTTCGGTGGCAGCACTGCTACTGGCCCCACTGGTCTCTTCCCCAACACCTCCATCGCTGTTGAGACTTCCGCGATTGCCTCCACTATCGTCCCTGAGGAGTCTACTGTCACCACTGGTGAGGTCAAGACCTCTGGCACTGCCGTCGTCTCCAAGATCCCCAAGCCCGTCATCGTTGTGATTCGCGAGGTCACCATCTTCCACCGAACCATCGTCATTGGTGCTGCCTGCCCCCCTGTCAAGGCTGGCAGCAGCGGCAACTACATCGTCGGCCGTGACAGCGAGGAGCAGAGCTTCACCGAGATTGGCGATGCCCTCACCGACGCTTGCAACAAGCAGTTCAAGTCTTGCTCCACCATCGCTGGCAAGAACTTCCGTGTCGCCGACTGCCAGAAGCAGCTCACCAACTGTCTCGCTGATGCTGCCTCCACTGCCCAGGCCCCTACTCCCGTCACCAAGGAATCCACTGAGACCGCCTCTATCATCCTGCCCTCCGATGCCACCATCACTGGCGAGTCCAAGTCTTACATTGGCAACGGCAACGTCGTCATCTCCACCCGCACTCTTACCGTCTCCGAGTCTTGCGAGATCTCCGATGGTACCCCCGTCATCAAGGGCCCTACCGAGACTGGCGAGACTGCCGTTGAGACCACTGCTGATGCTGAGACCACTGCCGACGCTGAGACTACCGGAGCTGCTGAGACCACCGGTGTTGCTGAGTCTGACGCCGAGTCCACCCAGGATGTCGCCACCACTGAGGCTTCTGAGGAGGTTACTGGCACCCAGACTGGCGCTGTTGTCACCAGCATCACCATGACCAACAGCAACGGCGAGGTCACCGTCACTGCCATCACTCTCACCACTGGCGTGCCCACTGGCACCGGTGTCGTCTCTACCGATGTTGACTCTACCCAGGATGCTGCTACCACTGAGGCTACCGAGGAGGTTACTGGCACCCAGGGCGTTGAGTCCAGCGCCATTGTCATCACCATGACCAAGAGCGACGGTGAGATCAGCGTCACCTCTATCACCCTTAGCACCGCTGCTCCCTCTGGCACTGGTGTCGTCACCGTCCCCGCTGGATCCGACGACGACGAGACCTCGGTCCCTGCCCCTGAGGCTACCGACTCCTCTGCCATCGGTGAGGACACCACTGTTGCTCCCTCTGCCACCAACGGCGTTGTCACTGTTACCGTTGGTGGCAACACTGACGGCACCGTCACCGTTACTGTCGGCGGCAACACCGATGCCGTTACCGAGACCGTCACCGCCAAGGTCACCGAGACTGAGACTGTCACTGTCGGCTGCGGTGCCAACGGATCTCAGTCCGCTGCTACCATCATCTCCATCGTCACCACCTGCCCTCAGTCCACCACACTGGCTACTCAGGCCGCTTCCACCCGTGCCGCTGAGACGGTGTACGTGACCGAGGTCGTTGAGTACGCCCGCGAGACCGCCACCCCCGACACTCCCCAGCGCCTCCGCCGCATGCTCGGCTTCTCCTGGTAAACCCTTACCAACAATGATGCAAGTCACTTTGTCACAAATCATAGAAAACAACAACTACCACAAGGATTTAGAAGGAGGAGAAGGATTTAGGGGAAAATTTTCAAGTTCCAAGGATTAACGGAGCGGCTGGCCCTCAGAAACAAATACACACCGCTTCGGTCTGTGACCAAGACGTGTGGAAGGGAAAGAGGGCTGGCCGTGAGGGGGGAATGGGAATTGGGAACTGAGATCTGGAGTCGTGTTCCTTTTGTTCTTTCATGTGCATATGAATTTACCCACGGGTGTGTAGCATAGCCATGTACCGCCATTTAACTCGAGACAATATTGAACGCGATTTGGTGCTTATGACTTTTTATCCATAACATGGTGAAGGACTTGAAGTGCATGTCGAATACTCTCAAAGAGAAAGTTGAAATGATTCAGGAGTCTAGTGAATAGAGTAAGATAACTTACGGGGTTTCAGACCCCCTGGCTTCTGACCCCCAAGGCTGTAGATGAAACTGTTTGGCTGTTAAACTTCTATGTTTAGTTGATTGATCGAGGCCAATCGGTATACCTTGCCTTTCTCCAGAACACTTGGAGGGGGGTTTAGAAACCAAAGGGGGTCAGAAACCCCCTAAGTTATCTTAAGAGTTGTTTGCGAAGTTACCACCTCCTGTTTCGCACTTGGGCTTGGCTAAACGTTCCAAACAATGGGTCAGTATCAGATATCTTGGCAGCGATTGCCTCGTCATCTCATGGCACAGATAACATGTGAAAACGACAAGCGGGGAGCAACAAGTCTCATACAAGCTATAACTCTAGTCTTGAACAATACGACATGTGTAAATAATCTCCCCAAACACACCTGGCCCATAACGGCCACATTTCCTTTTCCGTCTTCCTAAAAAAAATCAACACGTTTAAACGCCCACAGGGCTCGCCAAACGATAGCGCAGCAGCATTGTCGCCGCGGGCCCTGGTTCAAACACACTATCCGCAAAGCGATGGCGTAGAAGCACTTTCGCTGCCGAGGGGACATGAAACTCGTAGGACAGCGTGTACAAACGCTGATGGGGTATCATAAAGAGCAAAACGATGCGTGGAAATCAGTGCCGAAGCAAAAGAAGAAGCACGATAATCCTGGCAAGGCATGAATGCTCGAGAAGGGTCTGACCTGACGGAGGGCGAGGTGATAGCGCTGAAGCATTGTCACCTCGTCCATCGCAAGGTCGGAGAGTCTTCCGCAAAGCACGTTGCTGTTGAGGCCGCCGCCATGAATGACCCGTAGAATAGGTCAAGCATTGATGGTAGACGCCCCAGAGATCCAGCGACTGAGCCGTTGTCATGGCAAAATAGTGAAGTGAATGTTGTAAAAGCATACTCAGTAAGAGAGATGCTACGTGGGAAATAACTGGCACGTAGGTTGAAATACATGCCGTAGAGAAGTGAATTGGTCGTTGGCCGGAGGCGATGGTTGAAGATCAAGTTTAGGCGAACGACTCCTCTTGGTGTTAAAGAGGATTAAGTACGGTTGGCCTTCTTCCAGGGAAGAGAGCCAAAGCCACGCTCGTTGGCCTCCCGTCGAGCCGCGCCATCGTCAAACTCACTGGAAGAGTCGTCCTGGAGCTTGGTGCTGGGCGGGTTGCCGAAAACAGTGAGGAGAGCCTTCATGACAAAGGCGCTGAGGATGCTCATGCACAGAATTCCAATCATGGTGTAGTTGCTCCTGCGGTACTGGTGAGGTCCAGGAGCAGCATCTTCGGGCCAACCAGTGTAGAGAGCATAGGTGGTAACGACACTTCCTAGGTTGCCCAGGCCAGAGACAAGAGCGGTGGCGGCGGCAACTCCAACTTCACCATGGCGCTTCTGGAAAATCTCGGAACTCCAGGCCATGCAAATGGGGACGGTAGGGCCGAGGCCAAAGCCGATCATGAGAAGACCACCGTATCGAGCCCAACCGTTGTTGGTGGCCAGAGTGACGGTGAGAAGACCAGCGATCTGGATGCAAGCGGAAGCCGCGAAGAAGTATGGGCGAGATCGATGGAAGCGGTCCGAGATGGGCGTGACGATGAGGATTGCGATAAGATCCATAATCCAGATGGGAGCAAACAGCAAGCTGACCTTGACACCACTAGAGCCAGGCTGAATGGAGGCGATGATGACAGAGCCGTACAGCTGAGTGCCGATACCAACTCCGACAACACCAAAGTACATCATGGTCAGAGGCCAGAGTCGCCAGTCAAGGAGGACGTGAAGAAGGTCCTTGGCAGTCCAGGGACGAGCGTGGTAGACACGGCGAAGATCGTGATAGTGAATGATGGCATCCTGGCCCTTGAGTACCTCAGGGGAAGGGGGCAGCCACTTGAAGATGCCAGTCCGAGATCTAGTCTGGCCAGGCGCAAGAGGACGATCAGGGAGCCACCAGAGAAGGATGAAGCTCAAGACAACGGCGACGAGACCATAGATGAGGAACATCCAGCGGAAACCGACAAGGCCACCCGCTCCGTCCATGAGTTGGAAACCTGCAGACACAAGGCCAACCACGGCGGCAGAAACCTGAGCGGCAGTAAAGTACATGCCAATTCTCTTTCCTGTGCGCGAAGGAGGATAGAAGAGAGTGAGGTAGAAAGCCATGCCGGGCCACATGCCTGCAATGACAGCTCCAAGCAAGAATCGAAGAAGCTTGACGCTCCAGGGATCTTGGACAGCAGCGAAGCAAGTACCGACGACGCCAGTAGCGAAGACAATTCGGGCCATCCAGAGACGGGGGCTGAGCTTGCTCATGACCAGATTGGAAGGGAAGTCAAAGATGACATAGGCGACATAGAACAGTGCCAGAGCAGTCGAAGTATCCTTAGGAGTCAACCCAAGCATAGTCATGAGGTCATGACCTTTATCCTTGTTCATAGTCTGAGCAATTCCAATGTTGGATCTGATGGCCGAACAGAGGAAGTAGAGGACCCAAAAAGCTGTGAGTCTGATGAGCATGCGATTCTGTCAATTATAGAGACTTGGACTAACCAGGAATGATGCGGAGATCAATCTTTCTGTGGTTTTTGTGAGTAATTCGTCCGCCAAGAGGGGATTGCGACCACATACCGATACACACGCTCGACTGTCTCCATATCATAGTCACCCTCTCGGGCATTCCCCTCTTCCTGGTTCACGAGCACATTCGTAGGGTGCTGAGGCTTTGAAGCCTGCTCATCATGCTGGCCATCGCTAGCGAGCGAACTTGGAGCTGGTTCTGCCATGCTCGGACTTGAAAGCAATGGAGGAGCGTGCTATAAGTCTGTTGCAGGCGATATGAAGAAAGCTCAGCGTTGGTGACAGCTGTTTGATGGAAAGTGTAGATGGAAGAGAGGCAATGCCAGCCGAGAGGGTTTCTAAAGTGATTCCTTCAAAAAGTAATAAGAAGCAAGAAACAAGTTTGATGTTGGAGGGAAGAAAATTGATCGAGAGGAGGGGGAGATAAAAAAGATTGATTAAGGTGGAGGAGGGTGAGCCGATCTAGGCCGCTAAAACCGAAGGAGCAACTGTCCCTGCCTGCATAATTGGGGATAGAGCTCGAGACTAACTAGGTAGTTGCAGCAGGTAGTGGGCCGGGGAAAGCTCTAATGGAGCCGCCAACAAGAAGAGCTTTGGGAGCTGAAGCTCCTGACAGCGTGATTGCTCTGGATACTTGTGGATAGAGTCATACGAGGGTAGATGCGCGTAGCAGCAAGCATAACGTAACTGAGTACCATGGGGACGGGTCTCCCTCCATCTTTCCAGTCCGTGGCATGCTGTTAACTTGAAGTGTGATGTGATGAAGATGGTAACACTTTAGACACCAGACCATGCACTTAATCCACAGGTCTGGGTCGGAATCTAACCGGCCCTGGCTCCTGCAGACCTGCCACGCGATGCCAAACTTGTCGCCAAGCCACCCGCACTGCTGGCGAGAGTGATCAGCACCCTCCCCCAGCTTCTCCCAGAAGTGGTCCACCTCTGCCTGGTCCTTGCAGTCGACCATGAGGGAGATGGCCTCGCTGAACTTCCACGGGGCGGGCCCGCCGTTGAGGGCGACAAAGTGGTGGCCTCGGAGGTCGAACTCAACTACCATTACGGACCCGGGCTCGCGGCCGTGCTGCTCCTTGCCGGCCTCGGAGTAGCGCTGGATCGTGGTGATTTTGGAGTCTGGTGCAAAGATGGAGACGTAGTAGTTTGCTGCTTCTTCGGCCTGGTTTTCGAACCAGAGGCAGGTGGAGATTTTGCCTATCGACATGGTGGATGTAAGTGTGTATGTGCGTGTATGGGCTTATGTGAAGAGCAGAATTGAGACGAGATGGATGTCTAAGAGTGAGTATAATTGAGAAGACTGAAGAGTGAAAGGTGATGAAGAACAGAAGGAGCGTGGTACGAGTTTGCACTATATATAATTGATTGAAATACCTTAATACTTGATTAAGAGTATTTACCGTTGTGCGAACGATGAGTGAAGCGTAGTGGTGGCTTGCAACTTCAGACAACTAGTACCTGTGTTGCGGCGCAACCTCATATTGTAGCGCATCTTGGCCTAGATTAGCAAACAGAAGCCTTCACGCAGCGCTGCGATAAAACAATGAAGCATCGTGAACGGCTCGGAAGGGGTAACAAGCCACCTCCTTCGGCGGCGCTGTTTGTGCATCTTGGCACCAATCGACGGCGGCCTCCTTCATGATCGGACGCGGGGAACGGTTCATTGCAGCGATCAGCACCGTAAGCTCAAACGGCATGATTATTAAACTGGAAAGGGTACAATTCGTGTATGGGAATTGTTGGAGCACGAACATGTTGGTATCAATAGATGAAATGTATTTACCACCCAAGGAGATATGATTCAATACAGTTCATGTAAACGGGCCAACAACCAGCGACCACCTGAAATGCATCCTCCAAATACTCACCAATAATGATGTGCACAATTTGTGTGGTATCACAGTCCAGGCGTATTAGCTGTTTTGGGGTTGGCCCATGTACAGACAGGCCAGGTCGTATCGCTGTCGCTCGCTGGCTGAACCAGAAGTTCAACCTCATATTTCGGGTGTAAATGCAGAAGTGCCTTACAACCTAGAACGAACCAAGACGCCCAAAACAACAAGGTGTCTCCAAACCTGCAGTCCCCGTATTTCCCCTCATCACTCACTCACTCCCTCCCGACCGACATTGGATCCATGGGCCAACACCAACAACCTGTCGCTCTGATCTCTGCTGGAATTATTCATGGCGGACCAATTGCTCCCTATTCGAATCGCTCCGCGTTTTCTAGCGGGCGTCGCAGTTGACGGCCTTGGAGCCTTGGGGACCATTCCGACCGTCGCCAATGCCTCAGGCTCAACATCCATCCATCGTCGTCACCCCCTTGTGCCACTCACATGCTGGAACCCTCGCATCCGGATACCTACGCGATGAGTCCACAACGCGTTGACAGGTTCAGCTTTGTTGTCAGTTCTTGCTCTGATATTCGCAGAGTGTTGCGCCCGAGGCCATCATCTCGACTCATTCGCAGTTTCACGTTGGACAAAGTTGTCCATCACCCAACACTTGCCACATTGCAGACAGGTACTGGATGCCTCGCCAACGAAAGTACCAAACAACAGGACGAGGTGACTCAGGCGCCTGCGAGGGACAGACCCTCAATACTCAGCCCAACTAACCAGTCATGGCCTCTGCCTCGCCTCCTTCAGGAAGCTCACACATACAGGTCCCTGTCCGCTTGGCTACGCAACGTCCAATAGGGACTATCTGGAAAACACAGTTTCATGCTTGGACGTGTCAGCCAGATCTCGCCAGCTCGCGACCCTGACGCAACCTCAAGTCCTTGGAAACTGGGATCAGGCAGCTTCTGTGTATAGTGCACGTCACCGAGTGGGACATGGGCAAAGTCGATGCCGGGTGACCAGGTCCCTCCAATAAGCAAAGTCAGCTTGGCCGAAGACACCGTGAACGAGGTCACGAGATGCTGCTGGGGGAGCATATTGAGCCTACGGTTGGCGTGGCTCGCATTGCATCGGACCCGACTGTACAGCCAGTCTTTGAGTAAAGACTGGGCAACAGCTAACGGGCTCCCTCAGCGGGAGCAGGCAGCGCAAGGCGGAGACGCATGATATATTTGCATTCTGCATTCTCGCTGTTAGTGCAGCCGTTCACAGGCGCGTCGTAGCCTTGCCCCCTTCCCCACGCCTCCATCGCGAGGCGCCACTAAGAGGCACGGCCGTGAGTCACGTCTTTCTACGTACTTCCGGACTTCCAAACCAACCCAAGGACCGTCAGGACCTTCCGTTTCGAGTCATCAGGCTGTCTGCCTAGAAGGCTCTGAATACCTACTAATACAGCCTCATTCGCATCGTGGCGCGACGTATCGAGGAAGCAAGGCAAGGCAAACGGCAAACGACAAACGACGATTCGGCTCAACCGGTGCCACTTGACAGCCTGCCCGCCCACGGATACGGAACGGATACGTACCTGTTAAAGTGACGCATTGGCCACGCACTTCCGCGCTGTCACGTGAACCAGTTTGACTAATCAACACCCGTCAAGCCTCTTGGCTCCGCCCCATTTTCCGTTGGCTTCCGACCTTCATACCAGCCCTATTTTTCAGGCCTCCATTCTCCGAGCCGAGCTTCACTCACCATCACATTTCATATCATATCGAAACGCAGCGCATCTGCATAACGGCCTACCATAACCGTTGATCCGACTCGGCCTTTTGGACTCCGACTCCGAAGCACATTGCAACCCGATACCGATACCTTCCTTCAACATCAACGACTTGAAATAGCCCCGCGACGGCTTGACATCGCCTTCTCGTTTCCCGCAACACCCGCGTCATCTACCACAGCAGAGCCTCGACGACATCAATTCGTAGGCACCATGAGTGTCGCATATGAGCCCCGGACCTTTATCCACGAGGGTGGCTATCCTCCCATCGGCGACGATCATGATCACACTGCCGACCAGAGGTTTACCGACAACGATGTCGCCGAACAACTGAGCCATTACACAACCGATGCGACCATGCTTCCCGACAACACGGGCGTGCTTGGGGATGATCGAGGCATGATGCCTGAGGATGCCGCTGCCGTCCAAGAAGCAACAAGGCTCGACCTAACACATACGTCGTTCCCCTCTCCGATTCAGGCGACGATGCAAGAGCCTTCTCTCGACCCTCTACCCGAAGACAAGGACCTATCTCCAGGAGCCGCCTCTCCTCCTTCGTCTCGTATCAAGCCGATTCCCAAGCCCGACCGAGATGTTGTCAAGCAAGCCGACGGAAAATTCCACTGCCCGCTGGACGAGTGTAAGGAGGAAGTGAGAACATTTTCGCGCAAGTGCGAGTGGAAGTAAGTCTCTCCAATGTCGCCACACATATTAAGCGCATGCTAACTATTTCTCAGCAAGCACATGGACAAGCACGAGCGACCCTATCGATGTCCTGCCGACGGATGCGAGAATCTCCCCGGTTTCACATACTCGGGCGGGTTGCTCCGACACGAGCGAGAGGTTCACGGCAAGCATGGCGGTCCCAAGAATACAGTCAACTGCCCTCATCCGAACTGCAAGCGACATACAGGCAAGGGATTCTCACGGCAAGAGAATTTGAACGAGCATTTACGCCGCGTCCATACCAATCCCGACGGGACCACTCCTCCGGCCGATACCGCTCAATCTCCGGACGAAAACGACACTGAAAAGGTGGGCATGAAGCGGAAGCGCCGTTCAAGCACCCAGACCAGCGAGGAGATGGTGGAGCTCCGTGAGGAGGTCAAGCGTCTCAAGGAAGAGAACGAGAAGCTTAAGGCAGAGATGGACACACAGTCACAGCATTCACTTGCTATGATGGCTCAGATCGCCGAGCTCCAAGATGCCCTGCGTCATGGACTCGGTCCGCACACCCTGGGAGCTCCTACGGCGCAAATGATTTAGGAAAGCGACCAGCACCAGGCGTTGACTTCGAATCTCAGCTCAATCCCGCGCGACGAAACTTTGCGACTACAACTCTTAAGAAGCGCATAGACTGTTTCTCCTCTGCCAGTTCTCATTCGGACGACCTTCTCCCCATTCAGCTGCATTCGGTTCGGCGTTTGGTCCCATATACGGCACAGGCTTGCCTCTAAGGATGAGCAACTGCATTCTACTTTTTAAACGAAACCCGCTCTCATGTTATTTTATCCCCCTCCCCCACCTCCTCCTTTTTTTATGGCATGGCGTTTGATTTGAAAGGCTCTGGAAGAAGATGATATCCCCCTCCTATTTTACACTTGCAACGCACACGCACAAAGCGATGGAACGAAGAGAAACGATCCCCAAAGGGCGGAAATTGCCCAGGAACTGGTTTTGGTTTTTTTTTGCATTTATTTATTTATGAGATGATGAAGCAGGCGGCGGGTCGAGGGAAATCTGGAATGGATTTTGATGTACAATCGTGTAATATATATAGACGGGTTGCCCCTTTTTTGCCTCGCACCCTTTTTTCTCTCACCTTTTCATGAAATTGATACGTGACGGGATGAAGAAATCATCCAGTCTTTTTTGTGTCACCTTTTTCATCCCATCGTCACTATATTTGTCTCATCTTGTCGTTTGTGATACTTTGAGTTTATGTGCCTCATTGCGTGTCACCGGGAAGCTCGGTCGTGGCAAAGACACTACGCACGACGACTTCGTCAGCAATATGAGGAGTCAATACGGACCGGCGGCTTCGGTACAAGCATGTTTTTTGAACATGATGATGCGTTATGTACTTTCCCCCTCCTATGAATGCTATGCCACAATGTACACGAATACCACCCCTCCCTTTCTGGGCTTGACACTTTTTTTTTTGTCTACCATCTCTTCCCAAGTTCAAGGCACACATGGTAGAATGAATCCCAGCAGGTATCTCCGGCTCACTCTCACACAACACCGTTTCATATATACAACTGCCACTTCTCTCAAGCTACAGCTTGTTTCATCCTCTGCCGCGCCATCCTCCTCCGGCAGGCCTCGCACCTGCACCCCCTCTTAGTTCTCTAGACAGCCTGAACGTAGCTCGCAGGCACGCTTCCCGTGACACCCGCCTTTTCAACCTCTACCCAGCCATCACCCGGGTCATCCTGCACAAGGACGAAGCGTTCGCCCTCTGCCATGGAGTGCTCCGTCTCGCTCCCCGCCGTGTACTCGTAGAGCGCCTCTACGTAGCGGAGCTTCTTTGCGCCGCGCCTAGGCGCCACAGCAGGGCCCTTCTTCTTTGTTGAGGCTGTTACTGACGAGGTGGTGGACGTCGAGTACGTGGATGAGGGTCTGGCTGCTGGTGCCGGCGCTGAGGGTGTGGTTGTGGTGGTTATTTCTACATATGATGCTGGGACTAGGCCTTCCTTATAGCCTAGGCGAACCTTTATCCAGCCGGAGCCGTCTGTTGCAGTTAGAACATGTCATGATCATGATGAAGAATAGTCAGACTTACCATCGGGTTCGAGTACCACCACATCCCGGCCTTCTGGTACTGTAAGCTCACCGTCGCCGTTGCCTTCGAATGCATACAACATCTTGCCCTTCTTCTCCTCCTTCTCGCCCCCGTTTGGTGCGTTAGCTCCTCCATCTGTGATGTATGCTGTTGGCGGAGGTGCCATGATTCGGTTCTTGCGCACAGTGTTGGACGTCTTGGACGAGATGCTTGGTCGTGGGGCAACCTCAGGAGGCGTCTCCTCTGCAGGACTGCGCTGCCCAGATACGGAGCCCGACAAGGACGGGCGCGCCGAGTGTGAGCTGAGAGAGGTCATGGTGTTGGAACGGGTGAGGTCGGGTCCGTCCGAAGTGGCTGAGTGCGTCGATGTCATGGTGGCGCTCGGTTTAAGCAGCTTGTTCGCAGAGTCCTGGCGTTCAGCCTTGAGCTTCTTGCGCTCCTCCTTTGTCTGTTCGCCAGGGCAGTCGGGGGGCACTTTCATCTCGCACTTGCTATGACACGTGTAGCCGCAGTCCCGACAGTCGAAGCCCTTGGCGCTCAATCCCCAGATCCTCTCGCCGCAGAGGTCGCAGTTGGTAGGTATCTTGAATGTCTGGCCCTTAAAGTTGTGGTTCTTAGCTCCGAGTGTGACATCGCCGACAACGGATGTGATTGTCGACGTCTCGACCTCGGCCGTCAATCGCTGACGATCAACGGCGTGAAGGTCCTCTTGCATCGCAAAGAGAGTACGGACAACTTCAACTTCGTCCTTCTTTTCCTTGCCTTCTCGGACCCGCTGCTTCAGACGTCTCACGCCCTCAACTTCTCTCCGCTTCTTATCCACTTCCCTCCGTAGCTCGCCCAGTTGTGATTTGGACTTGCTCAAGACATTGCGCAAGTAAATCTTGGCCGTCTCGTCAACCACCATGGTGCCGTCGTCATGCCAGACGGGGCTGGCCTCGAATTGCTTATCCGGAGGTTCCCTCCAAGAACCAATGTTGTGCTGAATGTACATCATGGAGTCAAGATGCGGCAGGTTCCTCAGAATCTCGGTGCCCTGGTGCTGAATCATACCATTGCTCTGCTGCAGCATGTCGGATTCGAGGTTGGTCGCAA
Organism: Fusarium euwallaceae; assembly: GCA_002168265.2. Lineage (NCBI taxonomy): Eukaryota > Fungi > Ascomycota > Sordariomycetes > Hypocreales > Nectriaceae > Fusarium > Fusarium euwallaceae. The sequence goes on from NHTE02000014.1 coordinate 1,768,202, forward strand.
CGGTCCAGAGGCTGTTGAGCTTTGTCGTTCGGAATTCGCTCAAGTCCTGTAGACTATCCATAACCTCGGGGACATAGTCGTGATAGTACTTTTCCTTTTGCTTGTTGGTAACGTTGATGGAAATGATATAAGTGTTCTTGGCATTGTTCATCTCAAAGAGCTGCTGCTGGTAGGCACTCTGGGCCTTGGCCTTGTCGTAATGCGACTCGGTCTTTTTGCGCTTGGCCTCGACCTCCTGGCACACGGCGTCGTACTTGGCTTTGGTCTTGGCGAGGGCGGCATACGAGGCTTCGCGCTCCCCCTCGAGCTTGGCGGCATATTCGGCATGGCGTTTGCGCAGTTCCTCAAACCTGTTACCAAAGAACTTGAGCGGCTCGGCGACCTGGGATACAAGGCTGTTGGCATATTTATCGTGTTCGCCGGCGCGGGATTCGAGCGTCGTAAGCTGGGTTGTCCATGTCGTCAATGAGGCGCTGACGTAGTTAGCATGAATGCGCACAAACCGGACCGCGGAAAGACGGATGGTAGCCTCAGTCTGTCATACCTCTCAAGCGAGCCGGGCGTCATGGCAGGAGAATCGCCAACGCTCAACTGAGCCGTCTTCTTATTCTTCTTCTCAAAGTACTTCCTTGCGAGAGCCGTGAGCTTGGCGCTGTATTCCTTCTCGATGACAGCGCGTTCTCGGTAGAACGCTTGGATATCTTCAAGCCATGCGATACCATGTCCGACCCAAGCATTGGCGGGTTTGAAGCCGTCCTGGCATGTTTGTCAGCTGTACGAGTCCACGTCAAGTTGAGTCTCGGTTGTCGGATCTGCAGGGGGCGCAACTAGCAATGTCGAAGCAAGAGGTAGAGACGGAACAAATCGACGGCACTACCGGATAAAGAGGCAACCAACCTTGAGCTCGGCGCCAAAGGTGGGCATTTCGTCCACCTCAGCCATGATGGGCGACGTATGGATGTAGTCGGATCAGAGCGGGGAGGAGGGGGATCGGTGGTCGCAGAAGAGGAGGCATACACGTGATGGCAGAGCCGGAGGAGATGGAGACGGGAGATCTCGAGGCGACCGTCGTGTATGAATGGAACTATTAGTAAAGTTGAAGCTGTAGATGCGACGGGGGAGACAACAGCGGGGGAGAAGATGGAGGCGCAGCTCGAGGATGGGAGAGATCCGTTGTCCCAATGTAGTAGGTGGTGAGTTCAGGCGTTGATGCCCCTAAGTTGCAGTGGGCGGCGGCGGAGGTGCAGCTTGCAGCCAGAACAGCCTAACCTAACGTCCATCTAAAAACCCCGCCAATTAATTAATGGCCCCAGACCAAGTCTAACCTAAGGTACCCAAGGCTTTTTTTTTTCTGCCCAGACGGTCCTGCCGATTTCCGGCGCCAGCCACATTGAGCTTGACAGGACAGTTCTAGGCTCCGAGATCCCATGGATCAATTTAGCCGCTACGATGAATATCTATGGATGGATAAAAGCAGATATATGGCTCTTACCGTTGCATCTTGATGTAGTAGATGTGGTCGAGACTCTAGCCTTGCTTTATCCGGACATGCACAATGACGAGAGATCTCCAGAGCCTCAAGCAACCTACTGTTACAAAAGCTGACGTGTTGGGCCTCAAAAATGCCCCATATCATGACAGCTCCTCTCTTCCCTCCCGTGTCCAGGGCAACTCATTCTGGAAGCATCCCCTGAAATTCCCCAGTATCCCTGCGTGTTACAGCTGGAGGCCCGTAATTATGGGCTCTAGGGACGGGGCGGGCTGGGTTCGGTGGGCGGTCGGATGGAAGCCGAGCGTCCCCCGGACAAGCCAAGAAGCACGTCACCGTTCCCCTATCGCCAGCGAGCGAGCAGCCGAGAGCTAACAAAGTTGTTCGAACTATTGAACGCGGTCTTGATCTTTATCTTTTTCTTTCCATCATCGAGACTTGACGTTAATACCCCGTTCTATTCGAAAAGGTCGCATCCCATCACCATCTAGATCGCTAAACCTCGGCCCTGCGAATCCCGAGCTCTCTCTCTCACTCAAACTTTCGCACATTCACCTGATCTTTTGCGCAATCATGGCATTGACCCTCCAAACCGCCATCAACCAGGGCAATCCCCTCGCCGAGGCTGTCATCGTGCCCTCCAAGCCAAACGCCCTCACCAAGCACTACTCGGAGCTCCAGGCCGACGTGGCCGCCTTCCAGCGCAAGCTCGCCGACCTCGGCATCACCAAGGCCGCGCCCGTGAGCATCGCCCTCGTCAACTCGTACGAGTTCATCGTCTCCTTCCTGGCCGCCTCGTGGCAGCGCGGTATCGCTGCGCCTCTCAACCCGGCCTACAAGCAGGACGAGTTTGAGTTTTACATTGACGATGTCAAGAGCGCCATTGTCCTCGTTCCCCGGGGTGCTTGGGCTGCCAACGCTGCCAGCGTCAAGGCCGCCAAGAAGTTTAATGCTGCCGTCGCTGAGTGCTACTGGGACGCCTCCAAGGGCGAGGTTGCTCTGGACGTCAAGGACTATGGCCTTTTGAAGGGAAAGACGGAAAAGGTCTTGACTGCTGAGCCTGATGATGTTGCTCTGATTCTTCACACCAGGTTGGTTATCTCATGATATGCCTGATATCTCACTCTCACTAACACTAAACAGCGGTACCACATCTCGACCCAAGGTGGTGAGTATATAATAACTAAAACTCATTCATGGTCAAAATCTCACACTTCTAGGTCCCTCTCACTCACCGAAACCTGACCCGAACCATGCGTATGTCATTGTAAGAGCTAGCCATGAGTGCACAGCGCTAATTGACCCTTCCAGACAACATCAAGCAAACGTATCAGCTCACCGATAAGGACCGAACCATGCTGGTCATGCCTCTGTTCCACGTCCACGGCCTTCTGTGCGGTCTCCTGGCACCCCTCTTCACCGGCGGCTCCATGGTCGTGCCCCCCAAGTTCTCAGCCTCCGAGTTCTGGGTCGACTTTATCGCCCACAAGGCCAACTGGTACACGGCCGTCCCTACGATCCACCAGATCCTGCTCAAGAACCCTCCCCCGAGCCCCAAGCCAAGCATTCGTTTCATCCGCTCCTGCTCCAGCCCCCTGTCGCCCACCGTCTTCCAGCAGCTCGAGGAGACGTACAACGCTCCCGTCCTAGAGGCCTACGCCATGACCGAGGCCTCTCACCAGATGACCTCGAACCCTCTTCCCCCGGCCAAGAGAAAGGCTGGCACCGTCGGTATCGGCCAGGGTGTCGAGGTCAGAATCCTCAACGACCAAGGTGAGGAGGTGTCTCAGGGATCTGAGGGTGAGATCTGCATCAAGGGCGAGAACGTGACCAAGGGCTACCTCAACAACCCCTCGGCCAACGCCTCTTCTTACCACAAGAACGGTTTCTTCCGTACGGGCGATCAGGGCAAGAAGGACGAGGATGGATATATCATCATCACCGGCCGTATCAAGGAGCTCATCAACAAGGGCGGCGAGAAGATCAGCCCCATCGAGCTGGACAATGTCCTGACGCGCCACCCCAAGGTCAGCGAGGCCGTCAGCTTTGCTATCCCTGATGAGGTGTACGGCCAGGACATTGGCGTGGCGGTGGTGCTCAAGAATGGCGAGAAGCTGACGGCCAGCGAGCTCAAGGGCTGGGTTGAGGAGCGATCTGCCAAGTTCAAGGTGCCCAAGAAGGTGAGTTTGCTCTTACACTAGAGTGACGAGCGATGCTAACAATGCCAGGTTTACTTCACCGAGGTGATGCCCAAGACAGCGACGGGCAAGATCCAGAGGAGAATCGTGGCCGAGACCATGATGAAGCAAGAGACTCCCAAGGCCAAGCTGTAAAAGCAGGATATTTTACAACGGGCATATACTACTACAGGATATCTATACACATATACATCTCAAGTCACTAGTGGGGAAAGAATCGGTATACATTTGGATAGAAGGCTCAAGTCAAAGAGAGAGATTGTTTCTCATATATTCATGAAAGTGCATTTTCGCTATAAAACCTGCTACTTTGAAAACCAATTATCCACAAACCAGGCCTGTCTCATGAGCATATCATTACTTTCTCCCCCTGGTCAAACCCCGTCCTCTGCTTCTTTGCAGATCTCATAGATTAACTCCGCATTACTTGCATCTCGTCTAAAAATCCAAACCCTGTCGTTCTTTTGAAAAAGACTTTCTAGTCGTAGTGACCGTCATCGTCGGCAAGCTCGATCACATCATCCTCGTCGTTGATGTACAAACGGCTGTCGTTTCTCTTAAGACCGCTGGGTCGCTCGGCGGCGCCGGGGCCGAGATTCTTGCGGGGAGTCACAGTGTGACGCTCAACCCACGAAGAGGTACCGTCGGGAGCCTCCCAGCGGAGGGGCTCCTTGTTAAGGGAAGGCTTTTCAGACTCCTTCTTCTCAGAGTCGGTAGCGGCAGCAGGCTTGACCTCGACGCCGGCCTCTTGGGCACTGTGCAGACAAGCGGCGTTGGCATCTTGGAGGTCGAGGAAGACGGAGACGATGGAGACGGTGGACGAAGTGTCCCGGTGGAGGAGAACGAAGACGGAGGGAGCCATGATGTGGTTCTTCTGGGAAGGGGGCAGGTAGGTGGTGTCCAGCGTCGTCTCAGGTAGAATGTAGGGCATAGGTAGATGGTTTGTTTGTAAATGTTCAAGTCTTGAGTATCAATGGATATGATATGATGTTTGTTTGCTATGATGCAACTGTGAAATGTGATGAAGTGTGAAGAGACAAAAGGGAAGCTATCGAGGTGCGAAGCAAGACATTATTATATCATTGTACCTTAACCCAAGCTACCCTGGCACGGATCCAATTGCCAACCACCAGGTCTCAGCTGACCTTGTTTTTTTTTCTCCCAAGGCAAATGGCGTAGCCACATTCTCGCCGCATCTACAAGCTCCCCGACAAGGTAGAACGGGGTAGAAAGCTCAGATCCAATGCGGGAAAAAACCCAACCAAACCCCGGGGCCCCCCCCCCCCAAAAAAAAGTTGCGCGTTTTCTCAGCTAGTCACGGGTGGTGGTCTGACGAGGATGTACCATGAAGCAAGGGGACCTTACCTTGCCTGCTCTCTATAGTTTTTCTCTCTTTCTGTGAGAGAAAAACACCTTTCCCCTTGTCTGAATATTCCGGCCCGGCCGATGACCTCTGTTTTTTTTCCTCTTACGTTCTCGAGACCATTGATCTCGTGGGCCTTTGATGACATGGGGGCGTGGACGGAGAGGCAACGCCGAGGTTTGATGGTACTTTTTCGGAGCTGGAGCGGAGAGAAGCCGGGTTCCATCTCCGTATACTCCGGCGCTGGCCCGTAATTGCGCAAACAAACACAGTGTAAAACAACGAAACGCTTAAAAAGAAAGAAATACTCAAAAAATTCCCTTCTTCATCTCGCATAGACGACACTCTGTCTCTCGCATCTACGCGAAATCTATGGCACCATCATCCAGGGCCAACGTGGCAACCTGACCCTAACCCATATCCTCCCCCTCCCCCATACATAGCATGATGACATACGATACCCGATGCAAGGATTTTTTCTCTGATGAACGCTTTGATCGGACGGAGGCGTGTGATGGGCGGTGACGTTATATCCGGGCTGGTCTCTCCCGAGGAGAAAGGACGGAGTGAGCTCGGGGAGTCGCTAGTACCCGGGGTCTCCGGGGATGACTTGCTTTCCTCGGAGCTGAAGCTACTACCCTGGAATGGAGAGAGGTCATCATTTGACCCAGGACGTATTTCCCCTTGAGGATATATGACTGTCGTCACAGGTCGGAAATCTGTGTCGCCGATCTACTTTGTTCCCTTCTAAATGTGACTCAATCTTGCACGAGGACACAAAACGGCCATGAGACCCCGTTGTGATACCTACCCCGGGTCAATTGAGGGGAAGAAGCTCTTGAGGAGCTTCGTAGCCGAAGTCGGGGACCAACAAGCTCCCAAGAGTTTGTCATGAGCTCGAAATCTTTTGTAAGCAACGTCATGGCCTTTCAGAATAAACTGTAGATAATCTTTTTACAATGACTATTTTTTGTCACATTTTATTTCTACGTTGCAGAAGAGATGGTTCGGTCGCCCTCTTGACCTTCGTGGTGGGAGCATAGCACTCACCTGATCAGCTCGTACGGTATTTCGTCCAACACCTCCATACCGGTTGACACTATAGTATTGCCAGAGACAATTCTTGAATTTTGGTCATATATGATTTGAGCTGAATAGAGAACAGTAGCCATATCGGTTAACTTGCATATTTCGGGGCGTTCGTCTTCGATGCCGGTCTTGGGAGTTATCTTGGTTTCTTCTTGTTCCATTAACGGCGCATACCCTGGACATGGATGACCTCAATTGTAGCCACGACTTTGTAAACTTGTCAGAGAACGCAACAACGTTATCTTAAATGAGATTCTTACTTAAATAAAGACATCGCTGTAATTGGCTTTGAAGATACACAATTGTCAGCAGTGCAATCGACTACACTGGCTCTCTTTAAACCCATCATGACATGACACCATGACAGCCAACATGTTGACTACAGCCGCAGATCACCCAGCTAAATTATAGTATATTACGCTTGTCAATGACACCTTACCACCATTCCGCAAGTCGGCCCATCAGCATCATCAACCTCCTCCCATCCTCGGTGGAGAGGCTCATGTCGATTCGAAAGGCGCACTCGGCGCGCCTTTGTACCCCACCTAGAATCGTCACCCCCGCAGCTACCCTCTACGGAAACCTCAACGATATAAACCTACCTCGCTAACGTCTTGAATCAAAACACTTTTCCAATGGCATCACGTCTTCGAATCTCTCCAACTTCCCTTTCTCGATTTAGAGTCACGCCTCGTCTTACTACTATTCGCACGATGCAGTCCGTCTCGGTGCCACCCGGCAAGTACGAGTTTCTCGTCGTTGTTCCGGACAAGCCTGGTGTTCGTGAGAAGAGACTTGAAGTTAGACAGTGAGTCTTCAATTGGCTGTGATCTGAACGTATACTCATTTCAGTAGTATTCACTTTAGCAACATGCAGCCTAACGTTGAGAACGGAAGCTGGAAGACGGGAGGTATGTTGCCTTATTCTTACTACCCGAAGCAAGAGAAGCTAATGCGTGGAAAGGTGCCCTTCTGAACAGTGTCCCAAAGGATGACAGCCCTGACAGCCTCGACTTCATGGGAAGCACCCTCGTCTGTGTTGCCAAGTCAGTCGAAGAAGTGCGCGAGCAGTTGAGCAAGGACATCTACGCTACATCCGGCGTATGGGATATGGACAAGGTGAGAATACCCAGAGCAAACAAATAGCCATGTGCCTCAACTAATCCACCGAATAGATCCAGATCTACCCCTTCCGCGCTGCCTTTAGACAGCCTTGATCCCCAACACACCTTCACCTAGCACCAAGAGATGGTTCAACGTAATAACATAAATAACTGAATTCTGCATTGCTCACTACCAGGATGTCTCCGTTTTCCCATCCGCCCATTGCTGGAGGCCCCCATCTTCGAGTGATACATCCGTTCCTTGTTCCCAACCCTGTCCCTACCCAGTTCCATATCCATATCCCTATAATCAAGTCCTATTAGAAGCTCAGCAAAGCAAACCCAAGCAGCCACCAAAACACCTCGAGATCCATCCGACCAGGAACATTCCAATTAAAGTAGAAATAAACGCCACGGTACACCAGACAACCCATTAACCGCTTTTCACTCGGCCTTGCTCTCCTCCACCTCCTTGGCCTCGACATGTCCATCTGCCTTTCCGTTGCCGTTCTCCGCTGCTTCCTCCGCTGCAACTCTGAGTTCGTAGTTGAGATCGAAGCATTCAGCAAGCAGCTCACTGACGCTCCCTTGCCCCTCGGGGACGTCGCCGTTAACCACAAACTTGCCGTCTACTTTCATGTTGTCGAGCGAGTTGAGCTGCTTAGAGTTAGATGCGATGCATTGCCAAGCAAAAATATGGCACTTACCTTCATGCTGTACGGATAGAGCTCTCGTACAGACGAAACACCACCATTCTTCTTCACCTCAATCAGGCAACGCTTCAACGTCTGCAGCTGGTTGTACACGGGTAGCAGGGCCTCCGATACCGGCTCTGACGCCAACATGAACGAGTAGATGTACGCATACGACCGTCGGATCAAGTACAGCAGGGTTCGCTGAGTCCAGAGGTCAGCGGTACGCCCCCGATCGTCCAGCCAGTTTCCAGCATCTCGGCTTTCGTCAATCTTGTCAAGCTGTCGTTGAAAGTCGTATAGGTCTGTCTCGCGAAGAGACCATGCTTGTGTCAGGGAGAGCTTCTCGAGGTTGTTGCGAATCTGGAGCAACTCGGTGTAGATTGGCCGCCATTGATCAGCGACTTCTCCTTGTCTTCTCAGAATTAGCACATATCTTGTTCAGCGAGGAGTAGTTCAACTTGCCGCTCGAGTACGAGGTCTGACCACCGGAGGCAACGGTTGTAAAGCTCTCGAACTTCCTCGCCACCCTCCACCAAAGAACCATCCTCTGCTGTGAACTTGCCACCGTTGTGGCTTTCGCCAATCTCCAAGATCTGGTTTCGTAGCTTCTTAACCTCATTACTCGAGAACTACATACCATTAGTCTGGCTCTTTGACATGCAACAACTTTCCTACCTTGGACTTGGTGTTTGCTAGAGAGATGGATCGCAGGATAGAGACGAGCTTCTCGTGGGTCTCCAAAAGGGACTGGGGGACTCGCTCTAGCCTCTTTTGAAGCTTCTCGAGGGTGCTGTTGCAAAGCTTGACTCGGTTGCTGAGCAGTGTGAGCATGTAGGGAGGGTGTCGCTTGTCAGGAGATTCGTCATTCGCGGCATCGCGGATGCTGTTGCACAGGCCCTCTAGTGTTGTCTTGATGCTGCCAAGGTCCTTAGCAGAGTACACATCAGCTTCAACCAGGTGATCGAGCAGTCGCTTGATGGTAGATGTCAAAGCGTAAGTCGCAGGCGCTTCGTTGTTTCGTCCGATCGTGAGATAAAAGAGCGATAGCAATTGGAAGCAACTTTCAAGGACCTTATCCACTGCGACGGGAATGTCAGCTTAATCGCATGTATCGTAGGCTATAGACACATACGCCTGTTCTCTTCACTGTCGCCTGTCTCAGCGCGGACGACGGTTAGTTCCTTAACCTGGTCCATAGTCTGATCAAATAGAGGCATGACGTCCTGCGTTCGGATGTAGTTCGTTCGATCCTGCTTGAGGAGCAGCAAGTGATCCCGGGTCATGATCAGTTTGTCGAGAATGGCGCGCTCCCGGGGGTCCCGTGGCAAGGGGATTGCTGGTGTGTCCATGATGACGGATAGCTTGCTTGGTGTATTGAGCGTAGGCTTCTTGCAAACGAGAGACGATTCTAAGTAAATTCGTTGATATCAAGCTTGTATGAGCTGTTCTTGTTTTGCGCAGGTTCTCCGAGCTTCCGTGGAGTGACGAAAGGCGATGAGAGTGGCGGCGGGGTCAGGTTTAGATAGGAAGATCAGAGTCGGGCCTCAGTGGGGGAGGTCGCGATGGACTAAGTCGTCGTAGCTTCGCTTCGATTCGCTTCGAGCAAAGAGGAGCAACTGGAGGATTCAAAGGCGGAAAGTCGGAGGGTCGGGAAGAGCTGGAGAAAGGACGAAAAGGGTCGGCGACTAAGACTTGAGAGCTACAAATCCTTGGGGAGTCAATCGCAGTGTTTTTACGTACGAAAGTCTGAATGTCACGCTTGTTTGCCAGGGATGTTGTCACTTAAAGAAGAGGCCCCCCTCCATGCGCTGCGCTGCACTACGGTACTGAGCCCGAACCTGCGATAATGGATAATGGTGGGGCGCTGTTTGGATCCAGTCAAGGTGGGGTACATGCCGCAAGGCAGAGCGGGTCGCTTGTCATAGGCTCTGATTGGTTCGTTAGACAGGCAGGCACGGAGCTCGGATAATCTATTCAGCCCTCCACTTTTAGGTCTTGAAGCCCTCCAACCCGAGAATTTCGACCAGGGTAATTTTCTGTGGTAAGCACTCCGGTTAGTGATATTCGACCTCAAACCACAATCGAACTCGACTTCGTGCAGACTCACCAATCTCCCACCTGCATCCGTCAGAATCATTCACAATGTCTCACGCCGAGCTCGCTTCGTCCTACGCGGCCCTGATCCTCGCCGACGACGGTGTTGAGATCACCGTACGTTTTCCCTCCCGCCGTCAATATGCCCCGCGGTCTCGAAATTGTGTGCGCGGATGAAGGCTAACTCGTCATCGCGACAACACCACAGGCCGACAAGCTCCAGACCCTCATCAAGGCCGCCAAGGTCGAGGACGTTGAGCCCATCTGGACCTCCATCTTCGCCAAGGTACGACCCGACCGCGACTGCGACGGTTTTCGAGAATTGGATTTTCTAACCAATAATTTTTGTGCGAATAGGCTCTTGAGGGCAAGGATGTCAAGGACCTCCTCGTGAACGTCGGCTCCGGTGGTGGTGCCGCCGCTGCCGCTGGCGGTGCTGCTGCTGCTGGTGGCGATGCCGCCGCTGCTCCCGTTGAGGAGGAGAAGGAGGAGGGTACGTTTCAACCCCTCGAATTGTCTCTTCTGCTGGGCCGCGGATTGCTAACAACTACTACAGAGGCTGAGGAGTCTGACGAGGACATGGGCTTCGGTCTCTTCGACTAAAAAGTCACGCCGCTACGACTGTTTCCTTGTTTTTCGCACTTCGACTGCATGGCTTCGGGGTTTCCAATCGATCGATCATACAGGATGGAGAGAGGGCACTATATCCTGCGCCCTGGACAGAGTAGCTTCCTTCATACGAATCTATGATGAACGCGCTCAACGGAGTTTACGCGGAGGGAGAATTGGTCAATTCAACGGCTCTGAAAAAAAGAAAGGTTCCCGCCATGGGTGGTTTGAGTTCATCATGGGTCCCTCGAAGTGACAAGTGATGGTGAAAGTGTGTGAATTGGACGGAGTCTTCTGTGCTCCTCTTCTGCCCTCTACCTAACTGGCATATTTTCTGCGTAGTCTCTCGATCTTGCTTCCTCTCGCCCGTCATACCCAACCAACGCCGCGCAATGCACCCTTCAATTACGCCCACACAAACTCGAATTTATTTCACAATCAATACGGAAGAGGGAACCAATCCTGCTTCCTTAAGGGTCTTGGACATGTCGACGTCGCCCTGGAAGGTCTGTCTCGGGAACGTAGTCGTGAAGCTGGTGACGGCATTGCCAGTCTCGCTCTCGAGCTGCTGTGCCAGCTCAAACAGGGTCGTCTCAGCAGGGAGAGTCTTGGTAATGTTTCCCCCGCCCGTCTGCAACCGAAGACGGGCTTCGTTGTGGTTGGCCTTTGGCTTGGGAGCAGCGGCACCGCCGGCAGGAGTGGCGACGGCCTCGGCCTGGGGAGCTCGTCCTTCGCGGGCAGCCTTGGCCTCCTCGGCCTTGCGGCGACGTTCGGCCTTGTCGGCTTCGATCTTGGCCTTGATGCGCTTCTTGGCCTCCATGTCGTCGAGTTTCTCCTGACGCTTCTTCTCGGCTTCCTTGATCTGCTGCTTGCGGGCGAGCTCCTCCTTGGCCTCCTGAGTCTCCTTCGTAGACTTTTGACGGATTTTCTGGGATAATTAGACAAGGCCAGATCTTTCAAAAGATGAACACGTACTTCGTTGCGCTTCTGCTCTTCCTTATCCTGCATAGCTTGGGCGGCCTTCTTGGCTAGGAGGCGCTCACGGAGCTCCTCAAGCTTGGCCTTCTTCTCGTCCTCGGTCAAGGGGGCAATCTCCTCCGTCGACTCTGAGAAGTCGGTATGCTCACTGAAATCATATTAGCTGTCCAAGTTTAGAGAGAAAGAAGGAATCCAGCTTACGTCTTGGTTGCGTGATAGCTTGCCAGATCATGACTTCTGAAACGCTTGCCGCACTCATTGCAGACCAGAGACTTGGCTTTGCCCGTCTCAAGCTCTGCAATCTTGGCCTCCGTGTCATCATCCTCATCGTCCTCTTTGTCGTCGGAGGCGGCAGCCTTGATCTCCTCTATGGGCTTGTCCTGGTTGTCCTCGAGCCACTGGAGAGCTCCCTGGACTAAGACGGTGTCAGCCGGTGCATTTACAAATGAGATGGGGGTAACCTACGACCGCCGGACTTCTTGACTGCGAGCTCGGCGCGCTCCTTGTCAAAGCCCATGTCGAGCAGGGTGTCGAGATCGGAAGGCATGTTGGCGGTGAGTGGTGGTGTAAGGTGTAAGTTAGGTTGTCGATGGTGGGGTTGAGCGTCTGAGGTGAGGGGCTATGATGTGAGGTGAGGATGATTGGAAGGGGTTAAATAAGTTGAGTAGGAGCTGCCCCTAGTGAGTAAAAGGCAAATTAATGCTCCTGTATACTCACTGAGCTGAATTGAAGTGGCTGTAGGCAACCAAAAGTGAGCCCAATGGTTGTAGTGGTTCTTAGCTACAGTTTGAGCTTGGGCTGGGAGCTCTTAAGAGACGTCATTCAGCCGGTGCCTCAGTGACGTGCCTGGCTCCAGCCGGGTTTACTGCGGCTAACGCGGGACGCTTTAAGCATGCTCCTTTGTTTGAACTTGCGATTGTTTGTTCTTGCTTGAACTTAAGACTATTCGTTGCATGCATGTATAGAATTCGCTCTTTTCTTCAATCTTCATAGACTCCTTTTTCTGTTCTGCTTTGTCTCTTGGTCATGTCCTCGTCTCTTCACCCGCGCACGCCATGACTTTACCCCCTTGGCTTACGACCATTAAACGTCGTTTGGTGTGTTCCCTCACTCACGATGCAGTGCTACAGCTAGAACTTGGGCTAAGTCTCGTAGACTGGTGATCAAGAGAGTTCAGAAGCAGCTCAATCAACGGCTTCGGAAGTTTCAGATGGCCGTCCTCCTCCTCCCCGAGAACTACTCGCGCATCGAACGCACTATGAGCTACCCCTCCTCAATCGTCGGGTAGATGCTGCCGATGACTCTCCTATTCTTGCTTTATATCGCATATATGAGCATCTAATTCTCGACCAACATCTTGAGATCCGCAATGAGATCGAGGCGTTTTGGTATCACAAAGACTGGGCTGTAGTTGACATCCCAGATCCCTGCGACCCAGATCCGGAAAGATATGCCTGCTTGGCTTGTATCCCGGCCCTTCTCTGTCTAGCTTTCAATCGAAGGATAGAAATGGGACTGCCGAGAGAAGCGCCTCCAATATTCAACCATGACATGCTCGACGAGTGGAGAGCACAGGAACCCAAGTTCGAGAGGGTGCCTGTCTGGACAGTAAAGGTGCCTCGAATCGAGGAAACGTTGGTGATACCTCACTGGGACAATAATGAACGAAAGTTTGTTCCACTGGCAGGCTTCGACTGTGGTGAAGCGTCAAAGGAGTTTGCAGACAAAAACATTCTTGTCTGGCATCCACATGTTCACTTTGCGTAACAGTTACAACACAACACGACCCTTTTCAGGAATGAAGTAAATATTTTTAATCGGGTAGGTAATAAGGGTTTATTCTAGGGTATCTTTTTTTGGCATAATCCATTCGTAACATCGTACACTGACTCTCATTAGGTCGAGCTTGCTACTCGCTCAAGTCCAGACGATGGGCCTATACCCATAGCGCTGGAAGTATTTCTCGTCCAGTTGCTTCAGAATTTCCTTTCGCACATCATGGCTATACCACCGACACCAGTCACGCAGTTCCTGGGACTTGACATATGTCTCGCCGGCGAGGCTGAGATTTCGGCAGAGATAGACGACGGCATCGTCCATGTCGTATGGTCGAGGGTTGATTTCGCAGAGGCGGTTCAGCTTGCTGCAAAGGGCATATTTCCAGGGGGCGGCATACACCTTCAAGCCTCCATTGACTCCTCGCTTCTCGAAAACGACAGCATTTTGTCGCTTGGCCTCCCACACGAGGGAAGTCTGGACGTTCCTCGACATGAAGAGTTGTGTGGAGTTGTTGAACCACTCCTCGCCGAGGCGTCCTTCGGCCTGACGGTTGGCAAACTTGGCAGCGTTGTGGAGGGACATGTATTCTTTCGAGGCTGGATCCTCGAGGAAGAAGTCGACATCATGTGTTGAATCCCTTGAGCCGAGGTAGACTGTGTTGACGGCACCACCAACGACGACGACATTTGTTTCGACACCGCACTCGTCAAGGTATTCGGCCATGTGCTCGAAAGCACGGATGATTTGTTTCCGGCTTAGGCTCGAAGCCTCATACTGGATGGGACGTCCCGTCTCGTCGCGAAACATCGGGGGGATCATGACGGGACCACCCATGGGGTCGGAGATGGTGACGGGGCGGATGGGACGAGACTCCATCTCGCGCTCATATCGAGAATGATTGCAGCCCATGGTGACGAAAGCTGAACAGGTAGAGATGATTGAACGAGATTCTGAGATAGAGCCGAAGACGGGGTAATTAATACACACACAAGGATGGGGTTGTGGGTGGTCGTATAGACATCTAAAAGCGTCTACTTTTCAACCCACCTGACCCGAGCGATCGGGTTCGTATTAAATACATGGATCTGCATTTACGAAGTGGTTGCATGTCCTTTGTCCGTAGGGCCGACCGTTGTTCTGCTGTTCTGCTGTTCTGCAAGTTCTGGGGGCTCAGCCGCACAGGACTTGAAGGGCGAAGAAGCCTTGGCTGAAGGGTGGCACCGCCTCGCGTGGGCAGAATACGAGGGTTGTCCTGCATATGGCGCCGGTCCTGTTCAGGGCTTATCCACACAAAAGCCGCAGGACTACAGCGCTTAGCTCATTCTTGTTCATGGAACAGGAGACGCCTTTTTTTAGTCTAGGAATGTGCTGATGCCTGGTCCGCGTGAATCATTTTTTAATTTAATTATTTAGTGTCGGTAGGACTCGAGACAGTCGTTGACTCTGGTCTCTTACTGCTGACCGTGTCTCGCTCGTGTCTTGTCGGCATCTCCAGAATCCGACAACTACATCATCACCAGACATGGACGGAGACTGGATATAAATAAATGGCGACGCACTATCGACCTACACCATGGCAGAATTTCCGTCGCGACCCGTCGACACAGCTGGCCTTTTGGCTGCAGAGCCGCCGCCGACACACTAGCACGTCAGGGGATGCAGCAGCAGCAGCAGCAGGCTCTTGTTCCTCTTCACCCATCAGCGTTGTCTGCGTGTCAGACACACACTGCGCTCAGCCCGAGGTCCCCGACGGAGATGTCCTCCTGCATGCCGGCGATCTGACAAACCGGGGAAGCTTTGAGGAGCTTCAGGAACAGCTGGACTGGCTCAACACCATGCCGCACCGGTACAAGGTTGTCATCGGCGGGAACCACGACAAGCTGCTGGATGCAGAGTACGTGAGGCAGTTCCCCGACCGCATCTGTGAGGATGAGGGTACGTCGCGCAGTGATCTAGATTGGGGGGATATTGTCTACTTGCACAATTCATCTACTACGTTGCGGTTCGCCAACGGTCGCAGACTCAAGGTGTACGGCTCGCCCTTGACCGAGTTGTGCGGGACCTGGGCCTTTCAATACCCCCCGATCCGCCAGGTCTGGGCGGGTACAGTACCGGACGATACAGACATCTTCCTCACCCATGGACCGCCGAGGGGCCACCTCGATAACGGGGGCAAGGGATGCCCTCAGTTACTGAAGGAAGTATGCCGGGTACGGCCCCGGCTTGTAGTCTTCGGACATATCCACGTCGGAGCAGGGCAGGAGGAGATGACCTATAGCGGCGCCGACAGAGCGTACCACTGTGTCATGACGGGAGAGGGCGGGCTGCTGGCGGTGGCCCTGATGGCGTTCTGGGTATTGGTCGAGTGCATCTGGCCAAGACGAGGCACGGAGCACACGACGACGCTGGTGAACGCGGCCGTGGTGGGCGGTCAAAAGAATGAGCTGGCGGTCAAAGTAGTTGACATGTGAGCTTGTGGCCACGCTCAGCGACACATCTGCAAGAACATGAATCAATCATGGTCATTGTTGAGTGCGTAAAAGATAAGGAGACAAAGGTCAGTGAGTGGAGTAGATGACATGATTGTTTCTTTGGAGTCTTGAAAGTGAACAAAACAAAACAGTCATCACAGTCTTTTGTCATCCATGAAGCATAGAATATACCAAGTTAATGCCTACCTACCTCTGCCTGCTTATCAATGCACACATGTCGTGATGGCCAAGGTTCCAAAGACAAGGAACCGACGGACTGGCAGTTCCTGTTCCACTGCAGACCAAGTCCCTGGTGGCCCGTGCACCCACCTGTAGCAAGTAGCAACCAACTGGGAAAAGTGCAAGCTGGCTCTGAATGAGGGAAGCGCTCAGAAGCAATTACGTCGTGGCAGCGAGCAACCAGACGCCATCCCCATCCTTTCTCCTTCACCTCCATATTAATCTGCCTGCAATTTTCGTCCGCCCCCTTCACGCGACAGCCTTAGCCACGATAAACGCACATCGATCTCGTCTCTGAATCATCGTCTGCCCGCTTCCTTCCCGAGCCATCTCGCATCCCGCCCCCCGGTTGCCACGTTTCCTCTTGTTTTACCGCTGCATCTGAGGCCTCAAGCGCATCTCGCGACACCCCAACAACAGCAACAACCAAAGTCCTCCGAGACGAAACTGAGCCACCATGTCGGTCGATATCGAGCCATTCGAGCTTTCCTTTAGACGTTCGTCATCTGCGACACCCGATACCGTCATCGTCGGGGATTGAACATTGACATGGATGCCCAGGTCCTTTCACGTCCGAGGTTGCGCAGACCCTCACCCTCAAGAACCCGAACTCGACTCCTGTCGCTTTCAAGGTAACTCAACTTGCGCCTCTGATGCTGCGACTTTGCTGACCGACTTATTTCTTAGGTCAAGACTACCGCCCCCAAGCAGTACGCC
>NHTE02000014.1:1785126-1854645 GCA_002168265.2 Fusarium euwallaceae
GCAGTACGCCTGCCCCCGCCCCAACCCCTCGAATCGCAAACCTGACGACTCCTGAATAGATACTGTGTCCGACCAAATGCAGGCCGCATCGAGGCCGGTCAGAGCTTCGATGTTGCTGGTAAGCTTGCTCACGTGCCTACCTGCCATGCAGGCACTTGACTGACAAACCCCCATAGTTCTGCTCCAGGCTATGAAGCAGGACCCTCCCCCGGATGCTCGATGCCGTGACAAGTTCCTGGTTCAGTCCGCCCCTATCACCGCCGAAAAGGAGTTTGCTAGTATCGCCAACGTGGTATGGGTCTAATGGCTTCTAGTCGCTGCAAACGTATAACTGACCGCAGTATAGCTGGAAACAACGGACAAGAGTCAACTCGTGGAGCGCAAGATCCGGGTCAACTGGTTGGCGGCGAACCCCGAGCTTGACGAGTCTGCCAACCGCCCGGTAGCTACGCCTAACAAGCAGGCCATTGCTAACGGCGTAGGTCATGATAATTCCGACGTGTGGGATTTGGCGACTGACAACGCATCCAATCAGGCCACCGATACCCCCGATATCTCACGCACATATTCTTCCCCTGTTCCCAAGGAGGATTCTCCCTCTGCCGCGGCTCCACCGCCCTACCAATCCGAACATCTCCCCGAGGAAGACGAGAAGCCCCAGCCCGTGCAGGAGCCCGAGCCCAAGAGCACAGTCGCCCAGGCCACGGCGGCCGTCAAGGAGGCCGCGGAGGTGTCTTATGAGGAGCTCAAGGCCAAACTCGCCCAGGCAGAGGCTCAGATCGTGTCACTTAGGGAGACTGGCCTTCGACAGCGCAATGTCAAGCCGGCCTCGAGCGAAGAGGAGAAGCGCCCAATGCTCCAGACTGCCCAAGCAGTCCAGCAGACCGTTGAGGGAGTGCCGGTGCAGATGGCAGCAATCCTCTGCCTGATCAGCTTCTTGCTCGCCTACTTCTTCTTTTAGAAATAGGTGAAGATGGTTAGCCTAGGGTCTTTATATTTTAGAGGGAAGCTACTAGACAGACCTGACGACGCTTACGAAAACCTAGTCTAAGGAGAGGCTCATGGTGATCAAGGGTATGCTCTAATGTGCTGAGAAGGGTTGGTAGAGCTGGATCCACAGGACTCATACCATGGACGACAAGGGGGCATACTCGTGAATCAGGCATCACACGAACAGCAATCAAATCAATGGAGAGCAAATCGTGCATACAGGAGGAGGAGGATGAAGCCACGAAGAAGAGCGATGGTGTCTGGATTGGGTAAACGAGAGGGACGAATAAACCGCAGCAGGTGGTTCAATGGTCGGTCAGTCGAGAGGGGACAAAAAAGGGTGTTCCGTTGCAAGGACGCGGTTTTCTCTTTTTCTCTTTTTTTTTTATTGCTGTACACTCTAAGCTTGAGCCTCTAACTCTCTCGTGGCTCTTGATGTTGTTGTTTTTTTCTTGGTTTCTTATTATCTTTGTTAATCGCGTTCTCTGATAACCTGGGCGTCAATTTTTGTTGTCTCGAGTCTGCTGCCATGGATCTGAATATGTTGTTTTGGCCACTTGTACATTTTTATCCAGTTCGTTGAAGCTACTGCAATCCATCTGGATCTGAGAGGGGACCATAATTCAACTTGAAGGCTTCTCGCTTGTATGTATATATACGATCACTCTCTTTTTTACTCAAAGCTATGAATCATGTCTTCGGCCCGGAATCGAGCCCTATTCAAAACATCCAATCCAGTCATTTATTTCTCAACCTTAAACGCCTTGCGCAAAGAACCACGAACTGCACTCTATGATGCTTTTTTTTTCGTCGATTGCGTCAACTCGCAGCCCAAATGCAAGTTGATCCTAGAATAGACATGGGGCTCTTTTTTCCCTGGTGCCAAGTTCAATCAAGACGTCAAAATTTCATTCACTGCCACATCTCATCCTACATCACTTGCTGATTTTCTAGCAAGTCAACTTTAAGCCTGAATCTCAGACTCCTTCCAGTTGACACCGCCACCAACAAGGCGGCCGCCGTTCTTGCGCTTGACGCGGCAGGTCATGCCAACGTTCTCATCCCAGATGAAGCGCCAGATGGCGTAGCACCAGCTCTCGTGTCGAGGCAGGTCATCGTAGAACTCGTGAGCAATGTCGCGAACGGCATGCAGGCGGGTCCAGGGGACAGCGGGGAAGTCGTGATGCTCGTTGTGCAGGCCGACGTTGTAGGTGAACCAGTTGAGAGGTCCGTAGTACGAGAAGGTCTCGGGGACGGGGATGCGGTTCTCGGGATCCCGCGCCGAGGGGGTGACGGTCTCGTAGACGTAATGCTCCGCGATGAAGTGGCCGGCCAGGGGGTGAAGGCTGCCGGCGAGGAAGGAGGAGAGGAGGAGGTAGAGGATGGCGTTGATCGAGGCGTACTTGTACAGAAGGGCGTCAAAGGTGAGCTGGACGACGATGTTGAGGAAGTGGACCTTGGTCAGGGGGACACGGTAGACGGCCATCGGGCGGAGGGCGTAGAAGAAGATCTGGAAGGTGCAGAAGAAGGCCTTTCCGAGGATGGAGTCGAGGACGAAAGCCTCGAAGGCGGTCGGGAGATCAGTGTCGAGGCCATCGACTCCGAGAGACTTGTGATGAGTGAGGTGGTAAGGCTAGCAGCCGGTCAGCACGGATTCATCCCCCAACAAGTCGAAGCTCAACATACTCGGAAAGAAGCGCTGTAGGGAATGCCAATGGGGAGATTGGCAAAGATTGCGATCAAGCGATTGGCGCGAGGGCTCTTGAAAGCCAAGTTATGCGAGATCTCGTGGATGGCGAGGAAAAGGTTCTGGTTTGCGGTTGCGCCAAAGACGTAGGCGACAGCCCAGAACTTCCAAGAGAAGAAAGGAGTGTCGTGGAGTGCCCAGGCGAGGAAGACCTGGAGGGAGACGACACCGAGGACGACCCATTTCGTGAGAGGCTCGGGGCCACAGAGCTTGGTGATCTGTTATCGGAGGGACAGGTCAGCATCCGAGCTATGCGATGGGCGGGGTCAATTGAGAAAGGACGAACCTCAGGATGGGCCTTGATGATGGCGAGACGACGAGTTCGATGAGGCTCCTCAGTGTAGGTCCAGAAGAAGTCGTTGTTCTTCTGGGCGGCATCGTCGTGGTCGCCCGCAGGAGCTGGTGTTGGGCTATCGCCCTTGGCCCTGGATGTCACGGTGGAGGAGTTGGCCGCTGTCATTGCGACGGGGAGTATCCGACTCTATCGATTCTTTTTCAAAAACGAATTGTCCCGAAAAAAAGAGCAATTGATAGAGACGAGATGAGAACCAAGAGAGTGCAGGTTCAAGAATTAAAAAGAATGTGAGACTTTTGCCTCTTTCTTTTCCTCCTTTGCGGCGCGGCGGCGGGACAAGGGGCAGGCAAGGAAAGGAAGGCGACGTGGAAGGCGGTGAAAATTTAGGGGCGCAGGCTGCGGGCCATTGCCAAAGAAAATTGGCGGGCAAATCTCAACCTAAGCAAGTTGCCAGATTCAGGGGACCGTTTTTGAGGGGTTCGAAAGCGGGGGGCTCGGATCCAATGGGAGCATCCGATTGCGCTTGAGAGGGTCCCCCAAGGTGTTGATGAACATTGGATGCAGCAGCAGAGGCTCTTATTTTTTGCCCCAAGATTTTCGGAGAGGCGCGGGGCCAGGTGGTTCGAAGTGGTGCCATCCGGAGCCGTCGAGTTCCGGGGATTAAGTTGGAGGACCATACGATTCTTCGGTATTTGTTGGAATGTCCCTTGTTTTGATGCCGGGGATGTATTTTTTCTGCGTCCTGCGTCTGTGGCAGGCTGGCTAGGGTTTGGATCATCATCAAGGGGATTTGCTGATTGGCATCTAGGCATCAACTTGTAAGGACGTACGAATACGAATACAGAGGTCAATGAAGAAACTGGCCCAAAGCATGCATCACCAGAGTGGATCAGGTTTTATCCTTACGCAGAGTCTTTGAAGGGAGCTATTACAAAGAATGTGTGCTGATTGCTTTAACTTGCGGTGTTCAATTGGAAGCTCATGTAAATGGATATCCGGATGTAGGTATCTACAATAACAGAAGCGTCACTTGGTTCCCGCTGCACAATATCTAATTCTAATGATGAGCTCATCATAACAAAGAGAGGAGATCAGAACAGGGTGTACATATTCTCATGTGTATTTCTGGTGTTTATTAGGTAATTTTACCTAGCCTTGATGCCAATCTCATTCGCAGATTTGCCACAATCTTGGATGGGGCCTGGGTAGGCTTCGATCCCTGTATCAGAAGATGGTGAGGCCGAGGCATCTTCCAATGCCCCTCCATTGCCTGACCCAGTCAAGATCAATTGGTCATGAAACGTAAATTCTGATATCAAATCTTCCACAAATGTCACATTGGAGAGTTCAACAGCCTACATACCTCCTGCTTGCGAATTTCAATCCAATTGCCAGCTTACCATATTAAGGCAAACAGCTTGTGAGTGACAGAGCACACCCGGCTTTTTTAAGAGTGGGGACGTGCACGGCCAGCACTTGATCCAATTCTTGGCATGAGGCTTGGTCTGGACCACCCACCATCAGGTTGAGCCTCAAGCCATGTCCAACCATCTTTCAACCTCGACCTTTCATCACCATTCCCATGGAAAGGGTTCATTGTTCGTTCTAGCTCTATCTTATGTATATTGGTCTGTTTGACTCTACCATTCGATTCGATTGAAGCTCGAAACGTCCTTGTTCTTCACAAGCTGAGCACCCATGCTACATCGTGTCGATGCACATTGTCGAGTGAGTATATAAGATCAACCTAAAGCACTGGTGTCTTGGACGATATTAGCCCGCAAGATTATCGATTTCAATTGAAGAGATGTTTCTACTTTTACTAGAAAGATTACAATACAGCGCTTAGTTTTGTTCAACCTCGTGATGCAGACATGAAGCTTTTCGGTATTACTTTCAAGAAGAGTCACTTAAAACGGTCAACGTTACAAAACCTTGAATTTCGACATGAAAATATTTCCCGATCTTAATCCCTTCACTTTTCACACTCGAGGGGATCACGATTCGGTCAACATCAACAACATGGACGCCACCTCTGATCGCTTCGGCGCCCCCTCCTTCATAGTGTTCTGGCGCTCGCTGCCCCGAGAGATACAATTAATGATACTAGATTACATTTTATCCAATTACCTCACCAAGCGAACAGATGCGGCTTCTGAACAGACATACCGACTATCTGTTATGAGTCATGTGTGTAAGGACTGGCAGTACTTGGTCGAAAAACGCACCTTTCGTCGTCTGTCCCTCAGAGCACAGGATCTACCAATGTTTCGTAAGTTTGTTAGAGGAAAGAATGTCATCAGGCTCAATCACATTAGACACCTCTCTTTTTGAATCGAGCTCGTCCGATATACCTGTCAGATCTGTAAGAAGCCTGAGACGGAAGCTAGGATTACCCAGTGAGATATTCCAGAGCCCGTACCAGAATGCACTATCGCGAACCGTATATAATCAGAAACAATCAGATCTTTGCCTCTGCTCTGAGACGTCTACTGGAGGTTCTCTCATCTTGGGACTGCACGCACGGGGGTCTTACGTTGGAAGTTACTGCCCTTTCACCCAGCGATATTGAGCACCATGCCTACGAGCCTGAATGCATGACTATCCGTTCCAGCTTGAGGAAGATCTGGAACAGGCTACTGATTTTCGGGAATATCACACTATGAAGTCTGTTGAGCCCAGAGCATTCTCCAATCGTCACATGAGGACGGCCCCGAAGAGGCTTTGTGGCACACCTCTTGAGATGATGCCGCTGCCTCAGAAAACCCGCCGAAAGCCAATGTCAACACTTCCCAAGACTCATATTGTCAAGGGCTTCCTTATCCGCCGGTATTTCTTTAGGGGGTTTGCACTCAGCACGCTTGCAAAGCTCTTCAATGAGAGCTTAGTATCCCTGGAGTGGTTTCGCTTCGAACGATGGGCTTCTCTGACGTACGATCAGGAGGTATCTTTCTATACGGGTATGATGTCCCACATTCCGACCAGAGAATTGATCATCGCTGACTTATCATGACAGATCTGTGGGCCTTCTTGATACCTGCCTTGCCTCAAACCGTCAAGATGCTGTCCTTCAGTCAGTGGTCAAGATGGAAGCCACCTTGGATATATAAACCCTTGGATGAGATCGACTTGCGCAAGTCCCTCTCCCGAGCCCTAGCGCCATTGGTTCTGCAATTGACAGAATTCTCCCCTCCTGATCTCATCAACATCCCAGAGTTTTTAGATCAACTCGCCCAGATGAGTGACCGTTCCGGAGAAGCCAAACTTGAGCTGCTCTCCATCAAAGGCGGAAGATTCGGCCACAGCTGTGTGACCAGAATTCTGGTCCTAGCCGCTGCGGCAGCAAAGGCATTGCCACGGCTGCGCATTCTAGAAGTGTGGCATGAATCCCGTGGGTATGAATACCTCTTCCGATATACGCAGTCTAACGATCAAGCTACTATAACCTGGATGAACGGTGGGGAAGAGTATCCTCTGGCACCGGAGGTCCTTGAAGCGTAGGAAGGTGTTGCGTCGGCGTATTCAACTAGACCCCTCGTTGTGGATAGAAGACGGTTTCAGGGAAACCAATTGATGCAGCCAAGATGGTATAATGGATGGGTGTATCCTCTCCTGGAGCTACGCAGACTGGTCTTCGACCCAATTACCTTGGAACGAGAGGTACAGCTCATGCGCAGAGCATGAGTTGTAGTGTGCTAGATTGTTAGGTATAGAATAATGTTTCTAGGGGCTCCTCCCGCCAGGCTTTAGTAGAACCACATACTTCAGAGGGCGGCTCTACGCACTCCTGTTCTTGAAAGTCTGTGTTACATGGAGCCTCCTCATCTCCAACACCAGCTGTTTACAAAATCAAGACCACATCGTCGTTTCCGCCCAAGAACTCCGCAATCCTATCCAAGGCCTTCTCATCTCCCTCGATCGTCTCTACCAGCTGGCTATCGACCCAACCTGCTGTAAACCCACCCCCGAAATCAATCAGCCAGGCATCATCCTTCTCATCAATGACAACATTATAAGGCTTGGCGTCTCCCCACACCAGTCCCTGCTCGTGAAGGAGCTGGACGCTTTCCCGGATCTGCGAGATCCATTTCTGCTTCTTCTCTGTTGCTATAGGGGCGAGATAGATATCGCCCAGGTTCTGCCCTGGCACCCATTGACGGAGGAATCCTAGGATTCTCTTGGTATCTTTGTCGTGGACGTAGCCTAGAAGCTGAGGAACTCGTATTGAGCTTTGTTGCGGGAATGCTCTAAGCATCTTACCCAGACATTCTAGCTCTCGTGCTTCAGGGCATCCTCGTAGCTGTCTTGGTTCACCCAGTGCCTTGCAGAACATGTCCCTCCCGTCTACCTGGACGGCAGCGGTGACATACTTGATACCTTTCATAAACACCTGCTTAACCACAATATCCTCGGGGGCGTATCGAGGGAGGTCTTCACATAAATCCAACTCCTCCTCGAAGTCTTGCCCGGTGTCCCGGTTGAAGAAGCCAATATTGTATGCTTCTTCATGTTCGATTGGTACAACCGATGCAGGGTCCGAATCACCTTCCAGGCGAAAGTAGAGTATCTCAGCGAACAAGATCTGATGTAAAGTGAGAGGCTCGCAACTCGGCGCCTTGGGTGTCAACTGAGAGAAAAGGGGCTTGCCAGCCTTGAGTATGGCACCAAGCACTTCGTCCTGAGACACATTGTGCTCGGCATGAGGTCTACCGCTCGAATCCCGAGAAAGAGCGTCGATAAGATGGTCTTGGAGAGGACGATCCTCTGGCTGCAGGTGACGGCTGTCTTTGGTCAATGAGCCGTTGCTTGGGAAGATGGATACGTGAATCTGCGTGCCGCGGAGCTCAAATGCGATGCTGGCGCCTTTGCCGTCGCTTGAGCATATTTGCTCTACGAAGGCGTTGTTCATCATCTCTTGTTCTGTCATCTCGCTCATTTTCGGCCCAACCAGCTTGTCAAAGCTGAGGAAGAAGGTTGGGGATAATGATAGAGGTAGCATCAGTTAGAAATAAAGGGCAGGCGGGGGGATTATACACGGCCGTTACGCGAATGAATCCAGGTGACTGGCATCAACAGATGACTACGTTTGTCCAACTTCCGTGCTACATCGGTCAAGCTAGCAAAGGAAGCCCGGGCGACATTCACGCTATCCAGAAGAGTGGCAATCACTGCCGCCTTCAACAAAGACTTGCTCACACACACAAAAGTAATTCCAGTGAGCTCATCAGGACGCGAGGGAGCTGCGCAGCTTGAGTATCAGGGGCAAGTTCTGTCACCGAGACAGCGCTATGAATGAGAAGCATGTATCTGCGCGATGTCGGGCTCAAACGCTCATATCCACTTCGTCGCCGTGTCTGACGGGCATTTAGCGACGTCGTTTATCGTCCTTGTTTCAGCCATCTCGCTGAGTTCTGTGATGTTAGCTTAGGGAGGTTGGGGTTAACCACCATGCACCTCGACGTCGGGTAGCCAAGGAAGTACAAGCAGGCGGCGCAGTGAATGTCCAAGTAGATACAAGGCCTCTAACTGGAAATAGGGCTGCTAAATGTTATTTCGACTACTGTCAGTACATTCTCACCCACGGGCTTCCTTCACTCTCCAAAACTAACTAAATGAGGCTGTTGTGACATGAAAGAAGTAGGACAGTAGCTGAACAACTCACAATCAGATGAAGTAGAGCAAAGCGGCCACCGAGATTAAGCAAAAAAATAATAATCATAGATTATATACTAAATAAAACGCAATCATGTTTTCCCCCTACCTTACTCATATAGTATAACGAAAAGGGCTGCTTCACATGCGACTCATCGCTTGATCATTCTCAGAAGCATTAGCTAAGCCAGGTACTGAGTAAAAAGTATCAAGAGGAAAAAAAGGTTGGAGCCTCACCCAACTAATCTACCGTGAACTTTGTCACCCACATCACGATGTCAAACCCCGATAATGCCCAGCCTCCAGACTCCTTGATCCAGACGGACAAGGGGAAGCAGTACTGGGAGGGGATTGATGCCAGCGTCGATGGCATGCTTGGCGGTGTCTTAACCCTCATGCCCCCCGTATCCCGCATCGACCTCCAGGGTTCGCGAACCTTTCTAGCAAGACTAGGTATCGGTATCAAGAGCGGGCGAAGTAAGGTCCCCAGAGCTTTGGAAGGGGGCGCAGGGTGAGTCATGTTTCGTGCTCTCTTGCTGGGAGCTATGCAGCGACAAGGTGTGACTCTCGTGCCCATGCTAATCAACGAATGGTGAGGGCTGCAGGATTGGCAGGATTACCAAAGGACTTCTCCTCCATGTGGCCGACCGAGTCGACGTCATTGAGCCCGTGGCTAAGTTTACAGCGGCGCTAAAAGGAAATCCAGGAGTTGGAGACATCTTTAACGTCGGCTTGGAAGGTTGGCAGCCAACTCAGGGTGTTCTCTATGACCTGATCTGGACGCAGTGGTGTGTTGGGCACCTAGACGACAAGTCGCTAGTGGAATACTTGGAAAGGTGCAAGAATGTACTCAATCCAGATGGAGGCATCATTATCGTCAAGGAGAACTTGAGCACGTGGGGCGCAGACAAGTTTGACGAGACTGATGGAAGTGTAACAAGGTAAGGCTCTACCTATTCGAGACGAAAGCGATGTAGTAGGGGTAACCATATGACAGGGAAGACACCAAGTTCCAGGCTCTTTTCAAGCAAGCCGGTTTGGACATTATTAAGGCAGAGATTCAGCGGGGCTTTCCTGTGGTAGGGAACCGGCAACTGTTGCCGTTGAAGATGTATGCCTTGAGGCGGGCAGCGACGGGCTCCGAAGTGTAACCTGTTAAGCAAGTTCTTTGGGATAGATTATGATTTAGTTTTTAACTGCTCGGGTGGCTGTGAGCGCCAGGTCTATTTGAAAAGTCAGTCACTAGTGAATGGTTCTACAGAAATCTTGACCGTATAAGTCTGTGTCTTAATAGTGAGAAACCATAATCTCTGCCCGTAATCCAAGGCATAAATAAGGCAGCCAGACCAATCTACTGCCGTTGTACCCCTCAATCTCTGCCGTCTTTGTGGAGGCACTCGAACGAATGAGAGAAGACCAGGTGTTGGTTATTGTCAAGCCATCTCCGAGGTTGTTGGTCTTGACCATTTCTTCCAAGAGTCACCTGACCATTAACACAAAAAGACAAATGCAACCCACAAGCCTCTCCACAAAATTTAATCTTCCCTGCTTGCAAGGATCTTTTTCTCCGCTTGGGTTTCTTAAAGTGTTACACGGTACGACATCCGAATGGGTCGTCGTCGTACCTGGGACCAATGGCCAAATTCAAGTCTACGCCAAGCTTACCAGAAATGGAAAAGAAGCTGGGATACACTGCAGATTCCATGACCTTGCCTGATAAAGAACGATTTTACAGTGACCTTAAACCTGTGTCGAATGACAAGTTGAAACAATTCTTGAGAGAATATCAAGTGCTGACTCGAAGGGATCATGGGATGTGTCTTTTGCCGAAATTAGGACATGACTTGGTGAGCACTTTGTCCCTACCTCTCCTGATATCTTGGAGTAGTTTAACTCTTACCTGGTCATCAAGGGCGATGGAGACAATATCGTCATCACGCAGACGGACCGGATAGGTTTCTACAAATACACCGTCGACATCAAGTACGATTGCGGATTTTCCCTACCGCTTCTACTTACTGAAGCAGAAGCTTCATGGGCCTTATCGGCCCTAAGGTACACCCTTTGCAACACAATCTAGCGAGTATTAGTCTGACATGAATAGTTGCCGTCCCCCGAGGCCTCTAGGTCTCCCGAATCCTCCAGCAGCGACTCTCCATTCCTCAACTTGCCGAGAGAGTTAAGAGAGAACATCTACCACTTTGCATTACCCCCCAGAGAATTAGGCATCAAGGATATCGATGCCTTTGAGCGCCGATGCTTCCCCGTAGCTGTGGGAGACCCGAGCGGGTTTTTCTTCCAGGTGGGACAAGAACCTGCTATCCTTGGAGTCAACAAACAGATACGTCAAGAGGCTCTTCCCTTTGCATACCGAAGCACGACATTTTGTCTAGACGATCTGGATGATGCGGTAAAGGTTCTTATTTCAATTGGTCAAATTAGGCGCGACAACGTGACCTCACTGCAATTCCCATGGGAGAGCAAGAATGAGATTCAGTCTATACTAGAACAGTCTCCACACTCTAGTGATGTTCCTCTGGAACTCTCCTCGATCCACGTATCAAGGTATATCCAACTCTTGAAGGGATGCAAGAGGCTTGAGCTTTTGCGGATATGCTTAGATCAAGACATATTCGAGTACGTATCGACGAGCAGGTTTTTGACAGATCCAGGCATCGTGGGGTTATGCAGTTTGAGGCAGCTTAGGACGTTAGAAGTGGTGGATCTGAGTGGTGAGACTCTTGAGGAGCATCCAGCTATGAAACAGCTTCATGAAAAAATGACAAATAAAAGAGTTTAGGTGGGATTTTGGTATAAAGGTTAGGTGTTTTGGGATATCGATTCGAGTGTTGGAATAGACAGTTCTTGGCATGTCCAAGCTGTGGAGGTCAATTACACATTCCAAGAAAGTTGGATTATTTGAGGCACATTGAAAGGCGAATGGGAATCAAGGAGTTGTTTCATGGCGGACATGGCGCAACACGGCGAGCTTTGTCTTGGAGTATCAACCGACAGCACTTCCGAGGTGACGCAGATTTTGTGATGAAGGATATTGACGGCAAAGAGGCCGAGTTCACAGCCCACCACCACGATAGTTCCAAACTAGACAACCTTGTTTAAGACCTCGTTAGCCAGGGCCTAGCGCCCATTCATTCAATGCCACTCCAACTTTATTTAAACCTCTTCCTTTGTCTCTGGTCACCTGTGATAGGCTTGCTCTCCGTGTGCTGTACATCACCCCCTATTTACATTGGCGAGCGATGGCCAGTTGGCTAACCAGCTGATAAAGCTAGGTCCTGTAAGACGATCTTGATGTGAGGACACCACGCCCACGTTTCAATATTTTTACGAGGCGTCATCGTTCGTGGGGTTCCTAACTAGCTTGAGAGACTGCAGGTCAGCTACCGTTACCTGCATCGAAGAGAACAAAGGGGGCCCCGATGATGCAATTTCTCATGTTTAGTGTGACTACAAGGACCCAGCCACGTTCTCCAAGACTAACATCTGGTCCAGTATCGTCCAACAGCTTGTCCAGTCGTGTCAGCAAATGCTAATCGGATCTAATGACCCCCAAGCTTGGGGACTTAACAGCACCTCAAACCATCACCCAACCACACGTTTGTGCTCATCCCTCAAATGTAGAGGTTTAATTGAACTCTAGAATGACCACCAATGATAGAATGGCTTTCTTCATGGCCAAGGACAAAGAACCTGTGTTTCAGTAGTAAACCCTGCTTCAGAACAAAGGCAGATTGCATGTGAGTCCAGGACTCCGCACCCACTCACTACTTATTAATATTGAGCATCTTTCCCTTTGTTCATGTATAGATCGGACACTTATACAACTATCTAAACATTAAGAAAATGCGTATTTCACTCGACAATCTCATTAGAGACACGGAGTCTTTTTACCGTGAAGCCTTGCAGAGGATAGAAGACCAAGGCAGCGACGATAAAGACCTAGCTAGGAGGGCACTCTCCTTTATCTTCTATGCCAAAAGGCCCCTCAAACTTCAAGAGTTACTTCATGCCTTAGCTGTTGAGCCCGGCGATAAGGACCTGGACCGGACGGCACTCACTGAGAAACATATCCTGCTTTCTGTCACGGCGGGATTGCTTCTGGTCGACCAACAGACCAAGGAGGTCCGACTTGTCCATCCCACTTTGCACGATTACCTGGAGAAGAAGAGCTCGATCCATTTCCTGGAACCTGAAACATCCTTCGCCATCGTTTGCCTCACTTACCTATGTTTCGAGCCTTTTAAGGCAGGTCCATGTAAGACTGAGGAGGATCTCGAGCAACGAATGCGTCAATATGCACTCCTTTCCTACGCTTCCCATCACTGGGGGGATCATTTCGCCAAATGTCAAAAACAAGACAACGTCGATGAGATTCTACACTTCTTTGAAAACCGAGAAAGCCTCGCCTCCTCTATTCAGATCCTGTATGCTCCTCAGCGTCGCAGGATTGGTTGGCACGAGGAGTTCCCCGGAGGCTTTTCCTCACTCCATGCAGCTGCATACTAGGGATTGGAGGATGTGTTGGCCGCCATTTGCCAGAAGGGCACGGAAATAAACAGTCCAGACAGTCGAGGCATGACTGCTCTTCATCTGAGCTCGCAACGTGGCTTTATTGAAGCAGTGAGACTGCTGCTCGCGCAAGGAGCAGACATACACTCGACAAACAACAGCGGGGAAACAGCTTTCATCTATGCTGCCAGGAATAGGCATGATCAAGTTATGAGACTCCTTATAGCGAGCGGCGCCGGCTACATGGTGGAAGATGACGAGGGATGGACGGCTCTCCACTGGGCTGTCATCAACGGGTACGATGAGCTGGTCAAGCTACTTCTCAAGCCGCATTCTGGGCTCAGCCCAGATGAGACTCAAATCAACAAGGCTCTGATCCTAGCGGCTGAAGCTGGGAGCAGCAAGACGACTAAGATGCTTTTACAGCAGGTGGCTAACATTAACTAGAAAGACGAAGAGGGAAGCACGGCTCTCCATTGGGCTATCGCCGCTGGACATGAGCAGACGTCAGCCTTGTTGTTGAAGAACAAAGCCGACGCCAATTCGAGAGACAACTTTGACAACACGCCGCTACACTGGGCGATTCCGTATGCCGGCATCACTCGCCTACTCCTGGAGCATGGGGGTAACCCAGAGTCTGCAAACAACACCATGCAGACACCTCTGCACTAGAGTGCTCAAGCCGGTCTAGAGGCCGCAACCGAGCTGCTAGTTCGGCACAGGGCAAACGCGAATGCCCAGGACAAACACGGCGTTACCCCCCTGCACGGGGCGGTCCTGGGTGGACACGAGGCAGTAGTGAATCTCTTGCTACTCAACGGAGCCAACGCCAATCTGATGGATGAAGACGGCTGGACTCCTCTGCACGCTGCTATCGTAAAGAAGCATAGTGCCCTACAGAATCAGTTGGCACCCGAGACTCAGAACAAGTCCAGATTCGTCGACCAGATGCACAAGAGGATGAATGATGAGAACGAACGGGCTCTGCTGGAAGAGATGGCGGAGAAGAAGTCGCACGGGAGCACCGTCGTATCTGGCCTTCGGTCTGCCGTTAACAGTGGCTACAGACAAAGGGTTCTCGCACTTCTAGATGACGGTGCCGACATAGATGCTCAGGATCAGATCGGAGACTGCACCGCTCTCACTCACGCAGCCTGGCTCGGGAGGGATGACTTCGTGGAGCTTCTCCTAGAAAACGGGGCGGACCCCAACCGGCGAGAGCAACATGGCAGGACTGCCCTGCATATTGCCGTCAAGCATGGATACTCTAGTATCGTGACCATGCTGGTCGACCACGGGGCCGACATTGACGCCAGAGTTCATAGTTGGACGCCGTTGCTCCTTGCAGCTAAGCACGAGTGGTTCCAGATCCCAGACTACCTTGTTAAAAAGGGGGCCGACGTTAACGCTGCGGACTATCATGGGCGAACTGCTCTGCACTGGGCTGCTCATCATAGCGATGAGAGGTTGGCAGAGTTGCTACTGCAACGGGGGGCTGATGTGAATGCAAAGGATCGTTGGGGCAAGACGGCGTTGCAGTGGGCTGTGGCGAATGGGAAAGATGGTATGGTTGAGTTACTTGGGCATGCAGAGGCTGAGGTTTCTTGATTCTATGAGGTTCAAGCCGGATCAAAGTCGACATGAGATGACACGACACATTCACCCTGTCTACAATGGCTCGTCTGTTCGTCTTTCATGCTTATGGGACGATCCAAGGCATGCTATCCAAGGTGGATGTGAATGCCGCCATGATTTTGACAATATTCCTCAATAGTTCAATTAACTGTTGTATTCAATGCCTAATCACTGAGACGAAACAAATCCTCTAGATTCCATTTGTCGCGCATGAAAAGACACCCGACACAGCACCAGCCTCAAACTGGTCAATAATGCCCTGTACACTAGCATACGTGCCGACTGTCAAGAACACGATGCCGATGGCGATCAAGATGATGTTGACCACGTTGCCCGTCAAGTCGGTGATGAAGCTGTGATGTCTTCCCACCGCCTTGTCGGCGTCGCGCATACGGAAGTAGGCCACTCCCCAGAAGATGAAGCCGAACCAACTGTCGAATAGGGACGACATTACAGAGAGCACTATGGATTATGTCAGTACTATTTCTATACTTTTCTCTCAAAGTAACCACTTACGGGAGTTGAAGAAAGGAATAACCATGGCGATGATAAAAGCCAGAATCCAAGTCGCCAGCAAAATTCCAGCCCATGATCCCCAACCAACGATAGTGTGGCTATTCATGTGCTTCGAGTTGCGGAAGAGACGGAAAAAGACGAATCGAGCCGACACAGAAGCGTACAGGCAACCCAAGAAGATTATGGTGGGGATCATGAATGAAAAGGCCGCCTTCTTGTACACGGGCTCGAGCGAGCCAAAGGCGGGCGCCGTCACGTATTGGTTACCAGTGTAAGCATATACGATAGCTCCGACGATGCTGAAGACGATGATCTCGGCGATTGTGCAGGCCCAGAGTGCCTTGGGGAAGTCCCTAAGTCATGTTAGCTTTGTTCTCTGGAGATGATTCAGGTTACGTACCGTGGGTCTCGCATCTCAGCGATGAAGCTGGGTAGAGTAATCTGGCCGATAAAGGTGTAGCTGATGTTGAGGAAGGCCGACATGCCATTGACAAAAGTTGTGCCCTTGACAGGAACAGCCGTGACGATTGGCTCGCCCAACTTGGCCAGGTCATATCCAGCAGGGTGAGTCTGAATAGCAGCAAAGATGGCTGCGAGCAGGACAGAGATGAAGGTGAAAAAGGCCGAAGCAGTACCCAGCTTAGCCATCATATCAAAAGTCCTCGGCAAAGATCCAATCCAGCAAATGATGGTGACAATAACAGAAAACATGACAGTACGACAACTGCCAACATCGTCTGCAGCGGTCATGGTGTTGAGATACTTGGCACCAACCAAAACATGAAGACCCTGAATAAAGGTATTGTTGAGAATGAAGCAGACAGCAGTAGCCCACCAAGCCCACTCCTTACCCCAGAAGAGCATCTGTCCAATATCACAAACATCTCTAAGCTCAGGATGCCTCAGACAAAACTCCCAAAGCACAAGACTAGTATAAAGAACAATGACAGCAACAACAACGGTGAGAATCAAACCAGGTACGAGACCAAGAACGCTATAAGACCAAGGAAAACTCATGATAGCGAGACAAATATACTCGCTAAAGAGTAAGCCCGCAGTCTTTTGCCAGGAACATGTTCGGTATTGGATTTGTTCTCCTTCTTCGGCTGCTAGCTGCTTGTTCAGGATTGCAGAGCTTGAATCTTCAGAGTCGGAGACTTCGCGCTTGACGAAATCTGGTAGAGGGGCTATTCGAGGTCCGACTGTTGTGCCGCTTCCGCCGAAGAGGGAGGCCCATCTCGATGACGGGGTTTGGAGTTGGGAGGGTCGACGTTCGGGGTCGGGACTTTCTCCTCCTGAGTTGAGGGAGGCGGTCTTTTCTGCCATTTTTTGAGTAGGATGTTGATTTTGGTCTAAAACGGTTCAAAATGGGTATGAATCAAAAGGACAGAAATTGATCGACGAAAGAGTCGCAAAAGAAGCACGACTGAAAGACGAGTTGGCGCAAAATCTCAAACTGTGGATATTAGAAGCTGAGGGGAGAGGGGGATCAGAGTCAGTTTTAAAAGAAACAAATGCTGATCCTACTCAAATCAAGGATCCCTACCTAAACTACGCAAGGTTCCTAGTAATGTCGACGTAGGATTTCTCTCTCTCTCTCTCCATGTCGCCATCCACAAGCTCTCACGACATACACACACACCCCCAGCCGGACACCTTCCACATCGGTCCAATTCACCAACAAAGCCTACACTAAAGCGATCATCACATAAACATAAGAGACCCTCATGTTCATGACGAAATAACCCCCCACCCCATGGGCGTCCGACGAACCGCCGAGCGCCATCCCGGGACGGCGGGGCGGGGGGCGTAGGAAGAGGGTTCCACTCCCGCTCCGCCCGTGTTTCCGCGCCAGTGTGCCGAACATCCGGTGCTGGCCTGTCAAAGAAGCCGACGACCCAGGATTGTAAGATGCATGTCAGCCAGTCAACTGTAGCAGGAATCGCATCATCACGTAAAATGTGTGAATCCAACCGGGATCCCCGTATGCAAGTCGATCACAGAATAGAGATGCCTGGAAAGTTGGCAGGGGAGGGGAGGAGCATGGTCGAACAGAGGTGATTTTCAGGTTTCATGATTGGGTTATTCCCGTGGGGTCAATAAGCAGACGTAACGTAGCCTGTGCTCCAGTCTTGAAGGGCCCGGGGGCGACACTGAGGAGGAACTGCTCCTGTAAACGACTCATACCTCCCATGCCAAGCCATGGATTTGACAATTTTCTCAAGCTGAAAATCAATAGGTCGCACGCAATTTTATCAGCTCGTGAGATCAAAGTAGTTGGATGATGAACGAGGCGTTAAAGAAGACCATCGTTGCAGACAAACATTGAAAGAACATCATCAGCATGAGACCATCTAATCAGGTCAGCAACTTGAGCTCTGATCAACAATTTCTTCAAGAAAACTCTGCAAAACAATGTCACCCGATTCCCTTTCAAGCGAGGCGATTCTCACGTTACGATAAGCACTCCTTTACTGAGACCTACTTGTTTTATCATCTAGATCCTGTCTTTTGTCTCCATATCCTCGGGGAGTTCATCTCATAAGTCTCCATCCCATTACGAAATTACAATGATGTGATCAGATAGAAATGCCCACGCCCACGCCTGAACAAAGCCAGTCAGGGTCCCGAGGGTCCGGAACACACACCCCTTCGCTTCCACTTGGGTAGGAGCAGGAGTGGCCCCATCGTCAACCCGACCACGGCTCTTGCATCAGTATAGCTTTAAAAGGCGTCATTCAGACTATTTGCTAAAGGATTCGCGGCTCATCGGTCGAATGCCCACGTTACCGAGGACCCTTTCATTCTTTCAGGGATGAGCTTGACAAACATGGTCACTCGAGAGACGACGAGGCATTTTTTTGTTCCTTCCTGTTCAGATGGTACGGGGAGTTCGGGGAGCCCATGACCGTTACGCACGACCGAATCCGTGGGCGGTTTTTTTAAGCTTATTACCCAAAGTCGTGTCTCGACCGTGTCGCATGTCGTTCGAGCGCATGCGATATCCACACGAACGAGGTTATCGCCAAGCTAATGCCAAGGGCTAGGCGATCTCTCGGCGATCGAGTAACCAGCCAATTGGCGTCATCATATCACACAGCATGCAACTTCACATCAATTGGACTCAGCAAATCTTACAATTTCACCATATTATATTATAAAAAATATTACTTTAAAATTTCAATTCAATCTAATCTCTGGCTCAAAATTTACATAGGCAATTTTCAACTTGGAAAAATGGAAAAAAAAAATAATTCATTTTTATACCCAAATGACAAAAGAGTTCGGAGCCCCGTGTCGATGGGCTCCTACATCTCTTGTCGTCGGGCCGGAAGGGAGGAACAGTTTGACCTGACCTTGTTACCAAGGCGCCCCTGCTCCCCCCTTTGTCGTCATTTTTGTCGTCGTTTTTCGTAGTCGTCGGGAATCGAACTCGGTATTGGCGTGTGCCCAGGCGTTTAGGGCGGGGGTAGGGAGGAGCAGTTTGTCCTGACCTTGATACCGTTGTACCAAGGCGCCCCTGCTCCTCCCTGGTGATCAGGTCCCGGGAAGTAATAGATAAAGGTATGCTGGATCAATCCTCTCCTGGTGAGGGGTTGGTGGTGCGCCACGGCCGCGGCGGATGCGGTAATTGAGGCGACGATGTGAGGCGCTGGTGAACCCCGCCAGCTGTTCCCAGCCGTGAACCGCCAACAGCAGAGCGCCGGCGTGAAGTATTTCGCTTCTGCCAAATGCTGTCCCCGCGATGGTCCATGGTGTTTTCATGCCGCGCCCCAACACAATATACCAAAACTGTTGGTAGTTGAAGCCATCACCACACCAACATCAATACCACCACCACCAACAACAAGCATCGCCACGACAATTGAAGCAACGAGCGCAACATAATAGCGCAAGTGCAACAGGCGACTTGCTGCAGGCAATGTGAATGCGCTTGCATTACATTCTCCCCAGGCCAGGATTGATGCCATCACCTCATATCACCACCCAGATACCAACACCAATCAGCGTCACCATCACCACCATTACCAAGAGCGCTCGCTCAGCAAAGAAGTTTACCAGCAATCAGGAACATCCGCGACAACGTGTATGCACTTGCGACGCACAAATCTCCTCCCCCGAAAGGCTCAGCACTTGCGAACGATCATTATCCCTCAAACTATCATGTCTCGGCTCGAGATATTCCAGTCGTCGCGATCGCGTTCGTTTCGTTTCGTTTCGTTTCGTAGAGGAGAAGAGTGGTTCGCTAGGGTTACTCGTGGTGGAAGCATTGCACAGAATTACAAAAGCATGAACAATGCTGGTTTGGAAGGATGCATGGGCAAGTGATGTGGCAGCAAAGCACGAAAGCACGAAAAACACGGATCAGGAGTGATGACAGCTATGCCAACAGTGTTTAGAAGAAGGAGTATGGATTTAACAGATGGTGATGATGACGGTTGGGCGATTTCGACGTGGTGGAGGGACGTGATGATGGAGGAGTGAAGTTGGTGAGGCTCCAGAGATGGGCGTGGAGCCAAATCTCTTGGCCAGAGTGGGGTTCAGGGCTAACACTGAGTCACGAGTTTTCTCTGATGGGTACAGGCATAACCTCGTTAAACCAAAATGGACTCTCACCCATCCCAGCCAGAGCACACTAAGCCAAATTAAGTTCGCTGGAAGGGTTCTTGGTGAGGAGTTCATCATGTCCTTGGATTTGGGTCAAGAACTTGCATGCATGATGCGAGAGTTTGTGCATTCACCAAAGTAATTCGGAGCTCTCTACCGTATACCTTACCTTGGTAGGCAGGTAGCTGATGCGACTGAGCCTGAAAGAAATGCTGGAGAGCAAGGAAAGAAAGCTGTCGTCACTCAGTATATGCTCTCACAACCAGACCAGAGTCGTCCATCCTTGATTGCTTGTACGCCGAGAGCCTATCATGCGGTGTGACGCTATCAAGTCATCGCAGCAGTCGCTCTTTGGTCTGTCCATCAGTCAAACTTGGATACAAGCCCACCCAATACAAGATGTCTGCCAGCTCCTTTGCTCCGAATGTTTCATGTTCATCATGAAGAGAGTTTTGATTTCAAGGCACATGCGCAAATAATCCTGTTGAATGACACGTGCCAAAGTCACAAAGCGCCCAAGCTCCCCCGCCAAAGCCAGTGCCAGGATCAGCCGAGACGGGAAGGTAACGTTAGCCACTGGAAAAACGTCAGGCCGCCTGAGCTCCCTCCTGCCTGCCACACTCACTGCCAGGTGACGATTGCGATAGCGATAAGCAAAAATTGGCGGCTACCTGATTTAGCCACCTTGCATCGCCTGGTGCGCAAGTCACGTACAAACATCAAGCAACAGCCACCAAAAGCAGAGCTCCTTTTTTCTGCTGCCTTGATTCGACAGCAAAGTTAAGAAAACGCGGCCCGCTTCTTATCCCGACAACCCTCCATCGAGTCCAACCAACTTGACCGCGTTCGCTTGCCAACTTGACCCTGTGCTTGCTTCCTTCGCTTGCTATCATTCACCGACCAGAGAGGATATCGGACGAGCTTTGACGAACGAGACGAGCCATCACACTCACAACTCCGATGAGCACGCCCTTCCCTTGAAGCAGCACCATCGCCCACGACCGACTCTTGGTTATCACGACGCACAATCACTGTCGCTGGCGCACTCGAATGCGCCCACTTCTCCTCGTCACCTGCTGAACGCACCACCTCGATCCCTCCCGCTCCCCTGGCGCGGCCTCTGCCCGCCATCTCGTCGCTCAGATGTGGTGGCTATTTAGGGCATTCTTCAGCTCCATCTTCTTGCTCAGCATCGTCCTCTCCATCCCCGTCGCCTTCGATGTAGGCGGCCGTGATAGTGGGCTGGCCTACAGCCTAGCCCTGTTTCTCTTCTACTTTGTATATTCGACCCTGGAGCTTCTGACGCCCGAAAAGTCCCGCTCCCGGTTTGTTCTATCGGGCTTTTTGCGACTCTCGCAGTGGATCATCATCCCTTCGCTGCTGATCTGGTCGCTTGGTCAGTTTGCAGTGGATGCGGGCAGCACGAACTGGGTGGAACGAACGCTGGGCAGTCTCCTCAACTCCAAGAGCACAAGCTGGAGGGAGTGGACATTTGGCAAGGATGGACTGGTAGAAACTGTTATGCTGGGAGGCTGGGATAATGTGCTTCGATATTGCGGTCCTGTGTTCCAGCTGCTAGAGGGTTTCTGTACCTTGTTGGTCATCCAGGCCGCAGGCCAGCTCACCAGGTGGCTTGTAAATCGAGGAAGAAGCGATACTTGGGTGGTACGTCTCGAACAGCGTCAGTCGAGATTCATGCTAACATTTCCGCAGATCGTCCTCCTCGTCTTCTCCAGCTCCATCATGGCCAGTGCCTCTTACTTCCTCTGGAGGGTTGCACAGTTCCCTCAGATTAGCAACGTCGATGCTACTCTTATCGGCATCGCAATGACCACAGCCGTCTTCCTCTGTGCTTTCGGTATTGGCAGCGGCCGAGGTAACCCCATAGAGTCATCACTACTCTTTGCCTACATCGTCCTCTGCGTGTACCAGATCTTCACCGACTATCTCCCCTCAGAAAACTCTGACCAGGTCGAAGATCAAGACGACTCTCAACCCGACATTCCTCCTCTACCACCCATCATCATGGCATCTTACTCGACCTTTCTCCACATGCTCGGCTCACTCCCTTCTGCCGTTCACTCATCTCTGGCCCTGTTATATGCGGCCTTCCAGACCATCACCCCCTCAGTTATCATCTCTCTAACATACCGTTCATTGGTATTCTATTGCGCAACGCGCATTATTCCTTCGATCCGCGAATCAGGTGCGCGGGCGATGATGCAAGAGCCCGACTGGGAAGACTCAGAAGCGGCCAGCAGACTCCTAGGCTTCCTCAGCTGGTTCTCACCATCCATCTTGATAGCCATCTATACCAGCTTGCTCTTGCAACACTTTTCGACGAGCGAGGGTCCCGATGGCTGGACACTCAGGGGCGGCGACGTTGGTGGCGGTACCTGGCAGTGGACCAACATTGGTCTGACCATGGTTCTATACGGCGTGGAGCTCTACCTGGGCTCTGATGAGCACGATCACTGGAAGGTGGACTAATGGCCACTGAAAGGTGAATCAAGAAAGTGATGTTTCAAAGAACATCTGAGCTGCACCTACTGCACTAGGTGCCTAACCTGAAGACGGAGGGCAGGGCCCCCCAGCCCGAGGCCGATTCCGAGAGGGAGCTAGAAGTGAAGGCGTCGACTTTTCGGAACGAGATACATTGATTTCAAGGTAGCATAAGGGACTGGGAAAGCCCGGACTGGGACTGGTACTGGTACGGGGCAGTTGGGCAAACGGGAAAGGCGCAATAGCGCACCAGGCGTTGGGGTGGGTTGGGCAGCTATTTTGTTCTTGTTTGTTGTGCAGCATGGCGATACCGATATGATGTTGGCTTTTGTTTTTATACTGTCTGCTTGTAGTAGGGCAGCGTGATTTTAATATTTTAAATATCGACAGATTTGTTGACATGCGTGTGGATAATTGTGGTTGATTCGTGACATGATGGGCTTGGGACGTGATGAGGCTTTAGTTGTGGTTATTTATCCTTTTTCAGACCGATTTTATTATCATTTTTTTCCAAAATCTAAAATCAGATCTCTTGATGAGTCTCATGGTAGACATCTTGCTGGTCTTGAATGCTCTAAGCATGCATTTCGTCACATTACTATAGGAATCGCGCTTTTTATTCTATCCCCATCGATTCAAACACCACCACTCATCCTCAAGCCAAACCCATCAACTCAACCACCATAACAGATTTAATATTAAATGAATAAATAAATTAACTGCAAAGCCCGCCAACCACACGGCACTCTCCAATCCAACCTCTATCATGTCTGACTGCAACAATAAAACACCGAGTCCCGAGACCGGCGCGGGATAGTTACCCTGGACCCACCCGTCGATTCGAGCGTGCATGAGAAAGAAGCCGAGGTGAACTTGACCTTGGACAGATCATCACCGAGCTTCAACTCTCTGCTTAACAAATTGTTTTTTTTTTTTTTTCAAAATGGCCGATACATATGCTACAAAGGGTCTCCCGCCACCTCCCGCCGTCTCTAAAAAGACGCTTCCCATGGCGGGACTCCTCGTCGACGTCTACGGCCTCGATGAGCTTCCTTTAAATAAGCCGGTGACTTGTCTCTGGCTGCTTCATCCTCGTATTCGCACACGAGCGCGTATGCATGACATCGCTAGTCGGACAATCGCCGCATGGAACACCCACGCATGGGAAACGCCAGAGAGAGGTCTCGTCGCTTTGGCCTTTGACATGCCTAACCACGGGACACGGCTCGTCAGCGAGTCGGCGAATCTAGCCTGGGATGGTGGGAATGCGAGCCATGCTATTGATATGATGGGCATGGTTAAGGGAGGTGTTACTGACATGTCTGGATTGATGGACCTTGTTGCTGGGTATCTTGGTCGTGAGGTTGACGGGCATGTCTGTCTTGGATGGAGTCTGGGAGGACATAGTGCTTGGCAGGCTTGGTTTGGGGAGGAGAGGATTGACGCTGCTGTGGCTGTGGTTGGATGTCCTGACTTTATGAGTGAGTTCTGAAACTGAAACGGAGGCAAAGAGAGTGTGCTGATGAGATATAGGTCTTATGAGTGATCGCGCTGCTATAGCCAAGCTCGACTGCGGCGCCAACTTCATCGGGAGTAAATATTTTCCCAACGACCTCGTCAAAACCTGTCTCCGCAACGACCCAAAAGCCCTCCTCTTTGGAACATCCCCAATTCACTCCGACCCAACCCGTCTAAAGCCCATCCTTGACGCCCGCGTGAGAGGAAAAAGGCTTCTCCTCTGCTCGGGAGCCGACGATGCGCTGGTTCCCTACGCAAACAGCCGGCCACTGGCAACGTTGCTGAAGGAGGCTGTGGGTGAGGGGAGTTGGTATGACGGGGGTTTTGTGCTGGAGGATCGTGTTTATGAGGGTATTGGGCATCGATTTAGTGCTGCCATGGTTGAGGATGCTGTTAGGTTTCTGGTTGATGCTGTGCAAAGGGGGCCGAGGGGGAGGGGGAAGACAAGAGATGGGCAAAGGGGGCCGAGGGGGAGGGGGAAGACAAGAGATGGGGAGAAGAGCGTTCTATAAATGATCTAGATATAGTGCTATACTCTAAAGTGGTTTATGTAGAGAATCACCATGGCCTTGTCGCCTCTTCGTCAAGAACTTCATTCCCATCTTCGTTCTTGATCACCAAACAACCACGATCAAGACTCTCATCCGGGAAAACACCCTGGCTCACTCCCCAAGGATTCCTCTTCACCCTCTTCCCGGCCAAACTCTCCCCTCGTCCATGAGGATCACTTCTCCACTCACCCATAGCCAACCCAACACCCTTGATAGCCTCTTCTTTATCCTTTCCATCAGAAGCTCCTGCAGCAGCGGCAACCATACCCGGCGGGTCTATCCCGATGAATGAGACGCGGTCTAAGGGGAATCCAATGGCGGTGCAGTGTCCGTCGATGAGTCGTTCCTTTTTGAAGCCATGGCTTACGATTGTGATTTTTGAGGGCCATGTTTTGAATTTGGAGTAGAAGAGTGTTAAGGAGAAGAGGACGTTGTGGTATGAGTCTAGTGCTCGCTCTTCTACCAAGATCTCATCGTTGGATGGCCCATCCTGCAAGAGTCCCCAGTAGCCGTGTTCGGCAGCGATGTTTGCATAACTCCGAGCTTCCGATATCTTGGTCTCCTTGCGCGTAGGGCCCCTATACCGTCAGCATCCAAGCGTTGGGTATGCAAAAGAGGGAGGCTCACCCTGAAAACACCAGCGCAGAGCCAGACCGGTCAAGCGCGAGGGCCTCCACACCGGCCTTGACGTGCTCGATAAAGGTGGGGGTCTCGCCGCGTTGAAAGTCGGCAATGAGCCACTCGGCCTCGTCAGCGCCGTGTGTTGGCCCGCCGAGCCAGATACCGTGGCAGCAGACGATGATGAGGTGTGTGGGCGCCATGTGGAGGTGTGTGATGAGGGGATTCGCAAGTTTGCGACGTTTGGAGTGAGATGAGGGTCTGATCATGTGATGTAGGTCAGCTCATGCGAGATTCGACAAAAAAACATGAAAGCCAAAGACCAAGATAAGAGATGGCATGTTTCCCTGTTCAAGAAGCGGTTAAAGACGCTGGCGTGGGGAAATGGCGATGTTGTCATCAACTATACATGCTGAATGCTCAGCCCAGATAGACTTGCCTATGTCGTCGTAATGTACAATAAGGTCCTGTCAATCTTCATATCCAATCCTGTGCTCCCTTTCGATGCAACCCCCGCTCTATAATAGTACAACCAACTGTAGGTAGGTATACAAGACATGTACTCGTTCAAGACCATCCATCATTCAAAGCTGCTCACTGGTCCCTCCGGGCCGAAGCCAGCTTGGCGGCAAAAGGGTCAACGTTCTTTGACTCCTTCGACCCTCTCCTCCTTCTCTTCGACGGCGTTCCTTTCTGCTCGGCCAACGCCGCCGCCTCATCCACCTTTTGACTGTTCCATGTCACGGACGACTTGCGAACCACGATAGGCTTGCCCCCCGGTGACGAGACGAATGGGGACCCAGGCGAGTCCTTGGACTTCTTTTTGCGCCCAAAGATCTTGCGATAGCCCATGTACTTCTTATGAGCCATCGCCGTATACCCCCTAATCTTGGCCATGGCCGCCTCATACTCCTTCCTGTGCATGGCGGCCTGGCTCTTGAGGTCCTCGAGCCGAGCGGCAAGGTTTCCTACCGCCTCGACGGCCTCCTCGGCACTCCCACCACTGCTAGTGGTAGTCGGTCGTTTTATATCGTTCTGGATAGCGACGATGGTCTTCTTGTATCCCTCCTCCTGCTTCTTGTGGTACGCGGCTTTGCGCTGCTGCTCTGACGTTTCAGCGGATACCTCCGGGGACTGAGGACTGCCACCGTCACGTACATTTAAGAAGACTTTGTTTCGGAGGGGCGACAGGTGAAAGTGTCGCCTCGCTTGCTTGAACTCCCGAGCCTCCTCCTTTGTCAAGTTCCTCTCTTGCGCCAACTTGACATATCGGTATAGTTGCGCTCGTCCAGGTCTCCGTGTGCCTAGTTGTCGTGCTCGACGGACGCCTTCAAGGCCAAAGAGTTCTCGGATGAGATAAAGACTTCCTGTCACAACTACTGGACCATACTGGCCAGCCTTCTCGCAAGCCCATGGCAGAGCCTTCGCAATGGTGGGTTCTCCACCGTACACTTGCTCAGGAGTCTTGACAATGGTCTTGCCATGGTCGGCGCCGTAGTTGGCGGGTGCAGGCTGCGGGTCGTTGGTGCCGGGAGTAAACTCGACAAAAGCAAGGTTGTCATGGCGCTTGACAACCTTTTCGATAATTCGGTGGAAAGGCTTGTGCTTGCTTGAAGACATACCCATTACCCAGGTGACTGGTTGATCTGGTTTCCGCATGTGCTTGTCGACATGGCTAACCAGTCCCTCGATTCCC
Source organism: Fusarium euwallaceae (assembly GCA_002168265.2). Taxonomy (NCBI): domain Eukaryota; kingdom Fungi; phylum Ascomycota; class Sordariomycetes; order Hypocreales; family Nectriaceae; genus Fusarium; species Fusarium euwallaceae. Next base: position 1,811,985 of record NHTE02000014.1, read on the forward strand.
AACATGTTGTGAGCTCCATCGACGAGAATGCTTCTTGGTTCAAGACCAGAAGCCGGTGGGTAGATCTGTACTGTCTCCATTCGTCCGGGCAAGAAGGGGTTCGTATCCATGAGTTTGTTCAAGTCAATTTCTTTTAGAGGAAATAAATGGCGGAAAGCGAGAGCAGCACAGAGAAGGTTCTGGACTTGGTAACTCTCAAGCTTCCACTTTGAGTTGTCGAGAGTCATGAGGAAGGGCTCAGCCTTCCAGGTGAGGATGATATCTGTTCCTACCTGGCGAGCGTGCTCTCTGAGGGCATGAATAACGGAGGGAGGATTAGTATGGTCGACGATACAGGGGACGTTTCTTTGCATAATTCCACCCTTGACCTTGGCAATGTTCTCAATAGTGTTACCGAGAAACTCTTGGTGGTCAAGGCCAATCTTTGATATGACGGTGATAGCCTTTTCCTTCATAGCATTGGTAGCGTCGGTGGCTCCACCCATGCCAACCTCGACGATGCCGTAAGGAACATGCATCTTGTTGAAGACGCGGAAAGCGGTTGCTGTCTCGAGTTCGAATGGTGATAGGCCCTCGGGATCTTCGCCGTGTTGAAACCTCCAGTTAGTGGCGATGCGCTCCCACTTAGCCTCAACGTGCCTCATCTCCATCTCGTACATCCGCGGATTCACATAGAGGCCATTGATGGTGACACCGTTATGTCTCTCTGGGAAGGCGGGTGATGTGAAGCTCCCGTAGCTGAGCCCGGCGAGCTTGAACAGGCCGGCGAGAAAGGCACATATTGAGCCCTTGCCATTGGTACCGGCGACATGAACACCTTTCCACTCTTGAGTGTCCGGTACAACCCGGCTGATTCGGTCGAGGCCTAACCGAATATCTCGATAGCCAGCCTTCCTCTTGTTGGCCAGGGCTCGATAGATGCGGTTAATGGCGAACTGGATTTCCTGTGCGGAAGACATGGTGAGGGTGAGACGGCATTTCACCGAGCCCGGCGCTGCGGAGACGGGGTGCCTTAGGAGGCTCCGAGGATGCTAATTGATGCAATCCCGGGATGAATTGACAGATTAGGATGCCTGGGAGTTGGATATCGGCATCAGCATCAACGCATGAGAGTGTCTATCACGGGCCATTATTTTTCGCTTGAGGCGAGGAAGTCTGGAATCATTGACCCACTCTTGGAGCACCCGCCACAATACCCCTCCGCCACAGGTGGCCAAATCCGTTATCGGTCGAACCGATAGCACGAGCCACATCTGATACGATTTGCTAGTCCCCTGCCAACTTGTTTGACGCTTCTTCGCAAACCTGCACCAATCACTAACAGCCCTCATCACGCGAGACACGCTTCACTCAACGCGCACGCGCGCGACGAGACTTTAAGCCTTGCCACCGTCTGATTGGCTACTCCATTTCGTCACTTCTTCTCGAATGAATCTATACCCCCCGCGCCCCTTTGCTGGACCATCTTGGACTCCATTCTTTCATCCTCTCCACCGGTTAATTACCCGCCCGCTTCACGCTTCACGTTTCCGGCTCTAGGCAGCGCCGTCATCTCATCAACCATCCATCTCATCTTTCTTCAGGCCAACATTTGAACATTTTTGGCATTTTGCATTTGTTCAAGTGTTGATTATTTTTCGACTTCTTTTTTCTTGTCGCTCGCTTTTTAGCTTTCATTTCCATCGCTCCTACAGCCATGGGTCTACCGTAAGCGCCGCCTTGTTTTTTTTCTTTCTTTCTCGGATGCCTCTCGTTGCCATCGCGCCAACGCAGTGATCCCCGGTCGATCCATCTTTCGCTATCGCTTCGCAAGCCGGCGCATCATAGATCGTGCTCCGACCGTGAATCCGCCTTGCCGTTGCATTAAACTACGAGGCCGTTGGTGCATTTCAACTTTGTGTCGCCGAGTAAAGATTGACTTTTGGACATGTACTGATTTATGGATCTATAGATTGTTTATCGCCCCTGTCGAGTCAGATCTCCCACCTAAAGCTTCAGACAAGAGCAGAGCTACATCACCGAGCCGTGCTGCTAGATACCAACGCTATGCACGTCCACAGGAATATCGTGAGCGCCGCGCTGCATTGCGCCGTCAAATGAACATTCGCGATCGCGAGCGCGGGGAACGAGACTTCATGGCAAGATGGCGACCCAGCCCCTTGAGAGAGAGCCACCTGGTGTCGAGGATTGGTCCTGATGTCGATGCCGTGACGGGTCCCAATGTCACAGAACCCATGCGATTTCGCGAAGGCCCCGAGTCGAGGCCTGAAGATCGGCGAAGGAACACCCTTGAGGAACAACTCACCTCTCTGTTCAGGGACAACTGGCCCCCAGCTGGAACGACGAATGAGCAGCCAGATGACCAGGTTGATCTTGGATGGTGGACATTTGAAACTCTGCCGCGATACAACCGGACTCGAGTTGTCAGTTCTTGGACTCTGTTCTTGCCAGTTGAGCATCATCGCTAACATACTCTCTAGGTTGGTCCGGTTAGCTTTCAGCAGGAGGAAGATGGACCTCTGCGAAGGCCTCCCCCTCCCGTTCAACAGCCGCCCATGACTACTCGCTCATCAAGCGCCGAACAAGAGAGAAGACGCCGACGAGCCGACATTCGCAACCGCGCAATGGCTAGGCTTGAAATGACTGAGCGTCGACGCAACGCAACCTCCCAACCAAACCGAGGTCTTGATGGACTTGGTGATCGCGACAGAAGCCTCAGCCCTGAGGTGTGGGACACACTTTTGACTACCCTCACACCTGACCCTCAGCCACCCAGCGCGGGCTCATCTTTTGCATCGACTGTTGCATCTCAGAGTGCTGGCGCATCAACAAGCACACCTCTGACTGCTCCAGACCCGCCCAACGACACATCCGCTGACCAGGCTTGTGAATCGGGCTGCGAAGGTTCAGACACAGAATCGCCTGATTATGAGCATCCCGACTTTGCGCTAATCCGTCGTCGCCGGGATGCGTTGCGACGTGTTCGGGTCCGAGTGCCTGATTACAACTTGGATGGACCGGTCGACGGGCCTATCAGCCGGGGTAGTGGGGCAGTCAACTCCGACTACTCGGCCGCTCGGCGGCGACGATCACCGTACGGCCCCTTGCCCAGCGGGGAGGATGCCACGGGAAACACGGCCGAGCTGGACGGTCCATTGCCTCTTGCTAATCAACGCCCTCGTCATGGTTGGGTGGGACAATTATCTGTAGGAAACTCGGATGACGAGCAAGTGTTGGAGCGATGGGGGGTCACTCGAGAGGGTTCAACAACATCGGGAAACAACACAACTGTTGGAGACGACGATTGGGTAGGAATGCAGCGCATTGTTCGAAGTCTGGCTCGCCGTGAAGACATACCGGACGAGTGGTGGGCCGAGGCAGGCCTCAGCCGAAACTTGCCAGGAGATGGGCCTGAATGAGCGAGCGGGCACATTTGCTTTGTATTTTATGACGGACCAAAACTGACATGGTGCTCAATGGGTCAGGAAAACAGCAGCGAGGAAGCGTCGGAGTGTAGGAGGTTTAGATGTCTGAGTATACTGGGACGGCCAACGGTTAATGGGTGTTAAGAGTCAATTCTGTATAATTTGTGTTTTACTAGCTCTCGTGCGGAAACTTGCCCACGCTACAATTCAATATCATGAGCCATTCATGTTGGTCACGGAGTGCTTTGACTGCTGGGCTTATTGTGAGGGCGTTTTGGATAGATTTGCGGCGTCATGCATGTGCCTGGACCCTCATCGAGGTAGACAGGCCCTGGCAGATGCAAAACGATGGTGGCTTGAAGTACCTTGTCTTCGGAACGGCTGCGTGCTGTTGGTCGCGATAACTGGTGGTCACAAATGAGAAATACGAGGGCGTAAGGTGTCAAGATGCGAGGGTTTCTACGGCCCTTGGTGCAGTTGACCGTTGAGGGTGCCAGGGCTCTATTGATGGCATCCGCGCGTACAAAGTTACCAACCAATTGGTAAGACGCGGAATGGACGAAACTAGGATGCCCTGCCGCATTGACGAATACTGTATCCCCTGGCCATCGACGGAGGGTGCGAGACATCGTCATGCCAGCGTCACGTTAGGATGGCCAAGAGTGATTGCGCTTTGATCAGGGGATAGCCTGAACGTCTTGGTTACTGCTTACAACGGAGTCTCCCCCCACGACTCGAAATCGATCGGCAGCGAAATATCCTTGACCAGCTACGGACAAGGGGGTAGTCGACATGGTGTGAAGAAAAGAAGAGGTAAGCGTACTTCTCGAGTTGGCATGGCCGCGGCGATGCACTCCAGATCGGAGGTTCGCAGCCCCCCCCAAGTCTGTCGTACATACCGGGATGAGACGCATTAGTGGCCCGAGGCTAGGGGCGGTAGTAGATGATAGATCGGTATCGCTTTGCGGTTGCGAGCAGGGAAGCCTCACTTGTCACTACGGTTTGGCCGAGAGTTGGCGTTGTTGGGTCGTTCGCTTACAAGTCATCCTGGCCGTAACTAGTAGTTGAGGCGTCGCAGGAGCTGGCTGAAAGAGAATAAGCCGGGTGTGTCAAGAGGTGAGTACATTGTGCGCATGACGATGGATCCAGGCACACAATGGGATTCCTCGGCCACTTTCTTTTTTCTGATTGTCCTTCCATCCTGCCGGCGGTGAGAGGCGCACCAATGTCGTAACCCGTTCGTTTTGTGCTGTAGTTCCGGGGGATGGTTTACCTTACTCGAGAGCGATGGAGATGTCTTGGAAATTCTGCGACACTTTCATTAGGAGTGTCGCCCAATGAGAATGAGCGGAACATGTTGCCCTTTCGGTTCCATCGGACAGACAGCCTTACAAGGGGACTGGAGAGTGAGAGTTGTGAGTGAATGCATTGCATTACATGACATGGCATGGCATGAACTCGGGCTGTTTCAACGGTCAAGCCAAAGCATTGTCGAGGAAAGACACTAGTTTGTAAGTCAGATATGAGCCATCATGATCATGATGGAGATCTGCAGTCTGCCGTTCCCTCAGGTATGGATGGATTGATGTGCCTGGGTGCTTCGTTGTCGGCGTGGTTGCTGCTGTTGGGTGTCACCAGCAGAGAGCCACCTCACCTCACCTCACTGTGGAGAACCGGGGGTCATCCATGCGCGGGCGATGCGATGAGCCAGTGGGGAACAGCCCGCGCTGCCCGCTCAATGCCGGGAGACAGCCCTGTAGAGGTATCGGGACCTGCGGCCCAGTAGCGGGCCATCCCTCTGCAGGGCGCTGAAGAGCGCTGGAGCGGGTTACAGAGGCAGCGGCCACTCGGCGGAGGCCAGCAGGCAGGGACCGTAGGTACGGGTACCCGGGCCCGGCGTAGGTAGGTTGGGTTGCGAGAAACAACACCTCAAGCGAGCGCAGGTCCATGATTGGGGATCAATCTTTTGGTCCAGTCGAGCCAAATTTCTGCCCAGTTGTCACTCATTCTTCTATTTTCTCTCTCTTGCAAACTTGACCGTCTGATCCCCTCCTTGCTGCCTGGGCCTCTGTGCGTAGTCCAACCCGTCTCTCGTTTTAGCGGCCGCACGAAACGAAACGAACCTCTGCTCTCTCTTCGTCTCCCCTCCGACAACCCTTGACTCGATCACGTTGACGACCTCGACCACCCTGCGAACCGCACGATCTTCGAGACGAGACGACCGACGTTGCTGAGCGGCCCAAAGACGATCCCAATCTCAACTTCGCATGTAGAAACGAACCGTTACCGCTCCTTTACCCTCCCCTGCCTCGATCTTTGCCGGGAATGAGATCTCCGTCTTGACACAGAAACCCGGTTCTCTTCCTTGTCGCCCCCCTCTGCTCGTCCCGAGGAGGCAGATTCTCAACTGGCCGTCGCTATAACCGAGCCTCACGCAGTGAGAGCGTGCCTGAGAGATGCTGCCCGAGCGGCAGTTCCACGCCAATGGCCGCGCCGCCGTGGCCAGCCGCGAGCGACCAATGCCTGGCACGCCTTCTCGCAAAGAGAAGCACCGCGAGAGCTCTGCCCTGCAGGATCCGGGGCTCAAGGACTACGTGCGTACACTCTCTAAGCCCCCGCGACAAACTTTTTTGCTGGACGAAAGGAGGAAGCAAGCGTCTGGGTTCAGAGAGAGTTGTGCCAAAGTGCTAACGTTATAACTGCGTGCAGCGCTTAGGTGAATGCCTAGGGAAGGGCGCTTTTGGATCCGTATACAAGGCTTTCAACTGGGGTAACGGCGAGGCGGTTGCTGTCAAGCAGATCAAGCTCGCGGATCTGCCAAAGAGCGAACTGCGCATGATCGAGGTTGGTATTTCCGGATAAGTTTGAATAACGGGAGTTTATGGGGTTGCCTGGAACCGAGATGCTGACGGAGTGACGATTAGAGTGAAATTAATTTGCTCAAGAATCTTCATGTAAGAAGCTCCCTCTGCAGATGGTATAACTTCTGACCACCGCAGCACGACAATATTGTCAAGTATATTGGATACGTCAAGTCTGTTGACGCCCTCAATATTATTCTCGAGTACGAATTCCCTATGGATCTTCAAAAACGCCTGGCTGACCAACTAGGTACTGCGAGAATGGTTCCCTGCACTCGATCTGCAAGGCTTATGGCAAATTCCCCGAGAATCTCGTTGGTGTCTACATGACCCAAGTCCTACAGGGACTTCAGTATCTCCACGACCAGGGTGTTATCCACAGAGACATCAAGGGCGCCAATATTCTCACCACCAAGGATGGAACGGTCAAACTCGCGGATTTTGGGGTTTCCACCAGCACCCTAGCTGGTGGACAGGACAAGGAAGCGCAAGTTGTTGGCACACCCTACTGGATGGCCCCTGAGATCATCCAGCTCTCTGGAGCGAGCTCTGCCTCTGATATCTGGAGTGTTGGTTGCACCGTCATCGAGCTTCTCCAAGGAAAACCCCCATACCACAACCTCGCCGCCATGCCTGCGCTATTTGCCATCGTGAACGACGACCATCCCCCTCTACCTGAAGGAATCTCGGCGGTTGGTTCACCCAATTGTCCCTGTCGCCCTTTGCTGACTTGATTCAGGCCGCCCGAGACTTTCTGATGCAGTGTTTTCAGAAAGACCCAAATCTTCGTGTAACAGCCCGCAAATTGCTCCGCCATCCTTGGATCACAGGCTGTCGTCGAACCGAAGCACCCGTATCAAAAGCACCAGCCAATTTCAGCGACGCTGTCGAGGAGGTTAAGCAGTGGAACAAGGCGCTCAAGTCATCCGAGTCATCGCTCCGAGCCTCGACTGGCTCCGAATCAGGCCCCTCGACTCGGTTCCTCGGTGGGACGCCCGCCAAGGGTTCTTTGACTCTCGCAAAGCCCCGACCTGGCGCTGAAGCTTTCAGTAAGCCTGAACTTGCTGGTATGTGTAAATCCCTCGGCGATCCGGTCGCCTTAAACCGCAACCGGGCATTTGGCGTCTTCGGTCGACCGAATCCGTTCAAGCTCCCTTCAGGGACTGACATTAATCTACGCAGATGACGACAACTGGGATGACGACTTTGCAACAGCCATCTCACCGAGTGCCCTGCAGCTACCCCATCTCAAGCCTCAGGATAATTTTGGCGGCCTCTTGTCCAGCGACCGCCTCAAGGCGTTTGCCTCGGTGAATGATGGAAGAAACGACAGTAGCGCCTACGACGACGACTTTGAGGGAGAACTCATGACGATAAAGGGCCCGAATCACTGGCAGGACAATGATCCTCAGGAGCAGACGATCCGGCCTCTACCGAAGAAGACCACCAAGACACCAGAGCCCAAATCACACAGCCGGAACAAGTCGAGCTCGAGCAGGGCCGTAGGCTCAGGCAGGACCAGATCGCCTACGAAATCACACTTTAACAAGTTTGAGCTCCCATCGAGACCAGACGTTGTATACCGCGAGCACAGCGTCGAGGACTTTTCGGATCTTTTCGTGGATAATGATAGTGTATTCGCCCACAAGGTGAATCAGGCTGTACGAAGAGTAGGTTGTACGTGTCATGATGGACTATCAAGGCTCACAATTTCGCAGGGCTCACGGCAGAGCGATGCACCACAACTTTTCCATCCATCAGACCTCACGACCCTACCAAGATCAATGCAGGATCCCGTTGGGAGCAGCATCAAGAAGAAGCCTAGCTCTCGACCATCCGTGCTTCCCGATCGACCAATGCGTCGTACTCGGTCATCGATAGAGATTCAGAAATTTGCAGAGGACGACGACGAAGATTTTAGCGACATTTTCGGACCCGAAGACTCGATAGCCGAAAAGGAGGAGAGCGAAAGGGGTTCTGAGGATGGTGGATTGATGCTCATGTCACGCGTTTCGAGCAACTCCTGGCTAGGAGACGACGAGGACGAGGATGATCCGTTTGCGTCGATGAACCCAGGATGGGACGAGATGGACTTGGAGGCAAATATTGCCAGGGATCGACACGCCAGGTTAGCAGAGAAGGTTGAGGGATTGGTGAGGTCGTTGAAGACGACAGAGGGCGAGGACGCCCTAGCTGAGTTCTCTGAGGACCTTGTGAGTCATGTCAACCTTTTGATTGGGGATTTACTAACCATGTGTAGCTTGCCTTGCTATGGGAGAACAGCGAGGTGAAGAACTTGATTATCAGCGCCCACGGATTGCTACCCATTCTTGAGATCCTAGAGCCATGTACAGTCAAGAGCAGGCAGTACATGATATTACAGCTGCTCAAGGTTGTCAATGCAGTAAGTTTGCAATTGCCTTTATCGAGAGACTGGCTAACATTCCAAGATTATCCTGGATGACGTGGAAATTCAAGAAAACCTCTGCTTCGTTGGTGGAATTCCCATCATTACAAAGTTTGCTGCACGGCAATATTCTGACGAGATTCGTCTCGAGGCAGCTGCCTTTGTTCGTCAGATGTATCAGACATCTACACTAACACTACAAATGTTTGTATCTGCAGGTGGTCTTAACGTCCTGGTCGAGTTCCTCGATGAAGATTACGATGTTACGAGAGACTTGGTACTTATTGGAGTCAACGGAATCTGGAACGTTTTTGAGCTTCAGGGTCCAACGCCCAAGAACGACTTTTGCAGAATCTTTTCACGAAGCAAGATTCTTTATCCATTGGCACTGGTCCTACACAGGGTTCTTGACGAGGAGGGCGAAGATGAGCTCGGCGAGCTTATTGAGGGACGAATTGTCAACATTTTCTATCTCTTCAGCCAGGCGGAGAACTACGTCAAGGAGGTAGTGGCAGATCGGCAGGTGCTGAAGAGCGTACTGAAGGATCTACGCCGCATGACGCCTATCCACCAGATTACGATGCTCAAGTTCATCAAGAACCTATCGATGCTTTCGACAACTATCGAATCGCTACACTCGGCTGACGCTATCGAGTTCTTGATCGATCTTCTCAGCTACAGCATGAAAAAGGGCCAGACCCATTTCCGCGAGATCTCAAACCAGGTCCTCAACACCTTGTTCAACCTCTGTCGTCTCAGCAAGGAACGCCAGGAGGATGCTGCAGTTGGTGGTATTATCCCGCTGCTTCTACGTATCATGCAGACCGACCGCCCACCGAAGGAGTTTGCTCTTCCGATCCTCTGCGACATGGCGCATTCAGGATCAAAGGGGCGGAGATATCTATGGCAGAACAAGGGTCTCGACTTTTACGTGTCATTACTTACGGATCAGTACTGGCAGGTTACAGCGCTCGACGCCATCTTGATTTGGCTGCAGGAGGAGACGGCCAACGTGGAAAGCCACCTTGTCGAGGGTAGCTTCACGCGTGCCATTGTCAGCTGCTTTAGCACAAACAAACTCAACGCCTTCGATTCGAATCTTCTGGAGCCGTTGCTCAAGCTGCTGCGCCTGAGCCCGTCAGTTGCGGCGTCGCTGGCGAAGCCCGAGATGTTTGCGGGTATTGCGCAGCGCCTGGGACACAAGAAGGCTGTTGTACGGCTGAACCTCCTCAGGTTGGTGAGGACTATTGTGGATGCTTGTGAACCTGGATTGGGCAGTGGTGATGGAACACGGTCACTCAACAGCTCACAAGTGCGGTCTCTCATGGCTGCAATTCAGACCCTATCAGAGAAGGACTCGGCTGTCCTGGTGCGAAACCTGGCTTCGGAGTTGGTCAAGTCGAATATCGAGGGCAGCGGAAGACCTCACGACAACGTGCCGAGTTCTGTACCAAGTTCGACCTCATCACGTCGGGGATCGCGACGTAATACGAGCTACACGCCCCCTGGACTGCACTCGTCCGTGTCGGTTCCGCAAACGCCAACTCACAGAAGCCGCGCCAGCCTTGCAGGAAATGCCTACATAGAAGTAGCAGCGAGCCCGCGACGCTCGGCGGCGGTGGAACGGGAGGGTATTCTGTATCGGCCGCGGAGCAGAGATGGTCCTACGGGGATTCCCCGACGTATCAGCGGCGAATTTCTCTCCCATAGTGCCGCCGCGGGCAAGAGCCGACTCCCGCGAACGTCTCTAGCTGGCGGTAGTGGCTCACGATCAGCGGTGGGTGTCAGCGGCAACGGTAACAGCTCTGTCATTGGGTCACGAGGTGATATCCCCATGGTCGTCCGCAGTGAGAGCAGCATGAGCAACAAGGAGAACGTAGGTCGGGCACCAGGCAGCCGCGATGGCCTAGGCAGCCGAGACGGAGGCATGCCGCCGCCAGCTGGTCTATCAGGTGCATCAGGGGCGTCGGGAGCCGTGGGTAAGAGACGGAGCCGAGTGCCAGGTGAGATCAAGTGGCCTTGATGAACAGAGCATGAGATGAGAGAGAAGCATGAAGATACATGATTTTGTACATGAGAAGACATGATGGAGGGGGGGTGTTGAAGCGGATGTCATGATAGACGCGATAACACGAGGGGGGCAGCGATACAAGGCGTACAAACGCAAAAGATCAATACGAAGCAATTCTTGCTATTCTAGATGTCTGTTCATTTTGTTTTTTCTTTAATTGGGAACCTCGCTCTGGACATGTTGCATTGACACTTGTCACCAATGAGGCAGCCCTAAGCCCTGCTACCCAGAGAACGGCCCTGACACTCCCTTGACCTAGAATCCGTAGTGTCGTCAGAAAGAAGATGATTCTCAGAACCTCTCTCGAACATTAATTAAGCTGGTTATCAACCTAGAAGCGAAAATGGTTTCGTCCCCTATGGGTTTGTCGACCAGGGCCCCAGAGGCAGGAAGACTCCCTAGCACTGCAGAACTAGGCATGCACTCACTATGATAGCTTCGAGATGTTTGCTAGCCCTCGAAGTGTTTGATTTAGATATAACGCCACTCCCGTCGGCTCGGGGCGCTTTAGGCTAACGGTTTACCTAAAAGCAAACAAAAAAGATGCAGTCATGATGCGATTGCTTGCCTGATTCGGAAATCCTTTATGATGAATGTTGCCTAAGGTGCAACGGTCGCCACGTGACAGCCTCAATTTCAATCAACACCAAACCCAGGCCATCACCAGAACATGTCTCAATCACCAGGACCTCAAAAATGCAAAAAGAAAGAACCCAGAAGGCGCTTGGGATTGCTCCCGCCAGGGCTTGAACCTGAGACCTTCGCATCACCGATATTACAGTGTAAACTGAAGTATTAGTACGACGCTCTAACCAACTGAGCTACGGAAGCCGACTGGGTGTGGATTGAGCGGATGACCCGCTCTTGGTTGGAGGTGGCAGGCAGTCAGTCAGGCTAACAAGGAAGGGCAAGACTGGAAAGGTATTCATCCATCCGTGATGTGAAGGGGAAGGCAGAGTTCACTGACAGCTGTTGACAGAGTCAAGGGTGCATTTGTTCGTCATTAGTTGCATTAGCGGTTGTGCTACTGATTCAAATGCAAAAAAAGCCAAGGCTCCAAAATCGCCACGTAGCGAGCAAAACCTTGTCGGAACAACATAAAATGTGTCGATTATGCTTAACTCAAATCCCAGGGTCCAACAAGCCCAAAGATCCACTAAACCCACAAAGGGGATGTTCAAACACGAGATGAGGCCTCTTCTTAACGAACAAAGATAGAAACACACGAGAATTGCCGAACTTGACTAACAAAGAAAGCCTCGTTTCACACGCGTCGTCGGTGGGCGGCTCGAGTGGCTGACAGCAAAGGTCTCCACCGGCAAGTCAAAGAACCGGTTTTCCCAGCCGCCTCTGCAAACAAGGGGGACCGACCGATCATGACGCAAGCGCCTGGGACCCGCGGCAGGCGACGATTGGTCGGGACGTCATTGCCGCGTGTGGAAATGGCCTTTGTTTCTGGCCATGATTTGCAGGGCGATGCTTGGTCAAACCCTGGTTTCTGATTCTTTGGCGGCTGGGGTTTGTTTCTTCGTTTGCTTGGATGGCTGTCGTTTTTCTTTGAACCCGTGAATCATGTTGCATCATTATTGTTGGAGGGAATGCCTATATAGGGCACTCCCACACCTCCCAAAGGGGAACATGAGAGAAAGATTTATTCCTTTCTGGACATTCCCTATTTTGCTTATACTTTTGAGAATATTCGACTAGGACGACTGTGATAGGAGACACGACTTATACCATGTTGTCGAGGTTTTTTGTCTTTTTCCCCTTGGTGTTATCCTTGGTGGCTTTTATACTCTCTATCCTATGCCTCTTTGCTGGTCATAATGAAGGCTTTATGGAAGAGTATGCTGTAGCACGGGTAAGTTAAGAGTTGCCTCATACATCTTTCCGTACTGACAAGTTTAGCTCAACACCTCCATGATCGGTCAAAACTTGATCGATACCAGCAGCGACGCTTCCACCAGCGAGGAAGACGACGACAGCATCCTCGGTAGTGTCAAGGACAAGTGGAACAAGGCCAAGGAAAAGGTCAAGGAAGAGATCAACGACATTACAGGCGAGGTCGCCGATGAGTTGGCCGACAGACTTGGTGTTTCTGAGTGGTACTCTATCCATGTCATGTCGACATGCGACGGAGACTTTAAGCCCAATGCCACGAGCCCCGGTGCTGGGTTCAACGTTACCAACTGTACCAACTCAGCCCCTGAGAGTGAGTTACCCAAGATGCAACACTAAGAAAATTATACTAACGTTTTAGAACGCTTCAATCTTACCGAGATGCTCGACCATCAGCTCGAGGTCGGCCCATTCCAGCTCAGCCTAACCGATATCAACTGGCCCGACGACATTCAGGACTCCATCGATATGCTCAACTCGGCTCTGCTCGCCCTGTTCGTGCTTTACGTCCTCGGTGTTGGCTTCTCGGGTCTCGCCATGCTAGGAAGTCTCGCAGCCTTCTTCCTCTTTTCGCGCCGTGGTGTCAACGCAGCCAACCTCGGTCTCGCGGCTCTCGCAGCGCTGTGTCTCACAGTAGGCAGCATTGTCGTGACAGTCGCAGGAGACAAGGGTGTCGACAAGATCAACGATGTCGGCGATGACGTTGGAATCTCTGCATCTCTTGGCACAAAGTTCCTCGCCTTGACGTGGGCATCTTCCGGACTCATGATCGCTGCGACAATCTATTGGACTACACACCTCTGCCTCATGCGACGTGAGCGAAAGCGACAGTGGACACCTCGCAAGGCCAGCTACTAAAGATCTCTAACGACTAGAATGATTTACACACTTTCCTTTGGTAAAAAATCGGGGTTTGGGGGTGGCGGCTATGATACCAGAGTGTTTAAACTTGCTTATGGGGTGTTGAAAGAATGATTCCCTCCTTTTTTATGACTTTACACATATACGGATATACACACACAGCCACGCAACTGGCATACGAACAAATTAGTTAAATATCAAATAGTAATAAGATAGCTGGTCTATCCAACTTTTGAGTCTCAAGTGTCATGCGTGCAATGTTTAAAGGATCGCCTTGGTAGACCCCTGAATAGTGCTTGTGACGTCACCGCCTCCCTCGAATAAAGTGACAGGCATCCAAACTGTCGTGCCACACCAACCACCAACATTGTTTTGTATGCGTCATGACATGGGCAAACTTGATTTGAATCAAGAACTCTTCTAGATTTTTACTTTGTAGCAAATGTTTGTCGCTTCTCGTCTCAACCTGCCTCGACTTTGGGGAACGTCTCGTCCTACAGGCTACCGAACCATGCCTGGTGGCTTCCACGATGAAGAGTCCGGCTCAGGAGAGTCAGACTCGCTACTCGACCGCGGGCAACGAAGGGTCCGACGCTTCTGGGATGGCTTTGTCGACTTTGCTTTTCAGGGAAACATTCTCCAGATTGCGTTTGGTCTAATGTGAGTGATATTGCGGTGTGTACCTAGGCTTCAACGCTGACAGTGATAAGTCTCGCCGCTGCCTTTACAGACTTGGTCAAGTCGTTTGTCAGCGATGTTCTCATGCCGCCCATATCTATTATTCTCCCGCTCAACAAGAACATGGAGGAGAAGTTTGCTGTGCTGAAGCCTGGACCCAACTTTGACTCGTCGAAGGGTTACAACACGTTGCATCAGGCGCAAGATGATGGCGCCGTTGTCATGGCCTACGGGTGAGAAACATTCCTACAGTTTCTTTTCCAGAGATTAACGGTATCAGGTCGTTTATCAATCAGGTCATATCATTTGCCATGCTTGGCCTCTCGCTGTATGGCCTTGCACATCTGTACCAGCTCGCTTCGACTGAACCTATCATCAAGCACACCAAGAAGTGCAAGTACTGCAGACAAAGGATCAATGAAAAGGTGAGAGAGATATTCTTCAACGTGAACTACTGGCTAACAAACACAGGCTGCGCGATGCATCCACTGCACGAGCTGGCTCGATGGGAGAGAGGATCAGCACTGACTGCAACCATGATACCCCATTGTCTTTGTCGATTAGAATGCGATACTTGCGACATTCAGGTGCATTTTCATTTTCACGGTCATGATTTTGCGCCTTTTATTGACCGCTTTCGTTCCTCTTTCCACTCTTTCTATAGCTTTTTGCATGATGTTGCATTTGTTCGAGCAGATCGATATACCCTGGTAGCATTATATAGAAATCCTTGATCAACACAATGTGATAGCCAATTTTGGTTGTACAATTCCCTTGGTGACGAAAACGGCTACCTACTTGTACATGAGATATATTTCTCAAAGAGTCATAATTTTTCAACAAAAACAATAAAATTGAAGTAAAAAAAGAGCCGCTTTCAGCACGGGGCGTCCTGTACCTGAAGCTACAGCGGAACGCGGAGAAACTTGTCCCCACATTTTCGGTGGCTCCTACCTAAACGGCCTAACCTCAGTGGTTGCTGTGCAACTGCCCAAAATTGGTTCCCGCCAAAAAGTCAAGTCAACTTGGAGAACTCAACTCAACCTTGGGGGTGGCATCCATCGCATGTGAACGTTGACACTCTTCACCTCATCAATCACCCAATCCTCACCCTCATTCACATCGTCGACCTCCATCTCCCTTGCGCCGGCGAGCAATCCTTCTCTCCATCATGGCTCCTCTCATCCTTCACAACGTCCCCGACGACGAGTGCTACGTTGGTGACGATGGCATCAAGCGGCCATACGCCATGTATTTCAATCAGTACGTCCCTCCACCATCTTCTTCCTCCCTAAGCTGACATTTTTATCTAGACAAGATGGCCCTCAGGGAAGCACTCGCTCGCGCCGCACCGTCGCCGAGTCTGGCTCGTTTGGCAAATCTAATCGTCGTTCCCGATCACGAACAGGGACACCCGCCCGAGGCCGCGAGAATGCCACCCTCGCCGCCGCAGACAAGCTTTTTGGTGACTGGGTTAACAGCCAGGCCGCTGCCGCCCCTGCGCCTGCCGTCCAGCGTAAGAACAGCGGCATGATGCAGGAGGAGGCAGCCGCTCAGCGACCCGTCACGTCTACCCCCGTTGAGATTATCCTCCGCGGTTACCGATCGTCCACCCAGCAATACGCTGCCATCTCGCGATACGAAGGGCTGGCTGGTACCATCCTCGAGGATTACCCCCGTGAGCCTCCTGCGACTCAGCGTCGGTACAAGTCTGAGCTCCGAGATCCTGCCTTCACGCGACGCCGGACCTTGACCGCGGATGAGCGAGCGCTGGTGAACCGGGCAGATGGTGGAGAGCATTGGGTTAAGATTACATTTGGAAGCAGAGAGGCTGGTGAGACGGCCATCTATGCTAGTCCTCAGAGGATACTGGGACACTTGGTGTATGCTGAGCCTTACCGAGGGCACCCCCCTGCCAAGGACGAAGCTTGCCCCGATGTTGACAACGCTGTGCCCGACCTTTCGCGATCTCAGAGCATGCCCGCCCCTACCCCTAGGACCAAGAGCTTCAGTGGAATGCCCACTTCGTTCAACAGCCGTCTCCTCGACCTTTCTCCTCCTCACTCGCAAACATCCAGCCTCACCATGGACACGGGAACCATCAGCCAGTCAACCGCAACTGTTACCGAGCCGCTACTTCAAAGCAACGCCACGGGCATTGAGCCAATCGAGATAGAAGATAGTATTTTTTGTCGTCGCATCCCTACCGCCCGCCGTGCCACCCTTCTTCCCGCTGAGCAAGCACTCCTTCCTCAGCAGACAGTCATGCAACGCTTGGTCAATGCCATCCCCTTTGTCAAGTGGTTCGGTGGCAGCATGATTGGTAACGAGGTTCCCCGTACCGAGACTGGCGAATTCGACTGGACCCGCGCGAGTTTGTACTGGAAGCTCATCTGGTGGCTGGATGCCACATTTGGGCTGTTCAGTGGCGATGTGCTCAACGCCGACAAGGATGACTAGGAGATCATTTATTGGTTCTGGAAGCGCAGAGTCCGTCGACGCAACAGAAGCAAGAGCAAGAGCAAGAGGAAGCGAAAGAGCAGCAGAAGCCGCAGCCGCAACCCTGCTGCAGTGTATGAAGGATAAAGGTTAATCATTGGCCAAGGCGTATTACGGTCAAGGTCATGGCGTCAGGCGTGTGGGAATGAATGAATGGGCCATATCTGGTTCTGAATGGCCTACTTTGGGGGGCATAGGCGTAGGCATAGAGATCAAGAAATCCGCATAATGTTTGTACAACACTATCATATCATACCAACCAACGAGAACAAGTACCCATGCAAATCTATTGCCGGTCCCAGCCAGCCCTCCGTGAAGAGAATGTCTTGCAAAATAGAATACCCACACAAACGCCCTAACAGATAACTCCCGAAAGTAGACAGACCCAAGCATCATCATCCAGGGCTTTTAGCATCGTCACCACTCCACGCTGCGTCTGCAGAGCTGGCATCTGTGATGAAAGCTGGTGACCGTGTCCTTTCCCTCGCTGAATCAGAAGTCGGTGGCCTCCCTCTAGGCTCCTCCTCATTCTCGTGATCATCATGTCGTTCCTCCTCCCCGTCTGCTTCTGCAACAGGCATCAGCTCCGGTCTGTGCATTTCCTCATCCTCAAGCCCACATGGCACACTACCAGAAAGCGAATCAAACGTCACGTCCGTCGGTACACGGCGAATAGGCTGTGGAGAAAATGGTCTCGCGTTCCGGGGCTTGTTGAAGTCTGTTGAAAAGACACTGTCGCTGTCGTTACCCCCGCTGCTCTGCTTCGAGTCCGAGGCCAGTGCTGCGAGGGATTGGTATCGCTCGGCTTCCATGAGGAGGCTGTCGCTCCTAGCGTGGCCCGGTCTAGATGCCTCGGATCCTGTGTCGGCGAGTATGCTCTTTGGGGGCAGGATAGAGAAGAGCTTTGGTGTTTCTCCGCTGCTACCGCTGAGGTTTGTCGTGTCTTCCTCTGTCGCGAATAGATCTTGGCCCTTTTCTAGGAGGTCATCTAGACCACCGCCGCTCCAGCCTTTTCTAGCCAGGCCCTCGAATATGTCCACCTCTGCACGTACGAGGCTGCAGCTGGCGTCGACAATCCTCGCGCTTGTCTCTTGGCTCTCTCTCAGTAATGTGCGTGCGTGGTCTGCGTGTAGCGTCGTCAAGCCGTCGAGCTTCGTCGTTAGCTCGACCAGGTGGGCGCGGAAGCGCGAAACGTCACGCCGGCGCTGCTTGTGAAGCTTTAACCCTTCCTTCTCGAGACGCTTAATCTCCCTGCTCTGTGCCTTTATCTTTTGCTTGTACGTCTCTTCTTCATCATCGATAACGGTCTGCCACTTGTCGAGGTCGTGGAGCAGCGGTACCTCGAAGGACCGGTAAACTGTCTCGGAGAGGATCTGCTGGTGGTTCGCGACAAGGTAGTGGACGCCCGATGCCGACATGAGCATGTCGGCAGTACAAGAGCCCTTTGTGGTGAAGCTAGCCGTCATGTTGGCGCCAGAAGGGCCGATGGGCTCTGCGCGAGCCTCCTTGAGCCTTGCGCATGCTTCCAGAGCTGATCCAAAGGTAGAGGCGGCAGTAGATAACGCAGCGAGGGCAAGGCGATAAGCTTTTGCCGAGGAGAGGAGGTCCGAGTAAGCTTGCTGCGAGTTCTCAAGGTCGGCCTTGTTCAAGACGGCATGAGCGGGTCGTGGAGGCGGGGGAAGCGGTAAGCTAAACTGAGAGAGGGGATTCGCCGTGGACGCGATCGAATATATGGGAGATCCAGGAACTGGCGGTAGCTCCGATGGCGTGGGGGACGCAGCGCGAGAATGTTGTTGTTCCGAGGCCATGTTTGTGTGTGTGTTTTTGTTTACCTGAGGACTGGCAAACCTCTCGACGACGACGGACGGGTGCTCACCGAGACGAGGAGCATAGCTCGTATCTGAGCTTGAGGGATGATAAAGGGAAAAAAAGAGAGCGTGGGGGGGAAGGAAATGGATGAGGGATTGAATTGAAGCATATGACGGAGCAAGGTTTCGGAGACGAGGTGAAGCCGGGCCCCGGCGAACGGTTGGAGAAGCCCCGGGGATGGAGGGAGGAGGAGGTGACCCCACTGTAATCCTAGGGCACTTGGGTGGTCCCCGTCCAAACTGTACCCTAGCGCATTGGGCGTGGACAACGACGGCGCACGTCATTGAGCATCAAGAGGTTGTACCATCACGGGGTTATGGCCACGCGGCAGCAAAGAGTGGGGGAATGATTGGTCCATCTGACATGTTTCAACGGTCAATGGTTTCTAGCTTGTTTGTCTAGAAGAATCTCTCTCAAGTTCTACTTCAAGTAACGCCGTCTAAACATTCACCTTAGTTCTTGGGAGGGAGCTGCTGGCGAAGGAAAGCCTCCACCTCGTCCAGCTCCTCAAGACAAGCAGAATGACCCATACCACTAGATAATCAGCATACGTTCAAATTCGATAAAGATGTTAGACTTACGGGTACGTCTTCCAAGTCACATCGTAGCCAAGCTCCTTAAGCAAGTCAACACTCAACTTGCCCCGGTGCACATTAACAATGGGATCCGCATCACCGTGAAACATCTTGACGGGAGTCTGTCTGTTTGCGTCGGTGGGCGATACCATACCCGCGAAGCTCTGCGAGAGGAGAAGCCACGACGAGAGACCGATGATACCTCCTAGCTTGTTCTTGCAGGTCAGACCAGCCAGGAGGGACATGGCGCCGCCCTGGGAGAAGCCGCCGAGGACGATGCGCTCCGAAGGGATGCCGGCGTCAATCTCTTCCTGAATCAGGTTGTGGAAGTATTGCTGGCTTCGCTTGATACCCTCTGTATCCTCGTTACGAACGAGGGTGTTGACATCTCCGCCAAGTTGCTTCTACATAATGTAAGAAAATCTTATCAATGAGATGAAAGAGTGTTAACTTACCACGTCAAACCACCCCGGCATTCTCATACCCATGTTCTAAACGCCGTCAGTCCCAATCCCGTATCAAGAGCAATCCAAACTCACAACACTGATGGGAATTTGAGGAGCATGAGGCAAGATAAACTTAACCTCATCAAGCCTCGACCTCCTCCTCCAATTCTCAACCGCAGAAGCCCATCCATGACCAGTATCGCCTAGTCCATGGACAAAGATGACGGTGGCAGTGTGGCGAGACGCCGCGGGGAAGACGAGCGGGGCAATAGACATTTTGTCTTCTTTGTTAGGGGTGTCTGGTTTGTAATTCCAGATGGCGAGGAAAATGAGTGGGAGGATAAAGATGAGGAGCCAGCGGAAGATTGTGCTCTTGTTGTTCTGTTGCTGCTGCTCGTTGGACATGGCAAAGTGTTGAGGGTTGGTCCAATTAGAAGGTTTTGGTTGGGTTGGATGGTGCGGCTAGGTGGAGTTCGACTTTGGGTTACCCTAGAGGTGAAGCTGGAGATGGGATATCCTGATAATTTGCTGCTTTTCAGCCGCACTGGAGCCTTTTTGGCATTTTTGTAGCTAATATGGAATTTTTTAATTATATACGTTCTGTTTGTTCCATTTGGAATCCCTTCTCCGTAGATCCGGACCAGAATCCACCTCTAATTAATTGCTTCTTCGAGACATCAGCATAACCACAATTGGGTTGCTTTTGAGTACTTAACTTTATGTTCAGCTGTATCAAGTCACACTATGTACGTCGTATACCTCTTATCATACTATCGCATTGTGAATGGCTTCTCTCTTAACATAGGTGCCTGGTGACATATTGACACACACGTCAAGGCCGTTCCCGAGGGTGGGGGAGGGGAGGGCCTGTACAGGAAACAGTGCTGAAGACTGTATTTGATGTGAATGTATAATCATGAGCTAAGCTATCCATGAGTACTTGAGCCGGTTAGTATCGTTGTTATTCCGTAAATCCGAATAATGATCTCACTTTATCAGCCACAGTTCTCGATATCCGTTAAGCGAACATCTCCACCAGATGCTTTTTATCGATCTTGACAAATCGACAAGCAAGAAAGGATAACTAGAAATACATCTGGGGTCTCGAGAACATGAAGCTATACTTGGCTGTCGTTGTCAAGCAAGCTGCCCGTGGAACGAACGTCGGTGGTTGACCTTGCGGAACAGAGATAGGGCTGATGGAACGGCAAACTGTGGGGTTGGTAGAAACCTTGTCAGCCCGTGTGTGTCTCATTGGGTCCATGTCACAATGACAGATACCACAGAGACTGTTACTGTTGTACTTGTGAAATGAGGTAGAGAGACCATCAGACCGAAACGAAAGCGACTCTGCGAGGAAGAAAGTACCCGGAGCATCAAACCGAACTGAAATGCTTGCGAGGGCTGTGTGGTAATGCTCATAGGTTCCAATTTTGGGCCATCACATCATCAGTTGGTTTCATGGTCTAACGGTTATGACTGCGGATTCTGATTCCGCCAGCGAGGGTTCGACTCCCCCTGAGACCTTCTTTTTGCATCCCTTAATTTGATGGTTGGATGCTGTAGTAAAGCACTCACCAGCCCTATTTTTCTTTTCTTTTCTTTTTTTGCTTCTGATGCTTCCTCATCTTTTCGCATCTCTGATCAAACCCACCTCACGTCTTTGACCCTGCCGATTGCCTTCATGATCATGCCCCCATGATGTGGCGTGTGTCTACATGGTCGACGGGCTGGTTCGTTAGGGCTCTATGTTGGTAAGAGCTCATGGACTTGGATAAGCCTCAGGCGGTTTGGTTCCAAGTTCGCTAATTTGGAGATCTTGGATTGCATGCATCTGCTTCAGAGCACGGTGCTTGTATGGGCGACTCTTGGTAAGTCTGCAGCCCATCCTATCGACCGATACTTGCGAGATGTCGAGTACCCTTCTGTATGCATTAACGCCAAAGCACCCCAAGAGGCATGAAAAAGCCCAGAAGACCGTTATGGTAATCCATCAAGAACTGTATTTGCGAGACATGTTAAAAGGATAATGATCAGTTGACCAAGACAAAAATCTTCTATGCTGTGGTGCCCAGAGTATCGGCCATGCAGCTAACGAGACGTTTGTTCCAGTTCGTCTTGAAGCAGTGAGATATTTTTAAAAACATTCAGGAGAATCCTAGAACATCTCAGTCAAAGGGGGCAGTTGATAGACAGACATTATGGTGAGTAGTAATGGCATAAGCATCGAGTTTGTTGATATGAATGGTGACGGACCAATACAGGGACATGATAACTGATGGGAAGGGGTTTGAGGTTCAAGATAAGAGCGCACTCTGCCCGAGAACGACTATTCTGCGGCATATCAGTGCTGACATTGTTCCCATCGGGATCATACGAGCTGTACACCGCCCTCGGGGCCCACCGCCAACATCCTTCAAACTACCAGGAGGAGATAACCACAGTCTCCAAAGGTTCTCAGAATGAGCTACCTCCCTCAAACAATAACGAACAGTGTTCTGGAGTATAAATCCCGCATCGAGGAGCCAAACATTTTGCTCCTCTGCCAGTAACCTCACCCTTGTAAGCCAAGACGACCTGCATATCTTGGATATGCCATCGAGGATGATGAATCTCCGCGGACCGGAAACT
Source organism: Fusarium euwallaceae (assembly GCA_002168265.2). NCBI lineage: Eukaryota > Fungi > Ascomycota > Sordariomycetes > Hypocreales > Nectriaceae > Fusarium > Fusarium euwallaceae. Next base: position 1,834,207 of record NHTE02000014.1, read on the forward strand.
AATGCGTGGCGTCTAGATATGGGGCAGTTTCATGCATGCGCACCCCAGCGATGTAAGAGCCGCAGCCAACATGACAGGGGATGATACCTTGCGTGTAAGTCGACGACGGTGGTGGAAGAAGTCTAGTGTTTCCCTGTATATACAAGGTGGTATCTATCGTGAGTTTGAACCCTCCCCTATCACGAACACATCCTTCTTGAGAGACGCCACGCAACTCTTTTGCTGTGACCCATATAGTAAGCCTTTGAAGGAGTCATCATCATAGTAGGAACTCATTCTTCACTCACGGTCCATCTCGTATAACTTGGACAGATGTAGGCGGGATATAAATCACAAGTCATCATTTTCCCAACTTTGTACTACCCAGATTGAGGGTAAAGGTATCTCAATAAGGACCTCAATGGTATTGACAGGAAAGGCTCCATACCCAAAGCCTGATGGCTCAATGCACTCGAATCCCAAGATGAACCTCCATGATCCTCGATGACTTCCATGACGCTCTGAAAGCAGCTTTTTTCAGCAGGCCATTAAAGCCACGGATGATCGTGAAGGTTCATCTTCGGGTTCGAGTGCATCAAGTCATTAGGCCTTGGGTATGAAGCCCCGACCGATACTCATATAAATGCAAAACGCTCAATCTGCCCTGTTCAAAAACGCCGTTACCCACCCAGTCATGCTTAAATGTTCAAATCATCCGCTGAAAATGGGACAAGATCCCCTGTTGGCAAGCCCCAGCTTGCCTTGTCCATATCCCCCGGGCCACATCGCCATGAGCATCCTCTATACACGAAAGGAACTGTCCTCTCGCCTTCGGCCATACTCAACGGCGTCATGCGCACAACTGAGGGAGCTTCTGGGCCAACCTCTTTGCAAGTTCGGATCTCCCGCCACTCAACCCATTCAACGGTCGGGATAACCATAAACTTGTGGCACCGTGAGCAAGTCAAGCCGCCGGCATCCTTCTGACGTTGTGCTCTCTCAAGAAGCTTTCGCAGATGGGTAAGGCCGTCGGGTATGTAGTAGGGCATCTCTGGAAGTTGAGCACTTTGATAACAGGCTCGGAGGGCTGCTTCAAGAAGACTCGGAACGCGACTCCCTTGGAGTTGTGAGTTCGAGGTGGAAGAGACGGGAGAGGATGTGGAGTTGTCAGACTCGAAGTCATCGACAGGAAGAATATGTTTGGTATGGTCTGTGGGAAACTTGAAATCTGATACAACCCTGCCTGTTGTATTGGAAAGTTGCAAGGGGGAGCGGCCCAACACCCTGCTCACTAAATGTGGCACAGGCGAGGACTCTGATTCTGGTGTGTAAGAAAAGAGTAAGTTGTCAGGTTGGTCTTCTGAACTCTGCTCCAATTGGTCGCCTGGTTGCCAGAATGGATTGGGGTGGACAACAAGGGTTCGGAGGTCATTGTTTGACGAGAATAGATCGAGTAGTTCCACGGGCAGATGCCGCAGCCGGTTTTGTGAAACGTTGAGCTCTTTGAGATTGTGAAGCTTGGCGATGGCAGGTGGAAGCTCTGTGAGCTTATTGTGACGAAGACTGAGGATAGTAAGATGTGTGAGATCGAAAATGGTACCAGGAACCCGTGTCAACCGGTTCATGGCCATATAGATCTTCAGCTCAGGGTCCTTTTGTTCAAAAGCGACATCCTTGGTGACGACAGGGATGCAGGTGAATTGTGACAAAGGACTAATGGTATCATTGGAGATATCTTCCAATCCCATTGACCAAAAGTCAACTGTCTCTTCGCCTTGATCGAGACAGGCTCGGACCTTGTCGCGAGCCATCTGCTCCGCCTTTGAGACGCGACGCACGGCGCGGTTGAGCTGCGGAAGCCGCGGCTTCGGTGCGGGGAGGTCCATAACATCATCGCTCTCATTTCCATCACCATCACTGGGGAGGAACACACCACTGTCTGCCTGTCGCGACCAGGCGCGTCTCTGCTTGGTGACGTGAATGGTGGTGTCGCCTCCAAAGGTAGAGTCAGACGAGGTAGGATGCTGCTGGAACCAAGAACCGACGTAGCGCTTCTTGCGTCTGCCCTCTACATAATTATCCAAAGCCGGGTCATCATCGCTGGAGAAGATGGCCGGGTCACTGGAATTGTTAAAGGCGGGAGATGGCGCGTGCTTGGAAGTGGAATTGCGGACGCGTTTGCGTGGGTTGTTGGAGAAGCTTTGAGAGTGCTCATCCCAAGAGACACCGGGAAGACGAGGCAAGGATAGTTCTTCAGACGCCATTGTAACAAATAATAGGGAAAAAAAAATATGTAGATGACTCGGGAAAAGAGCTCACACAATAAAGACAAAGAATAAATACTCGAAAACGCAACAAGAGGGGAAAAATTGAAGCGGCTGGGCTGGGCTGGGCTGGGCTGGGTTCTTGTCGTGAGCAGGGAGCGCGACGCCGAGTGACGACGAAATGCCCAGGGTTCATGCCCCACTGACGCACCAAAGCTGCATGGTCTGCCGGGGCGTGCACGTGCCACCTCCCTAGAACTGGTTTTCAGGGTCCCGAATTTCCGAGACCCTCCCCAGCGGGTATACCAGGAACGGGACGGGAAGGGGGAAGCTACGGATTGATAAGATGATCAGATAACAATGATTTCAATTGACGGTTGCAAGGGTGCTTTCTTGACCTCGCTTGATGGTACGCGTTCGCGATGGTGGGAAATGACCCCTCATTGACCGGCACGTGCCCCTCTACACAAAAACTGGGGTTGACGCGTTGAACCACTCAACGGTCAATGCTTGTGTAACATCGTTGACATGTATTGAGATGGCACTATAGACTTGTACTTTGCGAGCGAAACAACTTGTGTATTATTTTGTGGGATTAACTCATCAAGCAACTAGGTACCTAGGTAGATGCCTAATTACTTAGCTAGGTAGCTTGTAACGGTTGTACGATCATGGAATGCTTGCGATCCATCGATCCTAAGGCTTACCATAAGTTTGTCGAGAGAGAATGGAAAACAGAAACCAGAAGCAACTTGTTCTCCTCCCCACCACCACGACCTCTCACTCTGAAATACAACCGTGCACCGGAATCTCGCGTTGGCTCCGAGAACGGCGTCACCTTCCCAACGATCTCGTCTGTATCGGGGTTGGCGATTCCGCTGCATGGTCCTCTTTCAACATTTCTCGCTATCATCCTGTGGCTGTCGCCTTTTCAGAATCAACTGCACCGTTCATCCGATTTCATTTAGCCCTGGTGTCTTTTCCATCTCTTTGCGTGGAGGGCACCTTCCTTCTCTTTACAATTACTGAACCACCGCCAAGCCACCAGCTCTTCATCAATTCCTCTTCTTTGATCATCTCTTATCCTCTATTTAATTGCCCAAACACGAAATCTGATCTCTCCAACCATCCTTAACTCTTTGCCTGGGTTACCAACTAGCGATTCAAGATGGGCACTCACCGAATCGAGTATGAGATCTTTGATTCAGCTGGACAGTATGTAATATTCTCGGATTCCTTACAGTTACTGCATGGACTGACAAGCAATAGAAAGATGGGTTTCGTGCCGGTGACACGGGTCACCAAGGCTCGAGGCACTGCCATTTTTGTGACCAGCTCCTCAGTCAAGCAGCTGATAGGTCACTTTATGCACAGAGGGGTTCACCCTGACTCGTTGTCTAACCCCCAGACTTGCCTCAAAGTCTTGACCATGTTGATATTCAAATGGACAGCCGCTAGGGTGGGCGATATTGCCGCTCCTGAAGGGTCTGGGGAAGCATGCTTGCGCTAGGAGCACGTACTTGTTTGCAAGACCCAAACAACGCCTTCGGTGTGCATCACAATTGACTACCGCGATGGACAGAGGTATGTTTGTTATTGTCATTGAGAACACAACATCGGCTGAACTCATGCTTCCCTTAGACGTGACGCTGGAGATGAGGCAATCCACTTCACCGAGCCACCAGATGATGATGAGGTCCAACCTTGCCTCACCCTTGGCCCAATCCTTCTCCGCTGGGCAGTTCAGAGCGGAGCAGTTGAGGAAGGTTCTTTGACCGAACTCAGGAGGACCATGGCGGCACCTTCTTTTTCCCACGTCGAGTGGACTCATCCCAATAGACCCGTCCTTTGTGCGATCGGCCAAGATGGCGAACTTCAACACGACACCCCCGCTCGGGCTCATCACCTTGAAAGCTATGTCAGGGCAATCGCTAGAGACGTCCCCGCGTTGCACGACATGAAATGTAGTGCTCTCCGTTGGGGCGCGATCTACGAGGCATGGGAGATGGGACGTGTTGATGCTGCGTTGGCCATGTTGGATGAATGTGAGAAGGACGACTTGGAATCATAGCTTATGCGAGTATTGCATCAAGTTGGTGTGGTCTGCCAATTGCCTTTCATGCTACTCGTATTCTCGATCCGGGTACTTGCAATGAATACTTCATCTGCAGGACAATATATCTGGCATTATTTTGATGTATTCGAGAATATTACCAGAAAGTCTTCTTTGCTTCAGGCATACAACACCTGTCCTGTTTCTGCGAGGTCTTGGTGGTGGCTCTGTATTATCCCTTTCCGTGCTTAACCATAGGACATTACCTCTGCCGAATTGGTATTGGGTCTATAATGTCAGATCTCATCATGACTCCCATGGGAAACCCGTATGAGATGAAGGCGAATACACGAGGGCTACCATCTTGTCGTAAGGCCCACTGCTATATCAACCAATGGTCCTCCACCACACCACGCATAATGTCGCACCTTACACTTCTATAGCAGCATGGTGCTGCATCATCGCATGTGGGTTGTGGTACGTTGACGTGAGCCTAGATTGGGGAGGCACTTTACGAGCCAGCACGAATGCCTTACAGCAACATGGCTATCGATGGTTCAGTAACGGACATGGGACAATGGGCTGGGATCGTACTTGAATTTGAGATCCTCGACCAGGTCGACCAGTGTAATTCCTTATTCATTTCTTAATCCCAGTCATCATCATCGCTGTCGACATTTCTTGATTTCCCAGCAGTCCCCGTCTTGATGGTCTTCCCTGCTAGACGCTCCTCCTCGGCGTCCTCGGCGGCTTGCCTCCTCTTGATCACACGCATGTCCGAGTCAGGAACAGCGCCAACCTCTACCAGCAGGTTGTCAATCTTTTGCATGTTGGTCCGCACGCCGCCGATGGTCATCAGAGTAACAATCTGCTTGACAATGTCGCCATTCTTGTACACCAGGATAGTCGGACAGTTTCGGTCGGGGTAGTTCTCAATGGCCTGGCTCGCTCGGATCTCGCAGAACTTGATCTCGCCGTATTCCTTGGCGGCCTGTCTCCAGAGCTCGGTCAAGACTCTGGACTCGACGTTGGTGCCCATTGAAGATGTGAGGTTGACGAACACCGGACCATTCTTGGAGGCATCTGTGACCTCGCGCTGGTACTCGGGTTTGGAGAGGGGGTATACGCTTCCGTGGAGGGCCTTTTTCTGGAGATTGCTCAGCTCGGCCATGCGCTTTTGCCGATACATCTCGAGAAACGCCTCGTCCTCTTCATCCTCGAGCTCGTCCAACTCGTCCAGGTCCTTTCCCTCCAATCGGTTCTCATGTGCTAATCTTCGACCTTCGAGAATGGCCTCCTCGATCATGGGAGTCGGGCTCGGCGGCTTCTCTGGAATGACACCATGTTTCCGAAGGATATCGTTCCTATGGCGGGGTTAGAGCTGGGTCATGGAGGGGTAGCAATTGCAGACCATTCTGTGTCGGCATTGGGATCGTCGATGGGCACAGCAATGCGCTGTTCTGAAGGAGCTGCCATGATGAATGCAATGTAAATGAGAGTGACCCAATAACACGACAAGGCTCCAACAATAATTTGTAGTGATCGAAAATGGTAGCCTACAACTAGACTTGACGAGGCTCAGTCACGGCCTTACGTACTGCGTCAGGCAGCTCAACGGCGGCCACGCATAACTGGCCGCCGTGCACAAACCCCACTAAAACATTGCGTGCATAAAGCTCCCCCATCGGCGCTATGTTGCACCGACAAGTCTTGGCTCCAGGCGGTGGGCTGGGGGGATAATTTTCGTCACGTGGCTTGGGCACGAAAACCCTAGCACGCTAATCCACTTTGGTCGAAAAATTCCGCCAGAGGCAAAGGAGAGCCCGTCCCCTCAGAGCCACCGAAACTTTTCCCTCGCTTACCTCTCCTCCCACCCACTCTTGCGAGCCTCAAATCTGCTCCCGGATTTCGTCAAGCTTTCCCACTCTCGCAAGAAAACCCGACAAAGAATTTCTCGAGAAAATCAGACAAGATGGTAAGCGACTGCTTCTTTCTGAATGTTTCCCCCACGATGAAACCGACCTACGAGCGATGGATGATGGACGATGGACACACGTGTGTGGATAGTGGGAAATTGGACAAGAGGATGCGGCCGCTCGTGGCAAAAGTGTCAAAATGATGGAACTCGGGATCGACTACGACGACGATGCAATCGACAATCGGGATGGACAAACACGATGATGGAACAATTTGGCTGACTCTCCGCCTCCCAGGTTCTCGCCGTTGATCTCCTGAACCCTTCCGCGGCCAGCGAGGCCAAGAAGCACAAGCTCAAGGTACGATAAGCAACGACCAAAAAATTTCACATGTCTCGACAATCGACCTAACATTCGATAGACCCTCGTCCCCGCCCCTCGATCCTTCTTCATGGACGTCAAGTGCCCCGGCTGCTTCACCATCACCACCGTCTTCTCTCACGCCCAGACCGTCGTCATCTGCCAGGGATGCACCACCGTCCTCTGCCAGCCCACCGGTGGTAAGGCTCGGTTGACTGAGGGCTGCTCTTTCCGACGGAAGTAGACTGCTCTCCGCGGCGGTTTATCTCCTTGGGTACTCATGACTCTTACGGTTCATCGAATGGTGGTCATCTCGGATCTGCAAATCAACAACTTCGACATGGACGGATAGAACAAACCGACGTTGCGAACACTTACCGAACAAAAAAAATCCTCTTTGCAGATAGAAGATGGGGCACCCAGAATAAGGGGCGTTTGGGGTCTCCGGATATCTTGCATGGCACATCATTCTTCTTTTGTTTTTCCGTTGCGCGCCTTGTACCAAAGAGTCGTCTTCTCGAGGCAGGAAGGAAAAAAAAGCACTGCATGGGGGTGGAAAGCTGGAGAAGGCCTTCACACGAGCGTCTGGACTGGTAATTGTCTGGCGCGAGGACGTGGAACCGCTGCTTGATGATCGCTTCATACCCAGGGTGCAGTGGGTAGCGGAGGATGGTCACTGTGCTTTTGCGAAAATTCACAATGGTTTCCACATTGCTGTCGTACTGATTGATGGGTGACATTGTCATTGAGTGCTGTAGTGAGGGATAACCTGTTGTGAATGGCCTTGTCTATCCGGTTCTGCCGTCCTTGTCCCAGCTCTGCTGCCTGGTACCCAGCCTCTCCAGGAGTCATCACGACTCATCAGTAGAGCTCACCTTATCCCCCTCCCCCCAAGCTGTCAACCTGTCGATGATGATTGGTGACTGACAGCGTCATGGATAAAGGTGTCAACCTACCCCTCAATGCTAGTCGCCGGATGACTCGACTCGGGGAATGTGATCCGGTGGAATAGAGCCTCAGGCAGCCCCCAAACCCGGATCGTCTGGGAACTAGACTACCCCGCGGAATGGCATGATAGCGTGACGTGCATCGACGGACCTGAAGTTTGTGGATGATTAGATGAGTGGTTGATTGTGATTGGACCATGAGTTGGTTGCGGTAGATGTTGGCTCAGCTACTGAGTTGTCACATTATGCAGCACAAACAGGCATAGTTTCCATCTTTCTCGTGGTTTGGACCTGTCATAGATTTGGTCCTTTGTTGTAATGTTATATGTTACTGGTTTAATTAATTGGCTCTTGTGAACCTAAGATGGCCTTCATCAGCTCGAGTGACTTGAAGCTCACGTGCCATCTCCATCTCTCCACCTCTCCACATACTACCTCTCCGGGGGCAATGGAAGGGGAGAGCATGTGTGACTGAAGCATCTGGATGATTGCCGCAACGTAAGCATCCCCATGAAAACAATACTAGAAAAGCGAACATTTCTAGCTGTTCAATCAATGTCTAGGCAGGCACATATCTCGCAAACACTGTTGTTGCTATAGGTGTGCGCTAGAACAATCACGAATCTTCTTCCCCAACGCTTCAACGAGGCAAACTAAACAAGACACAATCAAAGCCAAGCAAATCACACAAGACATTGTCGATCCTGAACAAAGCCTGCAGCACAGCTCCTTGCCACTGCCTTGATCCTCTCGCCGATCAGATAATGCAAGCTTATATCATATGACTCCCCCAACAACCAATGACCAACCCTGCAATTACTTCACTTTACGCGAAAGCGACACGAATAGGTCGCGCAGACACGGGTCCCCTGTTCTCCACTTTTTCAGTAAAAGGTGAGAAACTCTGGCTCGGTGAATGGCTGTGCCCGGAAAAAGGTTGTAAGCCTCTATTTTAGCTTTCTGGGGCAAGGGGGGGGGTTCCTTCGTCGTCCCTTCTCTTCTTCCCTTCACCCTGGCAACGATCACCTTCGTTTAATCAAGAACCCCTCTTTCTTCAAAGACCCTTGCTTTCTTCATCGATTGCGACGTCATTGTCATCGTAGAGGGGTTTTACTTGTCTCTTCTTCTCTTCAAAGACACTCTCCACTCTTCCATCTTCTATACTTTCTTGTTCTCGGCCTTGCCTGTTCTGTTGTTGACACCTTCAACTTGCGCAACAACAATCGAGATAAATTGCGACGTCATCACATCTCGGCGCATTAATCTTTCATCACCAATTGATCCCCCATTGAGTCCATCTCGACCTTGTACATCTCTCACAATGTCGACTCCTCGGGTAAAGCGTCAGTTCGCTGGCAACCCTGATCTCTCCCAGCGCCAAATCACTTCCTTCTTCAACCCCCGATCTCCCAACGAGCCTCAACCAACCCCCGAGCCGACTCGTCAGCCTGCTCTGCCCTCTACCGTCCAGGCGAACCTTCTCAGCGTCGGAATGCGTGTTCGCAAGTCTGTCCCTGAGGGATACAAGACTACTGGGACGAGCGCCTTCAAGCTTTGGACGGACAATTCGCCAGTTCCTACATCTACTCCCCGCCGAGCCGCCACCAGGGCTACATCCCGAGAGTTGTTGCCTTTCTGTGGGATCAACAAGGTCGGCGGTCTTGATACTCAGCCAGAGTTTGAGCAAGAAGACGACGTCCCAGACGCCGATGCTATTCCTGAGCTTTCAATGTCTCAAGAGAGTACCGAGAGCGTCGATTCAAACGAGACATATCGCAAGCGATTCTTTGAAGAGGAGGACGAACCCAATGTCAACTCTCATGCCCAAATTATGGCTGGCGAGGGTGACGCTCGAGTCTATGCGATTCCTGTCTCCCAAGCCCAAAAGGCAGCCAGACTTGGAACCGGTGGTCAAAGTCGCACAGCTACTGGTTCTGACTTTGAAGATGCCGAATTTCTTGTTTTCGGAGACGAGACGATGGACCAAGCCAACTGAGCTTGACTCCTAGCTTGGTCTCTAGTTGAGACTTACATGTCACATGTATTATGTTGATCGATGAATTTGGTGTTTAGGCGTTGTCGGTATACATTGGTGCTCCAGAGCTGGTTGTTTTTTTATGCATGTCAAGGATAAGATGAATTAGGAATGCCTGTATGTTATACGGAATTAAGACATTTGGTCGATGTGTGACCTACAAGTACTTCCCTTCCTTTTCCACCACACTTACATGCCCACAAACGGCTCTCGAAACTCGAGCAAGTCCCTCTGCCCGTAGAACTCACCGGCGACCGTCAGGATCATGTTGAGCGTGGCACGCAGGTTGGCCCGCGAGCGTTGCTTTGCTGCCTCCTTCTCAGCTTCAGCTTCGTCTTCTGAAGTCGGGCCATTGTCGAGCTGGGCGAGTAGTCGAGCTCTCGCTTCCTCGAGGTCTTCCTTGGGTTGAGGGGCGACTTCGCCATCCTCAGCTTCTGACTCGGATGCAAGGTCCATAGCCACATCCTCTTCTTCTTCGTCTATCTCACCTTCCTCTGTGTCGGGTTTAGGCGTAGGGCTCGTAGGTTGAGGTGCTGGCGTATCCGCCTTGGATAGCTGTCCTTCGTCCTGTTCAACTTCAGGGGGTGTTGTATCATCCTCGTCCTGCTCGGGACTGACAGCGCCCTCCACCTCCAACTCCTCTGCATCTACCATGACGTCCTCGTCGCTGCTGCTCCTATCAACAGCCTCGTGGGCTCCCAAACCACCTTCAGCCAACTCCTCTCTCAGCGCCGCCATCTCAGCCAAACTTCTCCCCAACAGCACCGCCCGTCGACCCAGATCACGCACCCAGCCAATCTCTGCATAGTTAAGCTCTCCCTTATCCGGCAGCCGCGCAAGGAGCGCCCACAGCCAACGGCTCGTGCGTTCAGGCAGGGTATAGCCGCGACGCAGAAACTTACCGCCAAGTAGGACGCGAAGGATGCGGAGGATTGTATCTTTGGACATGAGGGCGAGTTGGAGGGGATGCGGGTCGGTGGTGCGAAGCAGACGGGACCATACGGCTATCGGTGACGATTGATGACCGAAAGGCGCGGCAGTGGTTGCTTGCGATGGCGAGAGTCGAGAGAGGGCGTTGGAAGGAGGTTTCGTATGGAGGACCGATCGCAGGTGTAGGTATTGGTCCATGAGGGACGCAAAGTAGGCCTCGTGTATGGCTCTCTCTTCGTCAAAGTCGTCGTCCTCGTATTCTGGAGCTTCGCCCTCTTCGTAGTCATCCTCCTCGACCCATTCTGGTAGTCCGACGTACGCGCCGTCCTCATAATATCCTCTCGAGTCTCCGATGCCAGTCTCGTAAATACTTCTGTCTGCGGGCCCTTCTTCGTCTTGGTCCGCATCGTCGTCTCTCTCAAAGTCGGCAGGTAGCTGTGGTCCTATTTGGACTTTCGGGGCAACGAGTAGATGGGGGATCCCGTTGGCTTCTTGTCTATTGTACTCACCATATTAGTATTCGTGCTCTATAGGTTGGTCGTCTTCAGCAAAGAATCACGAGGCGCACAGTAGGAACTTCTTACCTTACAGAGTTGAGATAGGCCATAGCTTCAGAGTCATCCTCAAACTCAGATTCTTCGCCCGCGGGAACCGTCGTCGCGTTGCCGCTGCCCGAAAAGACATATTTCTGACCCCATGTCGGATCAATGTTGGAATACTGATGCTGTCGCGCCTTTCCGCCTTGTTTCTTTGGGCGCTTGTTCTCTCGCTTGGGTGTATCGCCGTCGTCGGCTTCTTGAAACTCTCTTTTCGTCGCCATTTCCGAAACTTCGCGTGTCGATAAGTTTGTTTTGTCGAGCTTGAGAGCTAAGGTGGAGTGAAGATGGAAAGGACCCTGGAGATGATGCCTGCTTGGTTCCTTATCGATAAGCCCTCATGCCTCTTTTTCGGCCGACCAACCGGAGAGTCACCTTTGGAGCTTCAACAGCAACTCTCAACTTACACCTTGACGCTCTGGTCTTGGGGCTTGTTCATGGTGATAAATTGACAATGAGCGCGGCTGTTGTGCGTCGCTTGGCCTTGAATTCGCCGCGCCACACCGTTATATCCCGTCGAGCCGTTGTTCGCGCGCAATTGGCACAATGGCGCTCTCATAGCACCTATAACCACTTTGTGGGTAGCAGTATGTCAAGTTAATCCTTTGCAATTAAACTTGCCTAACATACCTAGGTGAATCTAGTACTGCAGACTCTTCTCTCCCACTACGAAAGGATGCGAAACCCTTTAGACTCGCCGTCAAAGACAACATCGCAACCGCCGACTTCCCCACACAATGCGCTTCTCAGATCCTCTCCTCCCACCCCTCGCCATTCGAGGCCACTGTGGTCAGACAGTTGCGTCAACGAGGTGCTTCCATAGTCGGAAAGACTAACATGGACGAGTTCGGCATGGGATCGCACTCAACGAATTCGATCCACGGCGCTGTGAGGAACCCATTGGCAGAGGACGACGATGTGTCAGCTGGTGGTAGTTCTGGCGGAAGCGCTGTTGCGGTTCGGCTTGGAGATGCCGATATTGCTCTGGGAACAGATACGGGAGGTTCAATTCGACTTCCGGCAGCTTATACGGGAACTATTGGCTACAAGCCCAGTTATGGCATGATCTCCCGGTTCGGCGTCGTTCCATACGCCAATTCTCTGGATACGGTTGGCTTCTTGGCCAACGAAGTCAAGCCGATTCATGACCTCGTGTTCAAGACTGGTCTGTATCAAGAGCACGACTCGAGTGACCCGACATCACTCCCTGTTGCTTCCAGGAAACGTTGCGCTGAGACGACCCCCTCAACCCTCCCCGACCTATCCAAATTAAACATCGGTATCCCTCTTGAGTACAACATCGAGGAGCTTGATCCCTCCATCCGAGCTGCTTGGGTGGCTGCCGCCTCTGCCCTCGAAGCCCAGGGTGCAACTCTAGTTCCCATCTCACTCCCCTCGACAACAGAGGCCCTCTGCGCATACTACGTTCTCGCCCCAGCTGAGGCTTCTTCCAACCTCGCAAAATACGACGGCGTCCGCTACGGAAAGCGTGGCGAGGGTAGCGATGCCGTAGGTGAGACTCTATACTCTGACACCCGTGGCGCCGGTTTCGGCGACGAGGTCAAGAGACGAATCTTGCTTGGCACATACAGTCTTAGCTCCGAAGCCATGGACAACTACTTTATCCAGGCGCAAAAGGTCCGACGCATGGTGCAGCAAGACTTTGACCGGGTCTTCCGGTTGGACAACCCCCTGTACGAGCCCGCACAATTCGACCTCAGCGACATGGCTGAGGCCACCGGCATGGAGGACAAGCGAGGTCCTCTGCAGGTAGACTTTATCCTTTGTCCCACGGCACCCACATTTCCTCCACGGTTGGACGAAATCAAGAAGCAGAGCAGCGTAGACGTGTACATGAACGATGTCTTTACGGTTCCTGCGAGTCTCGCAGGTTTGCCGGCTGTGAGCATTCCAGCCAAGGTTGATGGGAGTCGATTCCCAGCTGGATTGCAAGTGATTGGGCAATATTGGGATGATCAGAGGGTGCTGCTTCTAGCAGAGAAGTTGAAGGAAGCTGTGGCATGAATATGTATAAACGAAAGGCGATGACTGAATGATCTTTGTGTATAGTAGTCTAGATGGCTTAGATGTAGTAAACTTGGTTACTGTGGTACTGATCACAAAGTTCGTGTCACTAGCTAGAGGATGTCAGGAAAGCATTCACTTCACCTTGAGCCCATAGCCATTACCACAAAGGGAGCCATATGCTTAAGCCCATCCCCTCATAGACTTTCTAACGGCCATTCGTACCTCGTCAAAGTGCCGACGAGCTGAAAGCAGCTGTATATCTGCAACGTTGGACTTGGATCACCTTCAAGACAAAGCCGGAGTGGATGAAATAAGTGATTGGCATCATGCAAAGCTTCAGGAACTCGGGTTCAGGTCGCAGATTCCAGGTAGTGAGTATCAAAGCCTAGGTAAGGGGTCTTTGTGGCCATGTGTTGTATTCATTACATGTGTTGTTAAAATGGTTTGGCCATCTTGAAGGTTGCAGTCTTTCAACCATCCACTTGAAGCAAGATGGATTGCTAACTCGCACATCCATGTACCCATGCCTCCCAAGGCTGGGTGACTCCACATTCATGAATTCGTATAGCTCATCAGCGTAACGAGGGGCGTCAAACGCAAGGGCACTCCACGTTAGGGTGGCCTAACTTGGGGATGGTCCAATGCAGCTGATGGCAAGACTGCGAGTGTTCTCGGCGCGGCGATTCGTGTTTTGCCGGCGCAGCATCTTGCGCTGTCGGTACTGTCCAAGTCAGGCCCATATGTTGGTGTTCTTTGCTGTCTTCGGGCTTGCTCAGGGTGAACGACTCCGGCTCCGACTCCTGCTTCGACTCCGACTTTGACTTCTCGGCCTCTCATCGCGATCAACATCCATCTCATCCCTATCCGAAAGCTCTCCCGACTCTTCCCTCGTACCATTCTCACCCTCCGGCTCATCCTCCTCCAGCAGATCCTCAAGATCACCAAGAGGACTAACCCTAGGCTCCAGAATCTCCAAGTCCTCCAACGTCTCCCGCTTAGGCATCTTCCATAGACTCGTACCGCACACGCGATCCTTGACCAGGAGGTCATCCACAAACTCGTCCATGTACGTCAGCGCCACGCCGGCCCTACCCCTCCTCCTCAGCTTGCGCCTATCCTCAAGAAACGGCTCCAGCATCTCATACACGTCCTTTGCCTGTCGCGTGAGCCGAAAGTAGAAGCACGCCAACGCGCGCAGGTACTTGAACTCGTCGCCGCCGTAGTGCAGGTACTCGTGCAGCACGGCGTCGCTGGGGGCGAGCTCGAGGAGCTTGAAGGCGAGGCAAAGGAACGGACTGGGCTTCTGCGTGACGCCGTATGTTCCTCCGATGAACGAGACGTGCTCGACGACGCGATCTACGATATCAGCTTCGTTGAGCGCGAAGCACTGCTCCTTGTAAAAGTACGAGTCGACGATGCGATCCTTGACGGCCTTTTCCATGATCGTCGCGGGGTTGAGGCCGTTGGGCGCCATTGTCGCGTTGGAGCCGCGCTCATCGAGGAAGCGCCTCGCATCGGCTTGAACGGTATCTTTGTTTTTACTCATGATGGGCGTGTCGTGTTAATCGAAGAGTGTAACGTTGATAATTGCTGGAGTTGGAGCTTGGTGTTGGAAAAGTTGATGGAACCTTGAAGCTTGGGGTACCGATAAGAGCTGATAAGGGCCCGTTGCCGTGTTAACAGAGTCAACACTGCATGAGAATCCATGACGACCCAAGCTTCGAGGCCGCAAGGTTTAATCGGTTACATGACCCATTCAATCTTGTGTCTCCTATTGTGCGTTTTCTTTTTTCTCTATATAGCATTTTATCAGGATGGCTAGATTGCTCCTCACGTCGTCCCAGGTTCAGGTTATCGCATCCTGCATAGTCGGTAAGTCAGATTCCAGCTTCCGCATTCCACACCGTTACTGACGAGACATTCTCCAGTGGTTCTCTGCACCGCGGCTCTATTCACCAGCGGCTATGTCATTCAACAACGAACACTGCGCGAGCTCCGCGTAGCTATAAAACCTCGCAACACCCGTCCGTCTCCCAAAGTCTACCTCCCCGAAAAGTTCCGCACGAGAACGAAGGAGCTAGAGGATGGAAGCGTCGTCGACATTGACACCGAAGCGGATATCGAAGTCAGGCGGCAACGTCTCCTAATTGAGGTGAAGGAAACACTTCCTGGTGCCAAGTTGGAAAGTGCCGAGGGCAACGCTGCGCTAGAGAAGAACATTGAGCTCGTAAAGCAGCTCCAATCCAAGGTTGTGGAAAAGATGTCGACTCCCGAAAACCACGTTGAAGCCCCTGTCAAGAACCACAAGCCCGTTACCAGGGCACAAAGGAGGAAGATGATCAAGAACGAGCTACAGAAGCTGGCTCAAGCGGATGAGCCGGCATACTATCAGCGCAGGATGTGGTAGACGCAGCACGCAGTCGATATTTGTATGCGTGAATGTGGCCAACGACTATACTGAGTATACGCATTGACGTTGGATATTTTTGGGTTGGCGTTTCGTTTGTTGCTTCTTGGGACAAGGGGTTATGCCTAACACTCCCCTTATTTCTCCCTCGTCCGGTTCAAGATTGAAAGAATAACGAGCAAAGGCGTCCTGTGGTTCAGATATATATATAGTAAACACATATTGCACTCTTTAGGAAAACTCAATCTTCAAATAACCATTTTCCTGTCTTGCTCATCATCGAACTACTCAGATGTAATGTACAAACTAGAAGCCTCATAACATGGCTCACATCCCACATCTCGGTAGGATGGGGTGAGATGCCATGGATACCGAGAAGTGTCAATAACACGCTCTTTTTTAGGGCTTATGGCTTCCGCCAAATCCAATGCATTATGAATAGAGTTACTATAGTTTATATCATTGATCAATCTCGCACCTGTCGCCATAGAAACCCAGGGATGAGGCAGCTCGTACGAAGCCACCACGCCATCATTGCAACGACAGAATGAACGTTGCAATGATGCTCAACTAGACAAGTTTATATCAGTTCGTATGCCATCCAAGAGATGGCGTACACCGCTTCTCCATTTATTACGAGCGTAAGCTGTTTAAATCGTTGGCCGTCCACAGCCAGTGCGAGAAAATATCATCGTCTCCCAAGCGAAGCAACCAAGGAGACTCAGCATTTGCCATCAACATGAACGAAAGGCAGATGGACAATATCTATAACCTACAAAATACCCAACACTGTCTTCCAAATGGCCTGTAGATGACAATATGGGTGGTAGGGAGAAACGGCAAGTGACTGACTTGTCTGACTCCATGCAGATGGTCATGTTTGGGACAGGAGACCCGAAGAACAAAGTTATTGACAAGGCTGACACTTTTACACCGATTTAAATCGGCATTATATCCGATTCATGGCCAAACTGGACTTCATTTACTAATACTAAGGCACTTACGCACGAGTGTCTCCTGTACAACTACGTCAAGAGATATGCATCCTTTAAGTATAACAGAAGACTATAAGAGGAGCCAATACACATAAAATCTTAGAATTCGTATCGAAGTCTTTAAAATCACACTTGAAGGGGCCATAGACCACACTTAAATGTCGTAATGGAAACAAGGACTACTATATCAGCGTCAATCCGATTCTAAAAGTCCTACCCAGGTCTGATCATCAGCTAGGCGCCTTGGAGGCTTCCAGAAAACACTGTATATTTCTAGTGTGGGCATGCCATTCACAGGTCTGTAAATTAGGCAGCTCACGGTTTGTCCCGAGGGCAAAGATGACCATGGCATAAAGGTGTAGACTGGAATAGGAACCCATCCAATGGTCTTTACATGCAACCAACAGTTACAACTACTCTTTTAAAATTGCTCACAGGCTACAAGGCGTATCTGAACTGTGCTCTCTTTCTACTACGTAGTCGGCGTATGGCAGACATGGCTACTTCAATCCATACTGCTTACACATGCTGGCACTCTTGGATTCTGAGCCAGTCCTGGATCGGGTCGTCTGTCCCCTTCAGGTGAACCAACGTCACAACTGTACTGGAGCAGCTTGTCGTCAAAGGCCAAGTGTCAAGAGCTAGCATCAGGTTCTGGACCAAAGTGTAGATGTCACGCTAGGAGGATTTTATGAGTCAAATATCGGTGACTCCTTGGGACCCCATCACCATGTCACTCAACAGGCACCAACGCTCAAAACACACAAAGACCAAAGCGCAGCAGCCCAACAAACCCTCGGTAATGGTGACATGTCTTCGCCCGAGGGTCCGATGCCAAAATTGGAATCGCCGACGCTACGATTGGCCGCCCTGCCAAATCTCCGAGGACCCTGAATTCAACGTCGTGTCACAATTTTGAGCCGCCGTCGGAGCATGGACCTGGGTAGTAAAAATCTTTTTTTTTTGGTCACTCCCTCATGGCACTAGAAAACGGGAAAGAAAAATTTTTCGAATACCGTGCGTTCTCGAAGTTCCTCGGGACATGAATAGCGTCGGGCACGGGCTTGTTGTGAGTGTGAGAGAAGAGGCGGTCACGCGAGTAGGAACCGGTTCTAGCCTTGACAGGTTTCCCCAGGACATGCCAGGCACGTATTTTCAGGGTCCTCGCTTCACGATGGCGTCCTTTGACTTCTAGAACCCCAAGGATCATGGGTCCGCTTTGTCTGCTCGGACGTTGTTTTGACGGGCTGGAGATGTCAGTTGGCGTAGTACAAGATGGTACATCCTCCCCTGTCTAGATGAGGCACCCGTGGGTTCTGGCATGATGAGGCTGAAGGAGCAGTTAATATTATATTAGTGAAGTGGTCTGTGGAAGGATGGAATAATTGGAATGGAGTTTTTGAATATCGAGCCATTGAGTTTGGAGTGGAGATGCAAGCTGGACCCTGAAGCCACGCGACAACGGTCAAGTATTCTCCACTTCCCAATTGGATGTCTTGCTCTGGAACGGGAAAACGTAAACGCGCACAGGCCATCGACTCCATCCTCAGCGCTGCAGAGCAAAGAGTAGAGCCTTCGTGATGGTGTCGTCAATCGTCCGACTTGACCTCTCGCAACATGATCAAATCAAACTCTTCCTTTTCGTAAGCGATTGACTCGACTCTTGTCACTTCTATCCACAATCTTCTACTGCGCCAGACGCCATTCAATTGAACGAACCATCAGCCCACAAGTCTCGACTCGCCTCCACAATTGCCCGCCCGCCTTCTTTCCCTTCCGACTTCACCGAGCAAGGCTGAACTTCTACCCTCCGCCCGGTCCATCCTTTCAATCTCACGGAGCTCCCGATCACAAACCTCCGCCGAACCAGTCCACCTTACTGTTTCCCGGACCCGACCGACCCGCACTTCACGATGCCGACGTTTCAGAGCAAAAGGTTCCGGTCGGCTGCCGACATGAACAAGATCGGCATGCGGTACCGCACTATCATGAACAAGCACCCCTTCCTCATGTTTGGTCTACCCTTCATGGCCGTCATCGTAGCCGGCTCCTTCGTTCTCACCCCAGCCACCGCCGTCCGCTACGAACGCTATGATCGCAAGGTCCGTCAGATGACCAAGGACGAGGAACTCAACGTGCGCCGCTCGGCGAGAAAGGTGGACATGAAGGAGGAATACTACGTGAGTCTCATCTAATCCTTGGACGATAGCGTATGCATTTGGCTGACCTAAAGACAGAGGCTTGCTGGTAGAGATCTCGATAACTGGGAGCAAAAGCGTGTAGAGCGTCTCAAGGGTGAGAATGATGGTATCCTTGATTGAGGCTGTACAAAAAATCCTCCCTTGCTTCCGTCACTTGTTTGATACGACAAAAAAGTCCCATCACGATTTGGAATACGATCGATCGACCTTGTCAGCGCCGCGAGATGCCCGAGTTGGATGGTCATGCAGACGTCATCCCTGGTGCTTACATCCCAGTTACACGGCTATGGGCGTTGAAACGGTCACGAAAAAGCAAGGATCGCCTCAGGGGCTGAGGCTGTGTACTATGTAAGATGGTCATCTCGAGGCGTTATGGTGTTTTGGACATGGGAATGAGTACGCGTCTCTGTTCGTGTTGTATGTGTCTTGATTGAAATGCCCATCTGGATGCGTCGGGGAGTTTCTAAATCTGAGACGGAGGGGGGGACGAGCCGCAAGGTCACGGCATGACCCAGGTGGATGGTTTAAAGGGTTAAAGGAACACTTGGATACAGTGGATCGAAGATGATGTGAGGACGAACATCGACGGGAGGGAAATGCTCCGATTCCTTCACCGGAAGCTCGATCTCTAGGTTCAAGACTTGTAGCATGTTTCACGTCGAGGCGGGTGAAAGAAACACACTGCACAATCGATCGACACTGCAAGTCTCCCCAAGGCTGCAAGTCTCGAATCAGGTCCCGAGGCTGCAAGTCTCAAGGCCCAGAACTACAGCCTTGGGACCTAGGGACTTTGCGACTTGCATCCTCGGGGCTGACAAACGGAGAGACACACTTGCGACAGATTGTGATGACAGCTTGAGAGGATGCAGTAGCACACCACTTACCGGTTCCTGGTTAAAACAGCACCTCATCTGCACCCCATCTTTGTACCATAACGCGTTAGCACTACATGGAAATGGGCATGATTACTCTTCATCCCCCCTTGCGCCGGGTCACGTTGACATGATGCCCCTGCATGTTCGGTCTAAGCCATCTTGTGCCTCTCACATCTAGTCTGGTGATAAGGCTTGGCCTCGCAAGTTGCTCTACCTCTGATGGTTGATTAATTACACCACCAAGTCAGTCTGGCAATCTCGATTGCTCCCTCCTCGGTTCACCGGCCCATGGTCGATCCGAAAAAGCCTCTTACAGCTAGGCTAAATGAATCAGATGTATCACATTTTAAAGACAAAGACACCAAGGTCTACGCCAAAGAAGAGACGGACAAACTCGCTATCGAGCGGGAGGACGCGAGAGTCGGTGCGCTCGATTGGACCATGGGCTTTCTGGTAGATCGCGGATAGAGGGCTGCGGTAGCGTGCGCAGCCAGCAACCACCAGCTGAGCAGGGGCATCGGATGGGTCTGGGCGCCGCCCCTCTAGGCAAGGCAAGTAGATCACGATGATTTCATTGGATGATGGGTCGCCGGCTTTTGGGTTTCGGCGTCCAAGACATGCTTAGGCGATCGTCAGGAGATGCGAGAGTGCTGTCACCGGTGATAAGATGGATGGATGGATGGGTACTCGAGAGGGGAAAAGAGGAGAGGCTTTGTTGCAAGAATAAGCGATGGAGGAGGCAAAAGGATGGCCGTTGAAGAACTGATGCCTTTTTCTCAATCGAGTTACGGATCGGGGTTGGCGAGAGGGGTTACGTCCAATTAGATGTGACGGGTTTGGAAGTGTGGGAGAG